>CAUYUJ010009902.1:89239-119239 GCA_963575745.1 Prorocentrum cordatum
CCTCCTCCTCCTTATCTCCACCTCCTCCTTATCTCCTCCTCCTCCTCCTCCTCCTCGCATCGGCCGCACCTGCCCCCGGGCGGCACGCACGGCCCGGACCTCCGACGACATCTGGCGGCGCGCAGAGGGGGTAGGGTTAGGTCGGGCATGTCCTCCTGCAGACGTAAACTGAAAAATAGTCAAAACAGTTGGAACATCGCCAGCAAGAAGGAGAACTTTTCAGAAAAATAATCGGCAAATCGTCCCCAGCCTGTGTCTGGACTCTTCTTGAATTTTCCTCCTGTAGAGGGACGTGCCCGAGTTAAGGGTATGGGGAGGGGGGAGAGCTTCTCAGAAGGAGGCTGCTTCTTAGAATGCGCGGGCCTGACATCTACAGAGGAGGCCCGCGCCTTCTAAGGAGCAAGGGTGCTTCTGAGAACCCTTCCCCCCTCCCCCTTACCGCGACAGGTTGTTTCTGTGTCCAACTGGGGGTTTCTGTGTCCCCGTTGGGTGTTTCTGTGTCCCGCGCCGCCCGGGGGTCCCCAGGATGAGTGTTTCTATGTCCGCTATGATGCCGTTCTAATGCGTTTCGTATTGTGCGACGAGACCCATCATCTCGTGGAAATCAAACCGTTGTCCAATAGGGGAAACTTTTGCGTCCAGGATTTTGTGGACGCGGGACACTTTGGAGTTTCTGTGTCCGCCACCTTGTGCTCTTGTGGCATCGTGTGTATGTCATGCTTGTGGCTACTACTACTACTACTACTACTACTACTACTACTACTACTACTACTACTACTACTACTACTACTACTACTACTACTACTACTACTACTACTACTACTACTACTACTACTACTACTACTACTACTACTACTACTACTAACTACTACTACTACTACTACTACTACTACTACTACTACTACTACTACTACTACTACTACTACTACTACTACTACTACTACTACTACTACTACTACTACTACTACTACTACTACTACTACTACTACTACTACTACTACTACTACTACTACTACTACTACTACTACTACTACTACTACTACTACTACTGAAGTCCAAGAGGCTCTCTCGGGAAGTCCAAGAGGCTCTCTCGGGAAGTCCAAGAGGCGCGCTCGGGAAGTCCAAGAGGAGCGCTCGGGAAGTCCAAGAGGCGCGCTGGGACACAGCAACTCCCAACCCAGACCCACTCCAAGACACACATACACTGGGACACAGAAACACCCTATCTGGACACAGAAACACTCATCGAGGACACCGAAACCCCCATCTGGACACAGAAACACCTTTTGCCCCCCCTTACCCCCCGCTGCGTGTGGCCGAGACATGTCGCTGTTGCTGCAATCCTGGCGTTTTGCCTCGAGGTCGGCCTCCTGGGCCTACAATGAGCGTTTTTTTGAATTAAAAAAATCTGGCAAGTTCACTTGCATGGCGTTCGCCCCCCCTTCGCCTCCCCCTCGCCCCTGTAAGAACGAGCACTAGCGTGCAAGTGCCTTTCGACTTGCGTGATTTCCGCACATGCACATCGTTCGCGGCTTGCTTCAGGTTCGGCCCCCCCCGTGCATGCAAGCAAACTTGCCGGAGTCAAACAAAATAGGCTCTATCGGGGTCCACGGCCACCGAAAATCAGCCCAGGACGGAAAAGAATGGATGGGGAAGATGTCGTGGCCTCTGGGAACGCGCACTGGACAATCATATCGTCGGATGTCTGCGAAATGACCCTGGGCAAGCATGGTCTCTGGTGCGGGGCGACTGCCGCCATGCAACCGTGGAGCTCCCCAGGGGTGCCGCGAGACGCGTGAGGTGTGTTGCAACATGGGCGAGGGCAACGCCATGCGCACCCTGCCTACTGGGGCCTTCCGTAAAGCCCGCGCAAGCTGCTACAACTGATGATGACGCTGCTGTTCCGAATGATGATAATCATGACCAATATGTTTTCGATGATGATGATGATGATGATGATGATGATGATGATGATGATGATGGCCACGACGAAGATGATGATGGTGCTGCTCACGATGCTGCTGATGATGATGATGCTGATGGTGGTGCTGACACTGATGTTGATGATGATGATGATGATGATGATGATGATGATGATGATGATGGTGATGGAAATGATGTTGATGATAAGGATGATAAAGGTAATGAAGAGAACGATGACGATGAGGGCGACGCTGATGAGTATGATAATGATGGTAGTGTAGATGATGATGATGCTGATGATGCTGATGATGATGAATGCGTTGTTGATAATGACGTGAATGATGATGATGAGGATGATGACGATGATGATGGGGGCGGTGATGATAATGGTGGTGATGGTGATGGCGGTGATGATTATGATGAGGATGACGATGATGACGATGATGACGCTGATGGTGATGATGATGGTGGTGATGGCGATGATGATCGTAAAGATGATGATAACGATCATGGTGACTGTGAGATTGATGGTGGCACAGATGATACTGATATGTTTGATGATGATGATGGCGACGATGACAAGGATACTGAAGATGGTAATACCGATGACGACGAGAGGATGATGCTAATGACGATGATGGTGATGATGGTGGTGATGCTGAAGATGCTGATGATGGTGATGATGGTAGTGTTGATGCTGATGATGTTGATGGTGGTGATGGTGATGATGATGGTGGTGTTGATGATGCTGATGGTGATGATGATGGTGATGATGATGAATACGATGCTGCTGATGATGGTGATGGTTATGGTGATGGTGATGATGATGATGATGATGATGACGATGATGATGATGATGCTGATGATGATGATGATGATGATGATGATGATGATGATTCTGATGAGGAAGAGAAGGATGGTGGCGGGGGTAACGATGATGAGGAGAATGATGCTGATCGTACGGATGGTGCGACTGAACATGATGCTGGATAGACGAACTGGGAAGGCGGGAGACTTCGCGGGGCGCTGCGGATTCAGCACGAAGACCACACACCACAGGATGGCCAGAACAGTCCGGCGACGGAGGACAGGCATCCGCCGCAGTGCCCCCGTGGCAGGCCGAGGCTTCGGCAGAGTGCCCACAGCTGCATGGCTGGGCAGCCGAAGTCCTCTTTTTAAGGCCCCCCCCCCCTCCTGCCCGCAGCCGCTCGCACGCGTTGCATCGGGCCGCTGAGCCGACCGCCTCCGATAATTCCCAACCATCCTGTGGTGTTGGGTGGCTGCTCTCGCATGCGGTTCCCCCACCCAAGGCAGCGCTTCGTGGCCCCATAGGGAGCCCCACCGAAAGCGGCACCCACGAGGCGTTACGAACAATTGCTTATGGTTGGGTCCTTCGCCAGGATCATTTTTGTTGACGCCATCAAGGTATCGTAACGCTGGTCCTTCGCCAATCGATATAGTGGACCCCTTGCATACGCACCGAAATTCGCCTCAGCACAGACAACCGCGTCAATCGATAACGCGGCGTGTGCGCCTCCAGCGCGAAACCAAAAAACGAGTGGCAAGTCAACCATGTGAATCGCCCGTGGATTTCCCAAAAAACGGGGGCTCTGCCGTTCGAGAGTCCCAACATCTGGCCATCGCTCGGACGTCCACTCCCTGTGCTTTTTTCGATTTCGTGCGTGTTTTTTCGCCAAATGATCAAGGATGCTCCTCGATGGTCCTCGCCGAAGGAAAAATGCACACGTCCGAGCGATGCCAAGACATGAAGCGGCCATACGACCAATTTGCCGATAGTGAGGTTGGTGTGGCCACCGGGTGATACAGCGGTGCCAGAATTCGATGTCCCCGGCGCGACCCAAAAAAGAAACATGCTATCTGAAGAGAAACGTACAGGAATGCGACTAGTAAGATAAGCGCTAGCTGAAAGGAGCACATGTGATCTGTACGCTATGAGAATGACAACAAGGGGTTGCGAAGGGGGGCAGGAAAAGTGGGGAAGTGGCGGGGGGGGACAGGTGCGGCGAGAGTACGCACTCCAGTAGCAGCACTAGTCGATTGCCCCCCTTCGGCGCGCTGGAAGAGAATTGTGTGTGCTGTCCTGGTTTTGTGTCTGCATGTCTGTCTGTCGCTGCCCGCGCCTTCTGGGAATCTGGCAGATCTGAACCGACTGCCCCATCGAGGGGAACTACTCTGGCCCTCATATGCAATGTGCAATGTGCAACCTTGCGCTTGCAATGCGCAAATTTGCCGACGGCAACTTGCCCGAGAGGGTTCTCACACGGAGCTCGGGCACAGCCGGCTTCAAGGTGTAATCAAAATGATATTACAGCAGCTCGTTGGAAGCCTATCCAAGTCTGCTGCATTGGTACTACGCCTTTCCAGTTGGTTGAGAAAAGCATCGTCTGTCGTATCCCGTGCTCCTTTATCCTCCAAACATCTGGATAAACTTATCCCCCCGTCCCTTCCCGAGCAGGCCGACAACATCGAAAGACGGAGGAACGCTTCGGTTCACAAGCTCTTCTGGCTGCCGTCAGGGGCGCCTGTGTGCTGTGTGTGGAGGGGATAGAAGAGATAACGGGATCACTCTAAAACAAGTGGCTGGTCTCCCAACCTTTCAGAAACAATCACCCTCGAGTCATTGGCACTACACTTCGGCCGCCAAAAAAACGAATACACAAGGAACGGCCCTGAAAGGGGCACAAGGAAGTAGAGGTAATGCTTGAAATGGTTCTACAACGATGTGAAAAAGCTGGGCAACGGGTCCCAACCCAGAGAATTACCCTGGGATCTGGCCAACCGGTGGGCCCGGCGTGACGGTGTGCAAGCGGCGCGAAACCTGCGATTAGCTGTCTCAGGCAGCTTGCGCAAGGCTGGATGTCTAATACAATCACTCACCGGCCGGCGATGGCGGAGAGCTCGCACAGCGGTAACGCGTGGCCACAACGTCTGGTCAGTTCCAAACCGTATGCAACAACAGACGACCCGTCCAGAACCTACTCTCTAGACCACGCATCTTCAATCGCACCCACCATGCCCCACCGTGTCCCTGGCGTCACCTTACATGGCACTTACCAGAGTTGCGCACGATATAGCTCACACGTGCGCAGCTTACACTTGCGTGTGCCGTCCCTTCGTATCTCATTTACTATATACAACGTTTGTGAAACTAACTCGCAGCTCCTCTATTGCCTAGATCCTGTATGCAAATCTCACTACCACTTTTTCATTTCTATGCCCACTCAGCCGAACGAGTCGTGGTTCCGCAGGAAGCGCTTCACAAACTCAACGTCTGGACTCCGCTTGTGTAGTCCACCGAGGCCTGCGGAATCCACAGACGCGGCGCCGCCTGGCGTCCAGGGCGCTCGGCCCAGGCTCGAACGGGTGCATCCGCTTGACCACTCGGCGGGGTGTGCTGAGCCACCAGCTCGGGACTCCCGAGGGCTGGGTGCACGCATCCGCTGCGGTCGCTCTCCTGCGGGAGCGGGAAAGCGCTCAGCGTCTCTGCGAGGCCCGCCGCGAACGGCGGCGGTCGAGTGCCATAGGCCTCCTCCGACTGCGAGGGCTGCGGCGGCCGCGGCGCGAGGGGCTGCCGCGGGCCTCCCTGCTGCTGCCCCTTGGCGTGGCCAGCGGAGCTGCGGCCCATGGCGGCACGCATCTCGGACAAGCTGTGGGCGTGCCTGCATCTCTTCCCAACTTTGCATCGGCCCATGGCGAACATCTTGCACGGCGCCGACTTGTGGTAGACATCGGTCACCCGCAGGTCGTCGAGACCGTGCGCGAAGGAACACTCTTCCGAGCTCTGGCGACAACGCCCCGCCTGCCACGCCCTGCAGAGGGAGGTCTTGGTCAGGTCGGGGGCGGCCTGCAGCTCCTCCAGGCCGTGCGCAAACTCGCAAGCGTCCCCCCGTCTGCAGCCTGTCTCGTAGAACTTGCACAGCTGGGACTTGAGGAACTGCGCGCGGAAGCGCTCGTCGCGGCGGTCTGGGGGGGTCGGGGCCGTCAGGGTGTCCTGCGCGCGATCGGAGGAGGAGAGCCACGGGTAAGGCTGTTGGTCGCCTCTGGGCAGGGCCCCGTAGCTCCCTTCGAAGTCGCGCATGTGGCCGAGAATCGTTCCAGAATAAGCGGCAATAGCACGCCTCGCTGCCGAGGCTGATCTCCCCGCTCGCTGGTCACCACGGGGTGCACGCTTGGTATCGTGCAGTCTGAGCCGGCAAGGCTCTTGAGCCAAAATGGCTACGGAGCCGACCGCCTCCGATAATGAGGCCAGGAGGAGGTCCTGGAGCTCCCTGGGTGCCCCGACGCCACTGTCCTGGCGCTCTTCCAAGACTGCCAGGAGATGCTAAGGATGGTTTCTCGGATGGCCCAGGCACGCCTCCAGGGCCGCCAGGAGGGCCCACGATGCGTCAACGACGGTCTGAGATACTGCCCGAGGTGGCCTCAGGACTGCCCGAGAGGCTCTCAAGACGGCCTAAGAGAGCTCGAAGAGAACCTCCACCAGGGCCCGAAGGGGCCAGTCTTATGAATGCTCCATCGATGTGTATGGATCGCTGCATTCTCACCATTCGTGGGCTCCGTGAGCTCAAGACCGCCCGAGCCCAAGAAGCCTCCAAGCTGAGTCAGGACGGCCCACGAGAGCCTCAACGCGCCGCAAGTCGGCCCACGAGGGTTCCGACATGGCTCCAGAGCGGCCCGAGACTCCAGGGGGACCTCAGACGGCTCTGAAGGCCCCGAAGAGCCCAAGACGACCCAGGGAGCTCCCCGAGACGGACTCCGAAAGTGCCCAGACGGCCCAAGAGAGCCCGTCGACGGCCCAAAGAAGCCCCCAAGAGCCTCGGGGGGCGCCCCCGATAAGCTGCCAGCTGCCAAGGGGCCCGAAGAGGCCCCCAAGAGGCCTTCAAGAGAGGCCGAGGTGGCATAGCCGCCACCCAGAATGCTGCGCTGGCACGGTGGCGGAATTGTCCGAGGCAGCTGGCTATACATCACGTGCAGACCAACTCGGGCCCCGCTCAGACCGAGCACGGGTGTGTGCACCAGGGCTGGACCTGTTTTACTGTACCTCCCTCCCCAAACGAACAACAAAGCGCAGCCGAAGTCCAGCGGCACAACGTTTAGGTCCAGCCCTGCCAAGCTCAGACCGAGCAGGGGTGTGTGCACCCTCCCGGCGAGGCCCGGAGGGTACCCGAGCGGAAGGGCGCCTAAACTCTCCCTTCGGTGGTATAAGACTGCATCCAGTGGATGGTTCCCCCTCCACTCCACTTCTGGCCCGGTCTCCTCCTTCTCAGACGTACGCGTTCCACTACTCGCAGAGAAACTACTCGTAGACGGCCTGGATCCCCCGCGGGGGATCTACGAAAAAATACATTGAAGCAGACATGTGTTTTTGTTCTGAAGTTTGCGAGTAGGCACTTTGCGAGTAGTGGAACGCGCTCGGTGACTCCTCCTCTTCCCCTGCCTCTTCTTCTTTTGCGTTCTGGGGGACTCGTCTTCCTAGCACTGTCCCAGCATACCCCTCCACCCAGACTTCTGTCCCAATTCCCTCTCCCTCCCCTGCCCCTTGGAACTCCCGCAGCCACCCCAAACCCCGCAATATTCCCAAAAGTCTCTAGAACCCCTTGGGGTTCCCTAGAGCACACTGGAAACCCTCATGCTTCTATTCTCGGGATCCGCCAGAGGGGGTGGGGACCCTGAGGGGGTATGAGTTCGATCGGTTGGTGCGCCGAACTGCTCAAAACAGATGTCCCCCGCATACCCCAGCCATCGGCCACCCCCGATGGTTACCGGCGCCTCGGGGCATCTGTTTCGGGCAGTTCGGTGCGCCAGCCGACCGAACTCACACACACACACACACAAACAAACACCAGGGCACACACACACACACCCGTTGTGGCGCGCCGATATTCGTCCTCAATCCTGCGGAACGCCCAAGACCGTCTTCGACACTACTCAGAACAGATTCGAACCCCTCCGTGCCAATTGCGTAGACTGTTCAACAACAAACGTGACGAATTGGACCGAATTGGCAGGGTCGATGTGGCTACGCCGTGTCTTCGCTTAATCTCGGGAGGTGACTCGCCACTGGCGTAGCATGCAAATGAGCACGGTCTGCTTGTACAGACCAGGGGACGCCAACTGACAACCTCACCGATCCTGGGCCTGGGATCGGTGTGCATGTCTCCCTGGCCGAGCCAGGAGGGCGTGTGCACCTACTCTGGGCGCAGGATGGACCTAGAAATCATCGGTGGAGTGGTCGGTTGCATGGACTCCAGCTCCAGCTTGAGACCAAACATTTTACAGACAAGGCTCCAAGTGAGACGCACAACCGCACGTTCCTGGGCCCACCCCCCGACCGGCCACGACTGGGGGATTCGCTCGCAAGCTTTCGGTTGAGACATACCGCAGTGAGGAAGCTATAGGGACACACTCCTCGGCCCATGCTGGACTTTGCGGGATGCCCCAGAACTCCCATGGGGTGCCCGGGGCCGTCGGAGCACAGGAAGAAGCCCCCCGTGGGGCACCTGCTGGCAGGCCCATGTACTATTTGGCGTGCCAGCTGTGCCTGCTGCGGCCGCCGCCACCGAGGCGATCACAGAGCCTCATGCAGACAGCAGGAAGGACCTGAGTGGCTTGGAAAACCGACTGTCTCCGAAGCTCGACACGAAGACCTCTCCTGGCAACCCCGCACCCACCGGTGTGGACGAAAAGGGGGGTGGGGGTCATCCAAAGGCGCATTCGCAAATCGTCCACATGCCGCCGGTTTTCCGGCGGCCTGGAGGCGCCGGAAACGACCGTGCTCATCGAGGAATGCGGCATGCTCCTAGGCGGCGGGGCCGAAACCAGCTGCACGCAGGCAACTTTCGCAGTCACCACCCCTTTCCCATCCCCCCCCTTCCCAGGACTCCAACGTCGCGATGCTTGGGCCAGCTGTTTACCTGGGTCTTTTTGTTGACGGCCCAGGGGCCCCCAGAGGCCGAAGACTGCAAAAGACACGGCCGACTCCAGAAATCCTAAATCCAAACACGTCCGCGTCCCACGTGTGCGTCCGCTGCCATCCGCCGAGCTTCCGTCGCCTTCCGCGGGCAGACCCTCCTCGTTTTACTTCCCGGCGGGGCCCGACAAAGGCCCCAAGACAGCCTAAGAGGCCCCCAAGATGGTCCAAGACGGCCCTGAGTCGCCGAACAATCGGTCCAAGACGCCAAAGATGGCTTCCAGACAGCCCAAGCGGCTGCTAAGATGCTCGAAGAGGCCTCCAAGAGCACACCACGAGGGCACCAACAGGCACAATTCGATAATTAGCTGTCGATGTTCGGAAGATTCTGGTGTTCTCACCTTTTCGGCTTCCCGACGCGCCAAGACGACCCAAAATGCAAGAAAGATCGGCACAACAGGACCCCTAGAGGTTCCAAGACGGCCCCAAAACAACCCAGAGGGCCCTCCCAGACGTCCCAATAGGCACCAAAACGGCTCCAAGAGGGTGCCCACAAGGGAACCCGAATGATTATCTCGAGCCTTCGGCCCCGAGAAGCTCCCCACGAGGCCCCAAGCGGACCCCAAGAGGCCCCCAGGAAGCCCGAAGGGAACCCCTAGAGGCTCCTAAGAGGCCCCCGAGTTGCTCCCAAGAGGCCCTAACACTGCCCCCTACAGGCCTACGAGCGCGCTCAACCGAGGGCCCACGAAGCATCACTGAGGACTCTGCCCCACGTCAGCGTCGTCGTCGCCGCCGACGCCACCGTCGTTGTCGTCGTCCGCCTTCAGGGTCGGCGGCACTGGCCACAAGGCCTTCTCAATACGTTAGCCAGCGTGGGCCCACAACAGTGCGGCATTGCACTATGGCGGTGCAAGCTATATGGTGTGAGCTATGTGGTGCAAACTATGTCGTGTAAGCTATACGGGAAGAGTTATGGAGGTGGCCACTGTGCGGTGTAAACTGCGTCGTGTAAGCTACGTCGTGATGTTGTGAAGCATGGGTGGTATGATCTATGGAGATGGAGCCTGTGCGGTGTAAGCGATGTGATGCATACTGTGCCGTGTGAGCAGCTATGCGGTGCGACCAGTGGGTGAGCGCAGTGCGTTGCAAGCTGCGTGCAGTAAACCAGGTTGTGAAAGCTGGGCGGCTTAAGCCATGTGATGGAGGCCACGGTGTGAGCTATATGTGCCGAAAGCCACGCCGTGTAAGCTCAGAGCACGGGGCGCCCACGGGGCGGCCACGAGGCGGCAACGTGGCGCGACCTCGCGAGACCCACCCCGGCGCGCGGGGCGCGGGAGCCCACGAGGCGGCAACGAGGCGAAGGCCCGGGATATCCAACTCGTGGGATCCGCGAAGTGTAGGAACATTCTAAGAGAGAGCAGCACAGGAAACACCTTTCAGCCTCCCTGCTCCCCCAGCCGACAGGCGCGGCCGCCTGCGCCCATGGGGCCGCCCCCCAAGGAACGGGGAGAGGGGTCAGGAGGGGAGGCAGGAAGCGGACGAGAGGGGGGGGAGGAAGGGCGGGGCGGGGGGATGAGGGGCGTTGCGGTGGAGGCGGAGGCAGCGATGGAAGGGCGAGGACGAGGGAGGGGGAGGGAGGGGGAAGGCGGCGGCGGCGGCGGAGCGCCCCCCCCCCCCCTGCGGGGCACTCTCTGCGGCCCGCGCCGCGGCCGTGACGGACGCCCGGGAGGCCTGCGGCGCGCTCTCCCAGACGGACTTCTCCTCGGCCGGGGGGGGGGGGCCCGGGGGGAGACGGGGGACCCGGAGGTCCGGGCGTCGCAAGTCTCCCCCATCGCCCTGTCTGGGGCTCCCGTCTTGAGCAGAGCACTGCTGCCCCTCGTCCTCTGCCCCTCCGCCGCCTTCTGCCTCCCACCCTCGTCTTTGCCTCCCACCTCGCCTCCACGGAGGCTGCCGGCGGTGCAGCTGGCTCCCTGGAGGGTTCCCGGAGCGTCCAGCGGAGAGCGGCCTTCAGACGTCCGAACTGGACCTCGCCCCCCTGGGGGTGGCCGCCTGCGCAGCTGTCGCTGCTTCCGCGAGCTCCTGGGAGGTCCATCGGAGGGAGGTCTGAACGGCGAGCACACGAGACCTCCCCGCCTTGGGGGCCGCCAGCTGCGCAGCTGTCGCCGCTTTCGCGGGCTCCTGGGAGGCCCGGGGGAGCGAGGTCCGAATGGCGTCCATGCTGGGCCTTGCTTCCCTTCGGGGCTGCCGACTGGGCAACTGTCGCTCGTTCTGCAAGCATGTGGGAGGTCCAACGGGACGTGGGGCAGAAGGGACTGAATCTAGACCTCGCCGACCTGGGGGTTGTTTCCTTGGGATGTCAACGGGAAGGGGAGCAGGATGGGGAGAACGATGAGGAGGCGGTGACGAGGAGGAGGATGAGGACGAGGAGAAGGAGGAGGAGGACGAGGAGGAAGGAAGACGAGCCGAAGGGATGCGGAGGCAGATGGAGGAAACGAGGACCGGTTCAAAGGCGGCGACGCTAGGCTAACTCGGCATTGCGTTGCGATCCGCGTCTCGTCATTGGTCAACGGCTTGGTTTGAGGAAGCAGGGCGAACCTGCTCTCACGAGTCCCGTGAGAGAAGGACCGATGGTGACGGATTGTCCCCGCCACCGTCGCCGAGACCCGGAACCGCATCCAGACGAGACCCAAGAGTCCGCGGCTTGGAGAGGAGCGCTCCCTGGACGGGACTCGCGATGGCGTGGCGGTGACTGGGGCGCCGCGGCCCGCAGGGTGACGATGCGCGCGAGGAGCGACGGCGGGACTCTCGAGCAGGCTCTCTACCCCGCCCCTGCCGTCGGCGCATTCACGCCCGCGCTGCCTATGTTCGGCGGCGAGCGAGGGGGGGGGAGGGAATTGAGAAGGGGCGGGCCCTCTCAGAAGGCTCGGAAGTCCCCGGGCCGTCTGAGAAGTGTGCTGAGCCGTCCCCGACCTCGGAGAAGCCCCGCCGCCTTCCGCGCATCCGAGAAAGCCTTCTCCTCCTCACTCCCCCCCCCTCGCTCGCCGCCGAGGTGCACCCGGCCGCGAGGCCGGTGCACCATGGTGGCTGGCGAAGCTCGGGCGGCAGGCACGCGGGGCACAAGGCAGCGGACTCTGCGCCCAGGCACCGCGGAATCCCGAGTGCTGCACCGCGCGGGCCTCGGCAGCAGCAGCCCGTCGAGGAGGCCGAGGGCCAGCGAGGGGGGGGCAGTGAGAGGGAGAAGGCCTCCTCGGACGGCGGCGGGCCTCCTCGCGAAGCCCTCATTCGCGCCTCCCGGGAAGTGCCCGGTGCCCTCCGGGAAGGCTCGGAGAGCCTCTCGGCTGGCCGGGGGGCCTCCCGAGCCCCTCGGGGGAAGGCCCGCCCCCTCCCTTCTCACTTCTGCCCCTCGCTCGCCGCCGAGGGGGCAGGGTCGCGCACGCGGCCGTTCACGCTCGAGGTGCGGCGGAGGGTCGCCCAGCGCAGCTGCGATGCCTCGCACCTCGGCGCGCGGGCCCTCGTGGGCAGGCGCAGGGTCGACCCTCTCGGCGACCAGCCCGTGCAGTGCGATGCCGCCACCGACGCCTCGCCGCTCGGCATCTCCTTCGACCTGCCCCCGCCCCCATCCTGGTCTGCAGGGGAGGCCAGTCCACAGGAGACCTTCCACAGGGAACCCGACCCTGGGACCCCAGGACGTCCGTCGACTTGTGGTGGTGCGGGAGCGCCACGCCTTCCGTAGCAGGTCCACAGAAACCCAAGCCACCCAGGGCACCCTGGAGGCGAGCAGGGTGTTGATTGGCATGGGCCTCCACTGCAGGGCTCCTTTGGCGCCGCCAGCGTGCCGCCCCTCGGTGAGGGCAGGGGCAGAGCCCGACGGAGGCACGGCACCTGTCTCAGCCAGTGTGGGTCCGGGTAGACCCATGGGGGCAGCACGTCAGCGCTGAGTACTGCTCGCAATCTCTACCGCATGGGCTGATGCAAACCAGGGTGCGGGTGGGTCGGCGGGATGTGTGCAAGGGCATGGCATGTGTCAGCTCATTTGAGACGTCAATTGCACCTCATGGATTGCGCCGCAGAGTTTGCACCGCCGCCACTGCACATCGTCGATTGCACAGCACACATTGCGCAGTACAAGTTGCGTCATATTTCTTGCACCACATAAATGGCTCCACATGGATTGCGCCACAGATGCCGCCCCGCACAGATAGCACCACATCTAATTGCTAGAAACACACACTCACTGTCTGGGGCCCACGCTGGCCAACACTCATTGCTGAAGAATGCGCATGGTTGATTCCCCCCCTCTGGCGCCCCCAGGGGGAGGAGGAGGAGGAGGAGGAGGAGGAGGAGGAGGAGGAGGAGGAGGAGGAGGAGGAGGAGGAGGGGGAGGGGTAGGAGGATAAACTTTTTTCCACCAGTTCTGGGAGTGCCCAGGAAATGATGCCCTGGAGGGGTTGCACGGTGAGCTTGCCAGTCAGGCCAAGGAGGGGGTCCAGGATTTTCCCTGTTTCTGGCTTCGGGGCCTGGTGCCTGTGTTGTGGGTGTACCCGTTCGCGACTCGCCCGATTCAGGGAAGCCCGCGAGTAGGAGGAGAGCTCACCCAGCAGCAAGTTTTTGATCTGGACCAGACCTGCATAGTAGCAACTGACGGGTCTGGAGGTAAGTACCACGAGGACTTCAGGATCCGTCGTTGCGGGTGGGGCCTGGCCATCCTTCGAGGATGGGAAGTAGCAGCGTGGGCGTACGGCCCAGTAGATTATTGGAAGCAGTCCGTCCCCATAGCAGAATTGTCAGCAGCGATCGAGGCACTGGAGAGAACCAGTGGACCAGTGCATTTTGTGATCGATGCTCAGAATGTTGTCGACGGAATCCTCCAGGGGCCCAGTCGGAAGCATTTAAAAAACCAGCGGCTCTGGAAAACTTTTTGGGACCTCGCCCAGGGCCGCCAGGTGTCAGTAGAGAAGATCGCGTCTCACATGACCCCTGAACAGGCAGAGGCAGCCGAGGTTCCCCCAGCGAGTTGGCTTGCGAATGCAGTTGCTGACCAGTGTGCTGAGGAGGGAGCGAGCGCCGCCCAGTTGCCTCAGGGAGATCTTAATGAGATTTTTAGGGTCGATGCGCTCGCGGCGAGCGTGCAGGCCCACCTCCTGATTGTAGCCGATCATGTTGCGCGCCAGGCCCCAGAGATATACGGTGCCAGCGCCAAGACCGACAGGCAGCACGAGGCCAAGCGGCGGGCGGAGGGGAGGCGGGAGTCGTTGTCAGCTGCCGTCGGTTTTTCGTCCCACAGCGTTCATCAAGATGAACGTGGCAGGCTCCGTTGCACCCGCTGCCTCCTTTCTCCCTCCTCGGATCTTCCCCGACCCGTTTGGTTGGCCCAGCAGTGCCGAGGTTTCCCAGTCCAGCTCCACAGGTCCCATCAGGTGATGACCTTCAGAGGCATTTATTGGTGTCGGTCTTGTGGGGGTGCTGGAGCAGTGTCCTTCCAGAAGTTAAGCCAACCGTGCTTGACGAAGCGAGGCTTGTCTACACATGGCAAGAGAATGATTGAGACCCTCGAACGAGGGGAGCTTCCCAAGGATTATAAGCAGTGGCCCCAGCCAGATGAGTTTGGTCCCCCACGTGCTGTAATCTTCCCAGAGCCATAGAGCTCTCACAGCGCCACCTGTTAGAGGATCCTGGCGCGCAGTTAGGCAAGAGGCAAGAGGAGGAGGGGGAGGAGGAGGAGGAGGAGGAGGAGGAGGAGGAGGAGGAGGAGGAGGAGGAGGAGAAGGAGGAGGAGGAGGAGGAGGAGGAGCAGGGAGGAGGTCAGATGCGAGAGAAAGAGCAAATGGCGTGCAATAAGTTTCAGCAGCGAGGCGGACGAGGGCAGACTCGCCAGATGCATGGGTCGCAATCAAAGGGCCAAGCAATGCTAAGACGGGTCATGTTCAAAATAAATTGACCACCATGTGCGTCTGCGCGAAAAAGCTGCTGCGACTCCCCGCGAGGAGGAGGAGGAGGAAGAAGAAGACGAAGAAGATGAGGAAACGAGCGTAGGAAGGCGGCGCGTGTCCCCGCCTAGAGGCAGCCCGAGACGCCCACGGCGGGCGACGGTGGGCAGCTCGGGGGGAGTGGCGGGCGCGAGGAGGAGGAGGAGGAGGAGGAGGAGGAGGAGGAGGAGGAGGAGGAGAGGAGGTGAAGTGCTCCTCCCGGGGCTCGCAGCCTGTTCTCTTATACGAGGGAAGACCTTGAGGCTCCGACCTGTGCCCCTTGATGACAGGGAGGAGGAGGAGGAGGCGGAGGAGGAGAATGAGGAGGAGGAGGAGGAGGAGCAGGAAGAAGAGGCGGCGCTCTGGAGTTAGACACTCGCTCGGGACTTCCTAGTCGCCCCCTCTTGCCAAGCCCTCTCGCGAATCCCTCTTGTCCTTCACCTTCTCCCTCTCTCCCTCTTGCCCCCTTCCCTCCGCCCTGCCTTTCCCAACTGCCTTCCTCCTCGCTCTCTCCCTGTTCCATTGTTTGTATTGTTCCTGTTTTAGGGGCTGCGCCAAATGCGCGTGGCAAAGAAGGCTGATATCCTCCCCACGGGGGTACTATCCGTAATGGCGGGTTGCTGCTATGCTTTCTCCTTCTAAAACTTTCCCTGCCGTTCGCCCCCCCAGAGGGGGGGAGGGCAAGAAAGCCCAGAATCGAATCGACAAGTCGGATCGGCGATCGAAATAAATCGGATCGGCGGACATGGGCAGCCGGATCGGGAGGAGGAGGAGGAGGAGGAGGAGGAGGAGGAGGAGGAGAAGGCGGAGGAGGAGAAGGCGGAGTAGGAGGAGGAAGAGGAAGTAGAGGAGGAGGAGGAGGAGGAGGAGGAGGAAGAGGAGGAGGAGGAGGAGGAGGAGGAGGAGGAAGAGGAGGGTCTCTCCCACGCCGCTCCTCGGCGATCGCCGCGGCCTTGCTCGCGGCGGTCACCGCGGCCCTGCTCGCGGCCTGGGGGGGGGGGGCGGGCGGGCCAGGGGGGCCACGACGCTCTTGCGCGGGGAGGGCGAGGTGCA
The DNA here is from genome assembly GCA_963575745.1 of Prorocentrum cordatum. Classification (NCBI taxonomy): domain Eukaryota; class Dinophyceae; order Prorocentrales; family Prorocentraceae; genus Prorocentrum; species Prorocentrum cordatum. The sequence continues at coordinate 105,110 of CAUYUJ010009902.1, forward strand.
CGGGTTCCCCCGGGGCCGTAGGCGACCCGAGGAGGAGGAGGAGGAGGAGGAGGAGGAGGAGGAGGAGGAGGAAGAGGAGGAGGAGGAGGAGGGAGGAGGGGAGGAGGAGGAGGAGAGGAGGAGGGGAAGGAGGAGGACGAGGAGGAGGAGGAGGAGAAGGAGGAGGGAGGAGGAGGAGGAGGAAGAGGTGGAGGAGGGTCTCTCCCACGCCGCTCCTCGGCGATCGACTCCCGACCGCCTGGAAGGGAAGGAGGAGGAGAGGAGCAGAAGGAAGAGAGCAGGAGGAGGAGGATGAGGAGGAGGAGACGGATGATGATGATGATGATGATGATGATGATGATGATGATGATGATGATGAGGATGAGGAGGAGGAGGAGGAGGAGGAGGAGGAGGAGGAGGAGGAGGGAGGAGGGAGGAGGGGAGGGAGGAGGAGGAGGAGGAGGAGGAGGAGGAGGAGGAGGAGAGGAGGAGGAGAAGAGGAGGAGGAGGAGGAGGAGGAGGAGGAGGAGGGAGGAGGGAGGAGGAGGAGGAGGACGAGAAGAAGGAGGACGAGGAGGAGAAGGAGGGAGGAGGAGGAGGAGGAGGAGGAGGAGGAGGAGGAGGTGGAAGGGAAGGATGAGGGAGGAGGAGGACGGGTCGCCTAGCCCTTCGGAGAAACCCTCCAGGGCGAGGCGGAGCGAGCAGCACGCCTGGGCCCAACGGGCAGGGGACGCACACGGCCAAGGACATGGACAAAACGAAGCCCGCCCGGGGGCAAGAGATACGGTGAGGACGTTGTATACGTGGACGCACAGAGACATACTAATACTATATGTCCGCCTTGGAGGCGCGCGTCCGACCCGAACATATAGTACATCCATCTCGTAGTATATCGTTTCTCGAGCGGTGTGGCCAGAAATCGCCCGCCCATCGCCCCTGGGGGGGCGACGAACACATAGTATAAGTATGTTGGGGGAACGCCGATAGAAGGAACCAGTGGACAAGGTATCCAGGATCTCGAAGCCAGTGGAACCTCGATCGTGGATTGGCCATGGATATCACAGCCGCCCTTACTAGATAAGGAGCCCCCAGGGTATGGAGCCTCCTGGGCACATTCCTTGACGAATGCCCTCAACGTATCCGCTGCTCCTCAGGGGAACCAGTCGTCAAGGCCGGCCGAGCAAGCGTCACCAAGAGAGGCGAAGCACACGCAGTGTCACCGCTGGGTGGGAGTACCATGTGGGACCTGCTCTAGAACAGGAGCGCACCGTAGACGGATCTACCCTTTCTCCGACCTTGCACCGCGCGGACCGCAACGGCCACATTGTCCATAGACGCATCCACCCCGAAAATGTCTTTGGACGCGCCCACTGTGTCCATAGGCGCTTTTGGCTAGGACGAGAGAACGGTATTCGGCATCGGCCCCGGATGTTGGTCTTCTAGAAGCATGTAGGCTTGGCCCTCGAACCGCTGGGGCAATTGCCATTGAACTCCTGGATGTCCCCCAGGCGTCGCATGAATGGCTGACTTCTCGAGGCCGCCTCCGCGACAAAATGCAGCTGCGCGAGTAGTGCGGGTGCTTCGAAGAAGGGGCCCAGGGACACACAAATGAATACACACAGATCCCAGGATCGCCATACTTTCTAAACATTTTCGGTTTTCGTCTTCCCCCCCCACTTCCCAAAATATCCTGGGAATTGACGATTGCTTGTGTCTGTGTGTTTTCCCCCGCGGCGAACTGGTTTCCGACACCATTTTCATCTTTCATCCTTGAACGACCGCGGCTGGCTGATTGCGCGGGATCGTTTGATGTTGGCCGGCTCCCTTCCACCGTTGGCGTTCGCTCTTGTGAACGCCCGCGTCGGGGTCGCCGCCGCGTCGACGCGACACGAGGCTGCTGCATGCTCTCCTTCGCTCAGCCCCCGACGCTGGTGGATGCGGAACGGCACCTCACCGCCCCCGTCAAGCCTCATACTTAGGTCGGGCATGTCCTCCTACCGGCGGATTTGGGGTGGAAAATTAAGAATAGCCAAACAATGCTCAAGAATAGGCAGAAATCCGCCGACCCCTTGGGGATCATCGGCGTGTGAGATGCTTCCCCCTCCCCAAACCCCTCCCCCAGGAGCCCGGTCCGGTCGATTTGGAGGGGGGGGGGGGGTCCGGAACGAGCGCAGCACGGCCGGGACGAGCGGTTCACGGGGCTTTTCCGGGCCCAAGAGGGCCTCAAGACGGGCCAAGAAGCCCCCAAGAGGCCTCCAAGACGGCCCACGAAGGCCCCGAGACGCCAAACGACCGCTCCAAGACGCCCAAGATGGCCCCAAGACGGGCCAAGAGGTCTCCAAGACGGCCCCCGAGGTCCCAAACAAGCCTCCCAAGAGGGCCCCAAGAGTCTAAAATTGTTGATTTTCCATAGTGTTTTTCGATGTTTTTTGCTTTTCCGCCTTTTCGGCTTCCCGACGCTCCAAGACGGCCAAAGAGGCCCCAAAGACAGCCCCAAGATGGCCCAAGAGGCCCCCAAGACGGCCTCCAGACGGCCCAAGACGGCCCCAACACGGCCCAAGAGGTCCCCAAGACGGCCCAAGAGGGCTCCAAGACGGCACCAAGAGGGGCCCAAGAGGGCGACCAAACATGTTGAAACTCTAGCTTTCTGCCCCCAGGAGCCCCAGGGGGCCCCAAGAGTGCCCCAAGAGGCCCCCAGAGGCCCTCACGAGGCCGCCCAGACGCCCCAAGGAACCCCCAAGAAGCACCCCAGAGGCTCCGAAACGGCCCCCAAGTGGCTCCAAAACTCGCGGTGTCGCCGTCCGCTCGGACCCCCCCGCGGAACTGCCCGAGACCCTCTGGCGGTGGCGGCGAACAGACACCAAACAAATATCACTCGCCTTTTCACCCCTTCGCAGCTTCTACTACCCCCAGATTGGCATAAACAAGGGGTCGGCGGTGTGGCGTAAGCCTAAGAATCATCGAGAAAGCGTCCCCAGACTATTTTTCCACTATTTCCGAAAATTCCCCCCGTAGAGGGACATGCCCGACCTACCTTTATACACAAATCGAAATCGCAAAAAAAACCAGGCTGGATCCGGAGCGGATCCCGGATCCCGCCCAGGACGGCACCGAATCGGACGATCGCCCGGATCGCCCAGGATTTCGCCGGCAACTCGCGGAAGCCTCCCACACCATCTTGTCGGCTCTTGCGGATCGATGCTAGTCGACGCTAATCGACGCGAAATCGACGCGAACTGACACCACATCGGCGCTAAATCGGCGCTATCCCATCGACTCCCAGACGCGCTAATCGACGCTAAAGACGGAATTAGGAGGGTATGCCAGGCTCTACCGCATGGGATCGCCGATCGGGCTCGGCCCTGCAGGCCGGACAAGAATCCAGACAAGGAAGCAGTGGCATAAGCGTAACTCTTCGGAGCTGCCAGCAGCTCTCTTGGATCGGACACGGGCTCCTGCAACGGGTGCCCCTTTTCAGCAGAAGGTCGCCCCACCCCGCACAGCCGTACTCTTGCGAGCCGCCGAGCGCTCAGGGTCACTCGACGAGGTGCAGAAAGCGCCTGGGTCTGCGCCGAGCGGGCCCTTGCCCCTCCTCGGCGAGGGCTCTGGCATGCTCGTAGAGCTCGAAATCGAGCGCGTTCAGCCTGCGAAGCACTTCTTCTCGCCCTCTAGTCAGGTTGAGCTTCGCGAATGGGGCCGTGTTGACCTTTAGGGATGCGCTAACATTGGTCCACCTCAGCCTGTCAAACAACTGGCAGTTGGCATCGATGACATCATCTTCGTCGGCTGCACCTACGGCGTAGAACTTGTTCAACCGCTCGACTGCCATTTCGAGGTGGGTGCGATTTACACCTCCAGGTGGTAACGTCCACGCCTCCGCCACAAGCACGCGAATCTTAAAGTTGTCGAGAGCCTTCCACGAGCTCCACCCGTAGTTATTGAGTAGGCGTCCTTGCTTCCGATGCTGGATCATAGATAAAAGGAGGTCAAGCCAATCGTCGCCTTTAGAATCTGGGTCCAAGCCAAGCGCCCTCTTCAGGCTTGAAAGGCTCCACCACGCATCTTTATGATCATCGCGTGCAATCTCGTAATTCAAGTTTGAATCCATTTCTTTGAGCGGGTGCCGCATCAAAACGGCATAATGGAAATGAGTCCATCGGTAGTCTTCAGCCCACAAAGGCCGTTCGATCATTCCAAAAGTGAACCCACCCGATGTCATATGCTTCACGCGAAGCTCAGCGATTGTGTTGGCTACCGTGTGGCCTTCAATCGAACGAGCGTGTGTATCATGTGGTATCCAATTGCAGTTTTCGGCGGGTGCAACCACCGACTCACCATTCGAAAAAGCAGCCTGCTGGCATGCCCAACTTCCGAACCCCTTGTGAATGTGAACGAGGATGACGGGCAAGCTACGCGGGCGATCGTCGAGCTTCAAGGCAGCAGCCTGAACAAGATGCAAGAGGCAAATCGCAGCTATGAGCATAGCCTGTTTATATAGAAGAAGAAGGGACTTTAGGAGGTCAGCACAAACTTCTTGGATCGGTGCTAGAACCCCTCCCGCTGGCGCACGCTATGGGCGGCGCTGGAGGCGCCGACGAACGAACCCAACGCCGATCCAAGAAACTCGCTCGGACATCCGGCAACGTAGGTTTATTCGATGTATTATTGGCTAGATTCCTTGAGTGATCCGGTACTACGCAAGCAAACGATGTGCAAACGCCGACCGACACGACAACGCCTGAAGCAGAAACAGCTACGGAAGACGCCTCTCGCGCGAATCCCTCGGTACTTTCTGCCTGGTGGTGTCCCCCTGAACGCTGGCGGCTTCCAGAGAACGGCCTAGGCGGAGGAATGGCCTTCCGAGAAGGCCCCCGCGCTCATCGAAGGGTGGGGGGCGCGTGGGAATTGGGGGGCCAGGGCCCCTTCTGTGACGCCCAGCTGCCTTCTAAGGAAACAATCTCCTGGCCCCTGGCCCCTCTTGCGCGCCGCCAGGGGGCCGTTCGCTTTGTGTGAATGTGTTACTCATGTTCTGGCGTTTGTTGCTGTATGTTTGCATGTATGTATGTATGTACATACCTCCATACCTACCTACTACATGCATACATAGTAGATAAACAGATACGTACAGGAGGTTGTGGTAGGTTGGTAGGTCTGCATACGCATTATTGCAAGCCTACGTCGCACATGATTTGTGTAAAAGACATATGCACATTATATGCGCGTGTGTGTACAAGTATATAATATAGTGTATGTATTACTCATGGCATCCCCCCTGTACATGTAAGTATACCTGGTTGCGTGCGTCGTGAATGCGCAAACATGCATGTGCATGTATGCCGCTGTTTCTCCCGCCCTCTCGCCCTCTCGCTCTCCTCCAATCTCGATCGCGTGTTACGTCTGTTTATATATGTTTATGACAATATGCACAAATGTGTATAGATATGGACATATAACCATGTGTGCACCTAGACACATATGTATATACACAAGACTGCGTGGGGGCTTCGCGCCGTGCACATCGGTCCTTCAGAGTTGCTCTGCAAGCGGAACTGCAGGAGGGTCAAGCCGACAATTTAGCGATCACTTCTTGTTGCCGGTTCTGCATTCTCCCCATATCCTGCGTATCCTCCCAACCCTCCTCAACTTTTTGTTGCAAGAGGCCTCCTCGGCGTCTTCTGGGGGCCTCTGGGGGCTTCCTCGGGCCACCCTACACCCAACCGCGGTCTCCCTGAACGGCCAGGTCACGATTTGGAATGTTTCGGAGGGTGTCGTGGGGCCATCTTGGATACATGTGTATGGAAATGTATGTATGTCTCTCTACAACGTCTCTCCCCCGCCCTAGGCATACATGTGTATATGCATATATACATTACGCTTCGGCTGAAAATGGCGCTGTGCTGGCACAGGAAGGAGACGAGGAAGAAGAACGCGAGCAAAAACAGGAAAAAGGATATTCACCAACATGGGGGGGAAACTGATAGTAGGACAGGCAGAAGGATAGACCGGAAAAAGACAAGACGGGCAAAATAAGACTGATGATGAGGGAAAGGACGCGACAGCGACGACGGACAACAGGGTGACGAAAAAAACGAAACACAAACCGAGAAAAGGAGGGGAGGATGACGTGGAGGACGGGGACAAGGAGAAAGAAAAACGTGAGGAGACAAAGTTGAAGAGCACGAGGTGGAAACAGTCGACTCGCGCCTCGTCGACTGGGTGAAGCCTGCCCAATAGAAAGGCTCGCGGTGCGGATGGCGCGCTGGCTCATTGCGCGGAGATCGGGAAGGGGGCGAACCAGGAGCATGGGCGCCGCCACCCCCATCGAGTAGGATCCGCACCTGACGCGCAGAACAGCAGCAGCGCTCTCAGAGACCCAGAATCTGTGACCTCGGGCCGCCTCGGGCCGACGATCCCTGCACCCGAGAGAGACACGACTGGGGCAGTGGCTTCAGACAAGGACTCGCCATCGCTCGGACGTCCATTTCCCTTGCATTTTTCGGTTTCGCGCGTGTGTTTCTCTATCGATGGTCCAGGATGGTCCTGCGATGCACACGTCCGAGCGATGCCAAGAGGCAGGGCGGCTCCTCTGCGCCGCCCGCCGCCTCCTGCTTCCACCCGGAAGCAAGAGAGCGAGGCAGACCCCCGCAGGAAACACGACATCCCAGGGGGGTTGCCATCGCTCGGACGTCCATTCCCTGTGTTTTTTTTCAGCTTCGTGCCAGGTTTTTTTCGCCAAATGATCAAGGATGCTCCTCGATGGTCCTCGCCGAGAAAAAATGTACACGTCCGAGCGATGCCAAAGGCACGTCACCGCCCGACTCGGGCTGATGTGGCCTGCACGGCACGAGCTGACGCAGCAGCATGAATGCCATGCGCACGGGCGTGAAGAACTGCACTCTGGGCCTGGCTGCCCTTTCCAATGGCGCCTCTGCGGGGCGCGCTCGGGCCAGGTCCGGCGCGGGCCTCGGTTTCGCAGCGCGGGCCTCGGGGCGCGCTTCGGCCCCGGTCCGCTCGATCCTCTCCCCCCTCCGAAACTCCCAAGGCCAGAGGGGCCCAGGGCGGCGCCTCTGGGCCCGGGAAGGAGGGCGACGCCGCCCCGTGAGCCTCGGTGCCAGACGAGGCCGACGGGGGATTGAAACCTCCTGGGGAAGAGCGCTCGGGGAACCCGCGCGCCCAACACGACCGGAGAGACGCGACACACTGGCCCATGCTGCGGCGATCCTTGGCTTTGTCGCTCGCACCCCAGTCCTGCAAAAAGAACAGCGCCAGAACCTGGTGTTCCCAGGGGCCTGGACAGAGCGACGCAACTCCTCGGGCAGCAAATCCGATGGCTTACTAGGCGCCCTGCGCGTCAGCTTGCGAGGGCGTCGAAAGGTCTCGACGCGCCCGACGGACCAGTGACGCAAGTGCACCGTAACGAAATTCAAGACCAAACGGGCGAACTTGAGGGCCGCGCGCATGGCCATAAACAGGGCCTTTAGTAGCTGAGTGCGAATCCCTACATCTGGCGGCGGCTAGGCCCGCCCATCTGTCGGACCTGGCTTCGCTGGAGTCTGCAGATTGGCGACACTGAGCGCGCGGGACACGAAGGGCCGGCGGGTCCCTTCCAAGGCCTCCGCGATCTTCGGTTTTTCGCCAGATGGCCCGTGTAAACATGAACAAACAAAATGCACACTTCTGAAGCCTGCAGAGACGCAGGAAGCCCATCCCGCGGGGAACGCTTGATCGGTCCTGGAAAGCTCCCTTCACCCAGACAACAATGGCACGACGAACTCCCATTCTGCTCTATCGGCTTGCGGCCAACACCGTGCCTTTCGACATGCCCCATCTGTGTGGACGCTTCCGCGCGCCATCTCAGGCGTGCCATATGCACAACATCAACGCCAACTGTTGTCGGCCTCGGCATCGAAAGGGAGCTGGACTTTGGCGCCGCGCCACGGCCCCAGAAACAAAATCCGCGAAAGCGCACGGGAAAGCCGCGCACACCCACGCTGTCCATGGCAAGATCACGTCGGTCACCATGTCCCTCATATGCGAGGCGAGGCAAAGTGCTCGCAAGTGCACGCGGGGCAACATGGCGCGAGCGCACGCCCGCGTTTACATAAGTTACACCCCCAGAAAGCAATAGCACGTCGCGTCATCGGGTTCCTCGTGGACCGTCGCAGCAGTCCGATGATAGGTTCGAACCAGTACCCGAGAGGCTCAGCCGCCCTCGGGGCCAACGCCTTCATCTGCAGGGTTAGGTCCGGCAGCCCAGGCTTCCCACGCGCGCCTGACCGCTGCCAGCTGGGCGAGGCCTCGCAACGCACACGGGGCGTCCACGAGACGGTCGAGCCCGTCGCCCTGGTCAGCGACGAGGATAAGCGCGGACGTAAGCCGCGCACCTAGTGCGCGCATGGGGGAACATGGCGGCGCTGGCGGCTCCTGCAACCGTCGTCCAAGGTCTCTCCTCTCTGATTGCTCGACATACCTGTCTCTGCCAGGCAAGCCGCGCGACGTCGCGAGCCTTGGGCCCGATGATACACTGGCTGCGCCCATCGTGCAATCAGCAAATATTCAAAGATGGGCCCTCGAAAATGCGGCACAATCCACGAAGATGGCGGCCCCCCAGGGCACCGCGCCCCGCTCGCGATGCGCCTCGTCCGCTCGCCCAGCGCGAGGGGGGGCCCGTCGACCCCAGCTCCATAATTCATGGCTGACTGGGGCGCATGCTTGAAAAAACGAAAGACCAGCGCCGCGCGCCCCCGCCTCGCGGACAATGCGCCCTCCGACCAGCGTTGGCAATCACGGTCCGAGTCTTGCTGAACTCAAGGCTCAGCGAGTCGCCCCGGGCATGCTTCGACGCCGAGAACTTCGAGCGCAGGCGCATGATGACAACCGAGATGGCCGATGCGTTTGGCAGCCTGCTTCCCGACGTGCGCGCTGCTACTGGTGGTCGGCATTTTTTTGCCTCGCGGGTGGCGACCCCGTCTCGTGCAACACCGCGACGAGACTAGAGAAACAACGAGCAAGCGGCATTGGCAACAGCGCCCGCAGCGCCCGCGAAGACAATTGCGATATCTTGAGCGCATGCGTCAATAGTCCTGCATGCACGCTGCGCCGAACTTAATTGCGAGCCGAACGAAGGCGACAGAACGCACCGCAGGCAGAACCCTGCTGGCGGGCATCCCCGCATAACCCCACAGGGTGCCCACGCGGGCGCAGAGAGGAATGGCGCCCCGACGCGCCCTCCTGTAGACCTCGTGATCGCGCTGGGCAAGCGCCAGAAGACGAGAAGGACATCGATGACAGACGCCCGCCTGCACGAGCACAGGTCAAGCAGGCGCCCCGCGACGGCGGGCGCCCCGTTAGAAACAAACAACCAATGCCGAGGACGACGCCTGTCCGCGCCGACAGCCGTCCCCTGAGGAAATTGTTCAGCAGCAGGTCGGAGCTCGCGGGTGGTCGACGGGGGGTGGCCGGGGCCCCTGGCGATGGGCCTCTTCAGGCCCCCCGCGAGGTCATCGAGCCCCTCGTCGCCCTGAATCAAATTCCTCGATGGGTGCGCGGGGGGCCCGCCGAGGCCACCCCGAACGGAGCCCCGGCAGTTCTCTGCGACTGCGCAATGCCGCCAGGAGAACTCGAAGCCCCACATCTGAGAATTAGAACTCCGTTTTCCACTACATCTGCCAGCCCTTGGGCTTGATCCACCGGTGCACGGCTCCTGGTCTGCTCAGCAACGGCTATCGCAACCGCTGTTTGAAGGACATTGCGCGCGCGACGCCCAGCCGACGCTCTTCGGCTTCGACAATCCGACCGAGGAGACCCCTCGCGAACTGCAGCGTCATGCCAACGTGCTGATCGTCCGCGATGCGCCGCGGCACGAGCTGCCCGAGCTGCTCATCCCATCCGCGCCCCCCGTGAAATTCGCGAGCTTACCCCGCGCGCGCGCTCTCGCTGCCCTGCAAATCGCGCGGCTCATTTGCGCGCTGCCGAAGCGCGCGACGTGCCCGCGACGCCTGCGACACACTAGGCAACTGCAATGGAAGGGCGCCCCCCGCATTCGTGCACATTTGCACTTGGGCCCGGCGAGCCTCCCGCAGAAGCCGACTGCCGGCGAAGCAGACTCAACAAACATGGCGCGAGCTCAGCTCCAAATGGAGAGCGCCGACTCCACGACGAGAGTCGTTCTGCATCGGGTCGGGCCGAGCAGAGTTGGGCGCGCCTCTGCTGGGAGAGCTAGGCCCGTCATCCAGATCCTCTGACGCGTCTCCCTCGCAATCCAGCGGCTCGGCGGAGGGCGCCCGCGGGCCCGCCCGGCGACGCGCGCGCTGCGCTCGCGGGCGACGGCCCGCTGAAACTGTTGCCCGGCGATGCAGGCGAGCACGGCGCCCTCCGCGTCGAAGCGGCGTCTCCAGAGAGCCAGTCGTCGAGCGAAGAGAAAAATGCCCTGATGCTGGGCCACGGCGCGCGCCTTTGCAAGGCGCAGCGACGGCGGCGCGAAGGCGCTCGGCGCTCGGGGAGATTGGGCGCCTCCAGCAAAAATGGGGCGACGCCCCGCGCACCAGCCACTGCAAAAAGGGAGCTTGCAATAGCTCACGCATGCTCCAAGTTGGAAGAAAGAAAAAAAAACATTGGCGCCGCCGGGCTCGAGGCCCTGCCTCGGGCGCGACAATCTCGCAGCCCCCCCCCCCCCCCGCGAACGCCGGTCTGGGCCAGACCTGCCACGCCGTCGCCCGGCGCAATGACATGAGCGGCCGCGACAGCTGGCAGCAGCGCGACACCAAAGTTTGCACGAATGGACAATCCTACGCCCTGCTGTCGGCGGCATCGGCGGCGCGTGGCTTCCACCCCCACTTCCCACGACGCCTCCCAGCCGGCTGGCGACTACTTCCCCGCAGGTGCAGCTCTTCGGCCGCAGCGATGGAAACCCTGCGTCTGATGCCACCCTGAACGTCGAGGGCGGCCACAGGCCCAGCCTTGCGCTCGCCGCGCCTAAACCCCCTTCCAAGCCGACGACGATGACCCGCCTAGGCGCGCGCCAGCCAGGGACATCACGCCTCCCAGCGTAATGGCGTTCTGCCGCGGGTCGCAAAGGCTAGTAGTGCGATGGCCACTCGTGTTCTGACCAGCAGCGCACCGCAGTCGACTCGCATTCTGACCTTCGGATGCAAGGCAGCAAGAGCGACTGCCGAGTCTGGTAAGGTCAGGATGTGAAAGAAGACGCCCTACATGCCTTGCCGAAGGCATCACTCACGCAGGGGGAGTCATGAGAAATGTCAATGCTAGTGGGAAGGGTGGTCGACGCGGCCCCTGGCGCTGCTGCCCTCCACATTGCCAGACTCAGAGCCCGCACCAGGATCGCGCGCCCTTGCAATTTGAGCACGCGCGCGGCCACGTGGGGACAGACGAAGCATGATAGCGAGGAAAAGAATGATGCTATCCGCCCCCTGCGGAAATGACTGCTCCCCGTGCTTCGGTGGTGCTCCGAAGAAATCCGAGCATCCCATGCGGTAGACAAGTGCGCTGGTGTAGCGTGATGCGGTACGCCACTCTGCTGAACCATAGTCGCCCGCAGCCCTCGTACATGCGTGGTGAGCTCCATGGGCAGCTGCCCCAGCATGACCAGCCGTGACCCAACGGAGCTGCCTGCACAGTCTGATCGAGCCTGTCCATGGCATCGTCGACATTATGCTCGGCCGCTGTTGCACTCTCGCCGCGAGCCATGATAGCGGACCTTGCCATCGCGACCCCGCGATTGATCTGAATGAGGTCCTGGCCGGCCTGGCGCAACTCCTCACCCTTGGTGCCTGACTCCGCCTTGAGTACACAGGCCTGCTCCTGCACGGCGCTGACATCTTCAGACTTGTTGAATTGGCGGTCCGCGCGCGCCGCGCCAGCTCGACGGCCTCATTTGCAGGCAGCCCCTTTGTGACTGCCAAGACGAGGACCCTAGGGTCGTCAAATTCCAGCCGCGTAACGCTCCCCAAACCTTTCGTGCTCGTACGACAACCTCAACAACTGGATTCAGCTCGGCCCGGCATCCTCGGACCCATCTAGAGCTCCTCGATCGCGCTTGACTGTAGGCACTCTCGAAGAGGTTTTGCTGGCAATGGCAGTGCGCCGCTAACGCCGTTCAGGGGGCCCTGCTGGATAAGGCTGACCGCTCCTGTGTCTGCCGCACATGTAGCACCATTCGTGAGTCGAGCAGGTGGATTAAAAACCACACTGCCTGCTAGCAACACAAGCTGAACAACATTCCCCTTTTACCATCATGTTTGCCACGTCCCCTCCGCCCAACCATGGGCATTACAGTAACTACAAAAACCGTGGTGCCGTTCAAGCTGCCGTCGGCGATCGTCCGTACTCAGAACATGTAGTGCCACGCTCCGTCTCCGTCTGAGACGCCGATGCCATGCGGGAGATGGTGATATGACGTTGCCCGCCGTCGTTAACGCTGTCGTGTGGATCCCGCTACTGGCAGGACGCGAACAGAAAGGGCTCGATCTAGGAGGAGCAGGAGGAGGAGGAGGAATTTCACATACATGTAGGTGTGTATGTGCATGTGTCCCTGGACATTCTTCTAATATGTTCGAATCCGTAAACATACTTATACACACACACACACGACTGCATCCGCGTCTCGAGCCATGCACCTTGATCCTTGACTGTCGGAATGCGGACTGATCGAGGCAATGGAAGATGCATAATAAACAGTAGCTGCATGTAGGTATGTATATGTATGTGAATACATGTATACATACTTATATATGGGAGTGAGTGGATTCGCATATCTGTGTATCCCGACATCGAGTATCCTGTGCGTACATGTTTGTAATGTGTGGACATACTTTCTCGCGCACGTCGCCGCGGTCTCCGCGGAAGGGCCCCCTGTCCGCCCTGGCCGCCTGCGCTTCCTGCATTACGCCCAGCACCCGCCCGAGGCGCCACAGGTGGTCCTCCGCGCCCGCGCAGCGCCAGCGCTGGCAGCGCGGCGGACCGCCGTCGCCCTCGCGGAGGTGCCGCAGAAGCTCCCACTCGCGCAGCGATGCTCGAGGCAAAAACAACGGCATAAACACACACTTCCCGAGTGCCGCGCGATTTTCTCGGGTCGGCGCTGACCCCCTCACTGGCGCGCGGAGCGCGCCAATGGTGGCGCCCGAGGCGCCGCCCGGGGGGCCCAGCACAGGTCCAAGAAATCCGCGTGGACCTCCGAGCGCTTATGCCGTTTTTTGTTCCTTGAGATGCGAGCGCGGCACGGGCACCTCCCGTGGCGGCCGCGCAGCTCGGGGGGCCAGCGCCGTCCGTGCCGGCCGGACGCTGGGCCAGCACGGCTGCGGCCGCGCAGCCGCGCTCGACGACGGACAGGCGCGAGGACGACAGGACGAAGACCATGCTGCACTGCTGGCGCAGCAGCGCCTCGAGCGCCGCCCTGCTGCGCAGGAATTTCGGGCTCTGGTCTGCGTTCGAGATGAACAGCACGTGCGCGTCGCGGCCCCGGCGCACCTCGTCGACCTCCACGCGGTTCAGGTCCAGTGCCCGATGCTCGACCTCCACGCCTCCATCGCAGAGCGCGCCCCGCAGGCGGGCGTACGCCTCCTCGTCGCCCAGCCAGCCGACCTCCCCGTAGTGAAATGTCTCCTCGCCACCCCCGCAGAGGCCGCCGAGCTCAGCCCGCAGCCGCTCGTGATGGCGGTGCCCGCCCCAGCAGGGCCACAGCCTCCGCCGCGGCAGCGCTGGGCACGCGCCGTCGGCGTCCTCCCCGAAGGCGGCCGACCGCACGGCGGCGTCGTACGGCCCGCGCAGGGGCCTCGGGAGGGACCTCCGACAGGCCCGCAGCAGCCCCTCGTCGGCGTCCTCGCGCAGGAACTCGAACATGCACGCCGCGTCGAGGGCGCGGCCCGGGTGCCTCTCGAGCCACGACTGTGGGCACCGACCGAACAGCGCCCGGATCAGGGCGGCCCTGGTCTCGCAGCGGCGTATCAGCGCGACCATGAGCGCGCCGTGGCTCAGGGCCGCGTCGTCCCAGTCGTACAGGAGCAGCCGCCGGACGCAGGCCCCGCCGCGCAGCAGCGCCACGAAGCCGTCCAGGCCACTCAGCCCGCCCACGCAGGTGTAGTAGGTGTCCAGGGCGTGCGGCCCCACGCGCCCCTGTAGGGACTCCGTCAGGGC
>CAUYUJ010009902.1:124239-129239 GCA_963575745.1 Prorocentrum cordatum
ATGAGTGGTAAACATTCGTGCTTAACGATGGCCGATCCTGCGCGTTGCTCGAAACTGATGGTCTCCGCTGGGCCCGCCATCCACATTCATCTGTCCTTGCTGGTTCTCGCCCAATGTCGCATATCGTGCCAAGAACAAGTAGCTCTGGTTCGTGCTGATGTTGCGCATTTCTGGTCGTGTGTCTGACGAACTTGGATGACTTGCTGCGCGATAGACTGTCTCGCTAAAAACCTCGCGCATGCCATGGCCCCCATTCAGGCGGTTCGATTTTTTGTAACACAAAATTAGTGAATCCAATAGCTCCAATCATGGAATGGATGGTCCGACTGTCGATGGACGTTGCCCTCGGTAGCTCTCCGCCCAAAGCCAATTGCGGAGCGTTGCTGAAATAGTTGGGAGCACCATGTTGGCCGGCGCAACGCTCGCGGCAAATGTCGGAACTGCTGAGGTCCGGCCCTTCCGCTTGACAAAATTGCCTGCGCTCGGGCATGGGCAGCTTCAGAAGAGCCAGGTGTCTCTCGACCAACACCGCGGCAGTGGCGCCTCATTTGCCGACGGCCAATCTGATCTGTTGATCTCGAGACGGTCGCAGAACTGAATAGCTTCGCGCCCCGCGAGGCCACCTACCAGGTCAGTGAGCAATCTCTGCATTGCGCCACAGGTGTGTAGTTGAGCACCTTCACCAATACTAGGCTCACCTTGCTGATGAGGCGGTCCCCGTCTTCAAAGTCGTCGCTGCGTCGGTGAGAAGCGCGAGCGTGTTGCCCCAAGGGAAAAAACAACTCACGTTGAATCATGTATTTGAATATTGCGGCAGAAGTGACCCGATCTGTGGTCGTGGATGTCGCTTGGCAAAACTGCTGACAAGTCTCACAAGCCTTACGCACCACCATACAATATGCGACAATTGCCCGCGGTAAAAAAAAATATTGCCTGAAGTAGCCCCACCATACCCAATGGGGAATCGTGCCAATAACGTTCGAAGTCGACGCAGCAAACCTGAGCGACCGTTCTCGCGGGCATGCATCAACTCCTCGGGTAGCCCTTGCAAATTCCACTTTGGGCCATGTCCGTGGCAAAAGGTGATGGTTGATCTCGATATTGTCTGGGGTCATGTGTTGAAGCATCAAGTGGCCCAGGCATGCCAACGGTGGCGGGTGAACCGCGGTCTTGCGGTAGTTGCTTTTTCCTCGACGTCGTCGCCTCTGATCTGGCGCGCCGATGGAGTCTCTAATAGCGAGGGTTCTAGCTGTGAGAGCGCCGAGTAACGCGAGGATGTAGATCAATGTCGTGAATGCTTCGTCCCGAGGTGAACTTCTCCAGTCCCCCTCCATCTTCATCAAGCAGCGGCCGCCTCTTGTGCCAAGAAATCTGGTGTGATCCTTGTAGTCATCAGGGTTCTCAAATAAAGCTTCGTCGAACATGTGTGCTCCTGATCTGTGGCATTGCGACGCCATCGCTCGAATTGCGTAAACTGCGCCAAGGATATGGCGTAGGACTCGCGCTCCATCATGGCGTGGCGACCCTGTCCAGGGGGCGATCAGAATGCGCCCTGCGAGTGTCCCAGGGGAACCAGAACTCAAGGTGTAGCGCATGATGGAACAGACTGACGTCTTGACCCACAGCTGCTCCACTGGATTTCAAATAGTGAGCGTCGCCTGGATGCCTTCGGCGTCGACGTTCCTGACGCGCCCTCGCCGAGCTCGCTCAGGGTCTTGGTCTCCGCGAATGCGGGAACGGGCGACGGTTCGTCGTCAACTTTTTTCACCGCTGGAAAGCTCTTACTGGCCCCCTGGCGCTCTTGACTTCAAAGCCAGCATATCCTTGCAGAGCGCTGCGGGAAACTGATTGGAGCACGTTGCTGCGGCCGCCGATCCCCTCGCATGTGCCCCCCTGTCGCAGCCCTGCAAATGCGCGAGCCCCTTCGCGCGGCTGCAACGCTTCGCAGAACTGCCGAGACAACGCGCGGGAATTTCAATGCGAGAGGGATGGGCGCACCATGGGGCCAGCCTGCCATTCTCACCCCCTGAGGGGCAGAGCCCGCGCGGCAGGTCGGGGCGCCCCCCAGAGGCGCGCGCCTTCAGGGCAGCGCGCAGCGAGGTCGGAAGTAGAGATGGGCGGGCGTCGCCGCCTGCCTGGCCCGCGCATGCCCTGCCCCCCCCCCCCCCCTGCGACGCCAGGGGCGCGCGGCGCAAGTAGGCGGAAGACGCGAGATCGACGACGGGCGCCCGCGAGGCTCAACTGCTCAGGGGGGCGCCCAGAGGGGCGGCGCCGACGGCGCCCGGCAGGGGCGAAATAAGCAGCGACATCACAGCGAGAACACTCGAAGAGATGCGGTCGCAAAGTCGCGTCACGACGCGCGCGCGCGGGATGGATTGTGGGCGGCCACCGCGCGCGCGAGAAGAGCGCGCCGCGCGCCTGGCGAGAACGACAGAGACAGAAAGCGCGACTGCGAGGATCCTCGAGAGAAGGAACATGTCGAGGCGCACCTGTGGGGGGGCGAAACACTGCCCGCTCGGCCCGAGGAGCGCGCGCACGGGCCGATCAGCGAGAACAGCGCGGAAGATGCGAGCTCGACCGCTGGGGCCCTCGGGGCCCAGCTGCCCTGGGCGGCGGCTGGGGCACCGCAAGCGCCGCCGCTCCCCCGACGCGATGAACCATGGAAGATGAATGCCGCCCGCCCAAAACAGGCTGCTCTTCGCGATCAGGGGCGCGCCGGCCCCGCCCAAAAATTAGGGTGCCCTTGTCGAAGGGGGCCGGGCCCTGGCCATCGCGAGCATGTCTTTTCATGTTCCGAGGTGAGAGGCGCCCGTCTGCGGGGCCACGACCCCCCCCCAGAGGTTCCTTGAGGGCCCCCCCTGATCAGAGACACCCGCGCCCGTTCACCTGCGGCGAGAAGAGGAACAAGAAGAGCAACCTGGCATCTGGGCGCTGTTCGAGCAGCGCTATTCCAAAGCGTGACTCACAGACAACGCCAGCCTTCATCCGCAAGACAAATCATTAGGAATGCTTGCGGCCCCCGCCCAGGATGGGCTGCTCTTCGCGATCGGGGGCGCCTGCGCCTGGGAGCGACAGAGAATGCAGGCGGAGACGGCGGCGGCGGCCGATATCTGCCTGGACCTCGGATTCGCGCGCGGGGGCCGCGGCCTCGCCGGCTCGCCCATGCAGCCTGCTTGCGTGTCAGGGGCAATGTCTGACGACGCCGCTCCAAAATGAAAGCGGGCGCGGCGGCGGCGCGCACGCGCAGATGCGCGACGGAGAAGGGGGGCGGGCGCAGACAGCAGGGCGGATGGATAAGAGAGAGAGAGAGAGAGAGAGAGAGAGAGAGAGAGAGAGAGAGAAGGAAAGAGAGAGAGAAAGAGAGAAAAAGCGAGAGAGAGAGAGAGAGGGAGAGAGAGAGAGGGCGAGAGAGAGAGAGAGGCAGAGAGAGAGAGAGAGAGAGAGCGCAAGAGAGAGAGAGAGAGAGAGAGAGAGAAAAAAAGAGAGAGCGAGAGAGAGCGAGAAGAGAGAGAAAGACAGAGAAAAAGAGAGAGAAAGAGGGATGCAGAAAAAAGGAGGGGGGGGAGGAGAGAGAGAGAGAGAGAGAGAGAGAGAGAGATATGCCTATGCGACCACCCTTCGGGTGATGAGGAGGTTCGGGGGGGGGGGGAGCAGCGTCTCACTCGTTCGGTCTCACTATCGATCTCACTATCGATCTCACTATCGATCTCAGTATCGGTCTCGCTCGATCGATCTCCCTCGATCGATCTCACAATCGATCTCACTCGATCTATCTCACAATTGATTGACTATCGATCTCACAATCGGTCTCACAATCGATCTCAGAATCGATATCACATTCGGTCTCGCGATCGATTCAACTAGCGATATCACAACCGCTCTCACAATCAGCGTCATCATCATCATCAACAACAATATCAACATCAACATCATCATCACCAACATCATCATAATCGGGACACCGTCCTCATCATCAACACCAACTTCACCATCACGGTCATCAACATCATCGGGACACCACCATCATCATCATCACCATCATCACAATCATCATCATCAACATCATCACCATCAGCAGCATCGGGACACAGTCATCTTCATCATCATCATCAGCAGCATCAGCATCGGGACACCATCATGATCACCATCGTTAGCATCATCATCATCGGAACACCATCATCATCTCATCCTCATCATCGACATCAAAATGATCATCCGCATCATCAACATCATCATCATCGTCGTCATCATCGTGGCACCATCATCATCATTAACAACATCAGCATCATCATCATCATCACCATCGGGACGCCATCAGCATCAACATCATTACAATCACCATCAGAATAATCACCATCAGCATCGGAACGCCATAATCATCATCAACCTCATCATCATCAACATCAGCATCATCATCATCGGAACTCAGTAATAATCAACATCAACATCAACATCATCATACTCATCACCATCGGGACACCATCGTCGTCATCATCATGATCATCAACATAATCATCATGATCATCATCATCCTCATCATCGGGACATCATCATCATCATCGTCATCATCAACATCGACATCATCATCATCATCATCATCGGGACACCATCACCATCATATCATCATCATCGTCCTCATCATCATCACAGCACCACCATCAGCATCATCGACGTCATCATCATCAGCAGCAGCATCATCATCATCAGCATCACCATCATCAGCATCATCATCTCATCATCATCATCATCATCATCGCGGGACACCGCGGGACACCGGCGGGGCACCGCGGGGCACCGCGGGACTTTCGCGGGACACCGGCGGGGCACCGCGGGCCACCGGCCGCCCGGACGGGAATCATCTGGTCCGGCCGCGCCTCAGCCACACGGGACATTCGCGCGGCACCGGCGGGGCGCCGCGGGCCACCGGCCGCCCGGAAGGGAGTCCTTTGGTCCGGCCGCGCCTCAGCCACAGGCGACTTTCTCTCGCCCGCCCACGCAGC
>CAUYUJ010009902.1:131739-140948 GCA_963575745.1 Prorocentrum cordatum
TTTTCCCAGAGCTCCACGTGCGTGCCCTGCGGTGCTGAGTGTCCGTCGATGATACTTTGGAACCCATCGACCACCGCCTGGTTGTCCACGAAAACGTGTACGGGCCGTTCAGCACATGCCGTGAGGTGGACAATGGCGAGGGTATCCGCAAGCTGTGCGTTCTGCGTAATGCCGTGAACGCGTGCACTGTAGTTCATGCGGTGGTCGATGCCGTAGTAGACGCCGTATCCCGCTCGTGCTAGCAATGGGATGGCTTGGTTGGTGCATGCACCGTCCGTGGCAGCGTAGACCCATGTCCAACCAGTGTCGTGGTCAAGGTAGGTGGTGTAGGAGTCCTGGGCTGAAGCCGCAGGATCTCCCTCAGGGGGGGGCCGCGGTATGGGCTGAGGTAGCGGGTCCCTCGCGAGGTCGGCCTGCAGGTCGAGGAGGGCTGGGTCTTCATCGAAGAGCCCGCAGTGTCTTGTGTGCGGCGGAAGACGGGCCCACTGCTCGTCACTGATGAGGGTGGTGAGAGGGACTCTTTCTCGGGCCCAGCACTTGCAGTCGCGAACAGTGTGCTCCTGAGTTTCCTCTTCCTCGTCGCAGTATCGGCAGATGGGGCTGGGGTCAGCTGACGTGTTTGATCGGGATCGTCGCTGTTGGGTGTGGTCCCCGCCCGACAGGTAGTTCAGGAGGAGCGCCAGCTGCCAGGCAGTGCATTTGGCTGCTCCTTTCGTTCGGGCGAGCCACGTGCTGGCGAAGAGGTCGAGGCCCTGTCTGACAGAGGCAAGGTATCCAAGGTCGTGACGCCGTGGCTTGATCCTCCTCAGAAAGGCTCTGCGTTGTGAGGCCCGCAGCATGTGAAGGAAGGCGTTTTGGGGTAAGTTCAGCCAACTGATCTGGCAGCCCCAGTCGTCGTACATGATGCCAAATGTGGGCCAGGTCCAACGGAGCTGCTGGAGCGACTGGACAAGTCGTCCGACAGGTCCTCCACCAAACAGGGTCTGGACGTGGTGTTGGAGATCCCTGACGAGACCGCAGAGTGTAACGTCGCGGTTAACCTGTCGCCGCAGGCATAGGAAAGCTTCACGCTGCGTGATGGCGTCAATCTCCAGGGCGTGTCCTGGGACGCACACGGCCATGAGAGTCCAAAACTCGACCCACTTGTTCCCCTTGGGGCGGATAGCCGCCTTGAGGGCGTGGTTGTAGGCAGTTTTGGCGGGGCCTGATGGGGCTTGAATGTCGGTGCCCGTGGTGCAGACGCTGGCAGCAAGGGAACGGGCGTGCCGCGCCTTAATAAGCATCGGCGATGGGAGCTTGCCAATGCGCGGCAAGCGACTAGTCGCCCTCCGAACACGGGCAGGGTGAATGCGTTGACCTGAAAATCGATCAAACTTGGCGGTTTCATCAAGAGATTTCTGCAGCTCAGGCGCGGTGTGAGTAGTGGAGTTGCTGTCGTCAACAAAGGTAGTGCTGAGTGATCGCGGAACGTATCGATGCTGTCTCTTTGTCCACACACACATGAGCAGCTTAATGTCGTCCAGGGACCAAGAGCTTCCCTGGAGGTGACCGTTTGTCCTGGCCAGTTCCTTAGAGTACGCACCGTTCATGCGGATGTAGCGTTTGTGGCGACTGTAGAAGTTTCTGCGGACAGTAACGATGTCTTGGGGACACCCCGAGTGAAGCGCAAGGTTAAGGCAGATGTCCGTGATGAGGTAGTCGAAACACTTCTGTCGGTCCAGGGCAGCTCCAGCTAAGGGAAGGAGTAAGGCCCTGGCGTGTTCGATGCGCAGGGCAAGAGAGGTGCTGACGTCCCCAATGGTAGCTTTGGGGACAGCGCCAAAGCTCGTGGCGTGGGTCCATCCTTTCCGCCAGTCCGTGAGGCTGCGGTAAGCTGGCGCTTCCCACGCATACATCCAAACGGACAGCACCGAGAGAAGTCGTTGGTCCGTTGGGAGTTCGCCTCGGCCTTTTCGGAGGCACGGGTTTGGCACATGAAGGAGGGGTTCTGGGATGGTGCCAGTGCGTTGCATAGCGCGTAAAACGCTGGCGAAGAGGCGAAGAATGTCGTCGGGTAACTCCTTAGCCTCCTTAGTAGTCCAGCCGTCCAGTCCCCCCGCACGGCGCGGTGAACGGGTGCGAATAAAGTGGATGAGTTGGTCGTCGGTGAGGTGGAAAGGGGTAGCTGGTGATGGCGTAGGCAGCTCTTGTCGGTACTCATCGTAGAAGTCAGCCCACGTCGGCATGGCTTCGGCGTCATGTCCTGCACGGGCGCGGTACCTGCCCAAGATGGGCCCCCAGGTGTCGACCATGGGCTTAAGCATGTCTTTGGTATTAGCAACAATGGCGTTGGCAGGGAGAATGTCGGGGACCTGTGCAGGTGGTGGTTCACAAGTGTGGTCTTCGTCGTTGTCCGTGTCGGGCGAACTACCGTCGCTGGGGCTGAAGCCGCCAGCTTCGGTGTCAGCGTCGCTGTCGTCCGTGCTAGCTTCGTCAGGTTTAAAGGCGTTGGTGTCGCAGTGGAGTTGCGTATCGTCAGGTGTGGTAGGCTTGCGGAGATACGCCGTGGGCGAGCTGTCAGCAGCCCGTGCGTATATGGCCGCCTTTCGCCCGCTTGGCTCGCGGACGCCCTCAGCCCATATCTTGATGCGTTCAGCTTTGGCACGGTTCGCACGTCGCGCCAGCTCGAGGTCGAGGTTTTGGATCAAACCGTCAAGGTGCTCTCCGTGAGGTGCTGGCTCGTCGGGGGTCCAGGCCTCGGGGAAGTCTAGGAGAGCCGTGGGGCGCAGCTTGTGACATAGGAGGCGGGCCGCGGTCCACGTGCAGTCGATGCGCTGCGCTAGGTACGGCGGGATGGCACGGCAGTCTAAATGATTGTGCTGTCCGATGAAGCGAAGCTCACAGAGTTGCCGATGGAGCTTGCGCAGTCGGTTCATGTGTATCGTGGAAGCTCCGTAGGTGGGGAAGGCGCGGGGGACAACTGGTCGCTCTTCGAACATGGGCGTGAGCCCGTGCATGGTGGGGGGGCTTCTTTTTTGGGTGGTCGGGCGGTGGAGGTGGCAGGTCGCGCAGACGGGTGAGATGGTACTCATGGCTGGCCTCGTTAGCCAGGGCGAACATGCGTTCCACATCGTCGCGTGTGTCGGCCTGCTCCATGCGGTCCTGGTATCGCCCAGCGATGAGGGTCCCTAATGCCTGCAGTTCGTGGCCCTCGTGGGCTCCATCGTTAGGGGGGTAGGGCGTGGGGGCAAGAAGGCGTCGGGCCGTATGGTCGAGGCGACTGAGGTCGAGCGTGACCTGCAGGCCAACATGGGACTTCGCTGGCAAGTCGCGCAGATAGCAGAAGTCGGTGACAAGAGATCGCGCCGCTTGGTTGGCGATGATATAATCGATGCGCGAAGTGCGGGGGCACTTGGTGACGCGGTCCCAGTCAGGGATATTGCCGTAAGTGTGCATGGTGTGGTCTGGTGTGCCCTCAGCGACGTTAAACCATCCGTGCTGCATCATGTGCAGCAGGTGTGGATTGTCGTCGATGTTCGTGTTGGCGTCCATGCAGATGAAATACGGGGCTGAGCCGACCCTTGCGGCGGCGCAGTCAGCGAGCCGAAAAAGATCTGCGCTGTCTCCGCCAGCTACCCCGTAGAGGCTCGCTATGTAGATCCCAGCGGGCCCGTGGTTGTTTCGTCGCCGCCTGCGGCGGTGCTGAGTGCAGAGCGGGAGGAAGGCCTCGTGCCATCTTTTCTTGGCCTTGAGGGTGACGATACAAGGCGCAGTGTCGTCGACAGTGGAGTCGACAATGGCATCCTTAGAGAGGATGGCGACCCCTCCCGAGGCGCCAGTGTTGCCCACGACGGTGTGGTCTGTGCCGCCGTGGGCAGCTCTGCGCTGGGCTCGCGCCAGATCCAGGTCAGGTCCAAGACTGGCGTGGTATCCCCCGTGGTGTGGATTGGCGGCGCTGGTAGCGATGGCTTGTCTGGTCGGCGTGGCATGTCGGGTCTCCTGCAGTGCTATGACTGCGGCGTTGTGGTCGACACCAAGAGCGGTGATGGTTGGCCAGTTCGCTGAGAGACTGGTGATGATTAGGCTGACGAGGTGTATGGAGCGACCTGGCCCGTCTCCATCGGTGGAGCTGGGGTTTGCACGCCCCGCACGGTGTAGGTCAGCCTGACCCTCGCCCAGTTAGAAGGCTTGGCCACAGTAGGAGCTCATGGCGTTCCTATGGATTAGCTTGACCGGGGCTGAAGCCGCCGTCAGGCCAGAAGTATAGGCGGGACATGGTCGGCACTGCGCCAGGGGGGGTTCATAAACGTCAGTAAAACTGTCTCGAAAAATCCCCCTCACTCCAGTACCATAGGGGACGAGGGGAGGAGAGGTGAGACGGCAGCAGAGGGAGAGGGAGGCGACTCCTCGATCCGTCCTGCCGAACACAAAAGCAAAAGCGAACCAGCGGCGGCGGCTAGGCGCGGCAGCGGCACAACGCACGCGCATATACTGCGCACGCGACACCGCTGGTCCGTCCTGCGGCGGCGCGCCCGCCCCGTCAGTACCGTGATGAGCAGCATCTGGTGGAACAGCTCGAGCAGCGCGGTCGGTGGCCTGGCGCTGGGCCTCGTCCATGCCCGCTGCCGTGAGGCCCGCGGTGCGGACAGGGCTGATTCCCCGCGGGGCCGCCGCTGCCGCGGCAGCGGCTGAGGTGGCGGGGGCTCCGCCCCGACTCTGAGGTGAGAGCGGTGAGCCACCGCCGAAACCCGCCGCAAGGTCCTTGACACGGTACTTGTTCCTGAACGGGTCGAAGGTCGGCGCCTCGTCGATGGGGACGATCACGCGGGTGGGCAGCGGCGGCTCGCGGTCCGTGGACGGCGTCGGCTCGAGGTCGACCTGGCCAGGTTCGATGACGCTGGCACCGAAGCGTGGCACCACTTCGGGGGCTCGGCCATCAGCCTGAGTCTCGCGAGGCGGCGAGCTCGTGGAGCTCCCTGGGGCCTTGCGTGAGCTGTGGCGGCTGCAGGACCTGCTGCGCGGGGCGCGCCCGCCCGTGTGGCGGTCGCGTGGCGAGGTCGCCTGGGCATTGGCGCGCTCGGAATCCGCCCTGCTCGGGGATCGGATCGGCGCCGCGTAGGGTGATGGGCTGGGCTGGCGGGAGCCGCTTGTGCCGCCCTCCGCCGTGGCTGTGGCCTGGTCAGGGTCGACAGCGTCGGGGCGGGGGCTGACGTGATGGGCGCTTCCCTCGCTGTGCCGCGGGGAGGCGCTGTGATGCGCCTGGGTGTACGTGAGGACGAGCGGGACGAGCGGCTGCCTCTCCCGCTCAGGTGGGGCAGGTTTTGCCTGGGCAGGGCGCAGCGCTGCCGCCACGTTTGGCGGGGGCGTGTGCTGGCGCGGTTGCCAAACACGCACGTTCGCATCACGCCATCCTTCAGGGCGCCCTGTCCTGCCACGGTTTGTTGCAGCCCCCTGGGCTGAAGCCGCAGGGGTTACCACTGCGGGCTGGTTGCTGGGGGTGCCGTCATGTCGGCCTGAGTAATGGCCCCAGGCGCGCGTGGACCCTGGCACGGGCGAGGTGGCCCGTGGGGGGGGCCTGCACGAGTGCACGCGGGTAGCCGATGACCGCTGGGTGCACCCTGGCGTGAGGGGCGTGGCCGTAGCTGGAGGCGGCTGCTCCAGCCGCCGCGGGCCTGGCGCCAATGGGGCCACGGTAATAGGCGGCAGCCCCGCCGTAGGCCGTGCTGCCGCCTGTCGGGACTCGCGCGGGGGAGCGGTAGCGTGGCGTGCTCGGCTGTCCTGCGTCGCGTTGGTCGCGCTGCTGAATGCGCTGCTGGTGCTGTTGGTATCGCTGCTGGTCGGCTCTCGAGAGGGGGCGGGTGTCGGGGAGGATGGTGGGCACGTCGGGCCGCTGCCAGCCCCGATAGACGTGCTCGAAGGCGTGGTCAGGGTAGGTCTCCCCTACGGGTGAGTATCGCCGCACATGCTCCATGTAGTCGATGTTCTGCGGCTCGGAGATCGCCGTGATGGTTACAGCTCGCTGGTGCGCTGGTCCATAGAGGCAGAAACTACCACGGTTGCTGCGGTCGTGGTTTAGCTCGGCTTCGGTCGTGGCACGGCTCACCATGGCGTCGCAGAGTCGCATGTCATAGTCGAGAGCTTGAGGCCCAGGGCCACCCTCGGCGTCCCAGTACAGTACCACATCTCGCCAGCGGGTGCGGGTAGTATGGATGCGCTCGGCGATCGACTCGCAGACGGTCCTGACCGTGACACGGTCCCTGTACATGTTGGTGATGGCTAGGGAGTAGGGTCGGCGGACCGTCTTGTTGAAGGTGAATTCCTCCTTGAGGGCCTGGTGGGGGCCGAAGAGCACGCAGCCTTCCCTCCAGAGAGGTTGGTCGGGGGACGGTTCTTCGGGCATCCCCGTTCCTGTGAACCCAGGTGGCCGCCTCGTGCCGTCAGGCAGTCCCTGCCTGGGGACGCGCCGCGGCCTCGGTGGAAAATACCATTGACCCTGGTATCCTGCTTGGCCTGGTTGTGGAGGTTCCCCCCCGGGGCCTGAAGGCGCTCGGGGGGGTTCCTTGAGGTCGTGGTGGGCTGGCGCGTTGCCGTATTGGCGGGCAAGGATGTGCGGCGGCATCCCTGTGGCACGGACGTCGAGCAGGCTGTGTGGACTGGGCGGATGGGGGCACCTGCTGGGCAGACAGCATGTGTCGGAGTCCCTGTTGTCGGTGCTGTAAGCACACGTCCAACTGTTGCAAGAGTAGTCCGTGGACCAGTCCATAAGTGCACGCAGTCCGCTGCGGGCACAGTCTGGGCACGTTGGTTGGCCCGAGGTGCCGAGCTGCGTGTTGCGGCGGGCCGCACAGTACTGACAGCATTGGAATCGACACTGTAGGCAAGACCAGCGTCCTGGTAGAGGCGGGAGCGCATGCTCGTTTGTGCCTGGGTCGTCTGGGTGGGGCCGAGGGCGATCCCACAAGGGCCAGACGTCAGCAAACCAGGATTGGCCTGTAGTGCGGACAAACTCGGCGGGGAGGCGAGCGTCCTCGGCGTGGCACTTGATCCACTGGGGCCCCATGTCCGCTGGTACCATGACCGTGCGCCAGGTGTCGTCCGCTTTGACGTGGACTTGGGTCGGTGCCCAGAGCTGAGTAGTGGTGTCGCCGTGGTCGTGGTGGAGGATGACCCAGCCGTCCCGCCCCGCCACCGCAGGGTTAATGACGCGATGGCCCATGACGGTCGCCCCCCACGGTAAGTAGGCGCCGTCGTGGTGATCACCAGGGTCAAGCCAGACCTCGATGCCAGGGGCATTGACACGGGCCCGCACATCGCGGACGTGGTAGGCGAGGACGTGGTAGGCAGTCGGCTCCTCTTCCGTCTCAATGTGCTCCCACGTCTCGATGTCACTGTTGTCTGAGGTGGAGTTTCCGCCACTCTGTCGTGACGAACGGGAGGCGGATCGCCGTGGGCGGGCGTGGCCTCGGGCGAGGGCGGCGGCCGCGCTGATGAGGGAAGGCGTACGGCGGTCGTCGGCTCCTGATGTCGTCGATGAGCGGTCTGGACTGTGCGCCAGGGCTGTGCCTGACTTGTGAGTGCGCGGTGGGCCAGACGCGGCCCCAGGGCTGGAGCCGCTGGGGCGCGACTCGCGTGCGTCAGGATGCCCCCGCACGGGGACGGCTTGCAAGCCAGTGTACACCAGGTCGATGAGAGGTTTTGGGTCCAGCTGGAGCTTGCGAAGCGAGACGCGTGGGCGGGGCTGGTTAGGGTCGTCCCTGGTGGCTGCATCAGTGTCGTAGTGCTGTTTGGCCCATACTCGCGCTGCCTCTGGCGAGTATAGTGCCTGCGGCGGTGGCCACGCTGCCGCGATGTCTAGCCTGCGCCTGGTGCTAGCTTCCTGGTCGTGAGCTTCAGCCGCCTCACGGAGATCTGGATGATCGTAGCCAGCGATGTGGAGGGCGTGCGCACAGTCGCCCATGCCATATGCATGTGGTAGGGCACGGCACCTGGAGGCAGCTTCTGTGGGGGCGCACCAGTCCATGCGGATGAGGAGGCTCAGGACCCGAGGGTAAATGAGACGCGCTCCGTGGGCCTCCCATTTCACGAAGTTGTGCCTGTTCTCACCGCGCGGTGGTTGGGTGGCCTCGCACATCCAGAGTGCGATGGGTCCCCACGCGAGGGTGTCGTCTTCGAGACTGTAGGGCGGGTGGGGCGGCATTGCGTACCACGCGGCCAGCGAAGGGTGCACGCTCACGTACGTGCGGCCAACGTTGGTGCCAGTTCAACCCTTCGCTTCACGGCGGGGGCCTGGCAAGAGGTGCCCTCCGCTGGCAGCAAGACGGGCCGCAAGGTCGCCGCGGGTCCCATGCCAGAAGACAGTGGGCGCGTCGGTGGTGGGTTGGCGGAGGTCCCACGCGAGGTAGGGGAAGATTGTCTCGCCAGAGTTCCCGCCCGAGTCTTCCAGCACCCAAGTGAGGCGGTTCGGGTGCCTCTGCATGATGTCAGTCCACGGCCCCAGCGCTTGGAGTGTTAGATCATGGGTGAATCGAGGATGGTCGTGGAGTCGCAGAGCGTCTTTGATGTCCTCTGTAGACATGCCACTGTTACCAAGCGCAAAGCCGTTTTGGTACAGGGCGTCGAGGATGCTCGTCGGCGGCACGGGGACCGCTGGGTCGCGCTGGATAGTGTTGCGTAAGTTGCGCGTCGGTGGCTTGAGGGCTGTGTAGGGCATACCAGGGCCTGAAGGCGCCTGGGGCCTGGCGGGTGATGCATAGCGTGCTCGCCGTCGTGGTGGTTGGGTGTCCGCGTCGGGAGAGGAACCACGAGCATCAGCATGTCGGAAGATGGACACGGGCTAACGTGGGTGCACTCACGTGTTTCCCTTGCCTCGGTGTCGCTGCCGTGTGCTGTGGCATCTTCATTAGTCGGTAGGTTACCGTATGCCGCGCCGCTCTTGGAGCCGTCTCGCGGGGACGGGCTGGTCGATCGTGGTGTGACAGACGAGGCTCGCGATGCGGCGGCAGTGACTTCGACGATGGCGGCGGTGGTGGCGGTGGTGACATCGGCGACTGCGGCGGCAACTGCTGCGGCGTAGTGTTCCTGTAGCAGCGGATGTCGGAGTGAGTGCACGTGCTGGTCCTCGTGTTCGTCGGCAAGCGTGCGCGGCATTTTGTATGTGGCCTCATCACGCGGCCTCCTGCTCGGTTGGCAACAGCGGAGGCACCACTGGGCTGTGGAGGAGTCCAGGGCCC
>CAUYUJ010009902.1:141048-225017 GCA_963575745.1 Prorocentrum cordatum
AGAGAGAGAGAGAGGGAGAGCGGACAAGTAGGCGGACCAGGGTCCGTCCGCGAGGCGCACTGCGGTGCGACAACTCGCTAAACACTATTTGCGGCGGTGCAGCCTTTAGATACGAGGGCGGGCAACAAAAAAAACCCTCCCCCGGCGCAGTGCGACAGACGCTACAGACGGCGGACAGACGATGATGATCTCACCTGACAGACCGCGTGAGGAAATAGGCCCCAACAAGAAAGGCGACGTGCTGACACGTGGCTAGGCGGCTTGGCAGACCGCCAGTTGGGCGCTTGGCCGCTATGCGGCGCGCAGTGACGGGGCACCCCCCGCCCCCACGCCCTGACACCGTGGACGCGGAGCCACGCGTACACACGGGCAGGCAGAAAGGAGGAGATTAGCGCGGGGCACCAGGTGGAGCGCCGCGGAACGATGACAACATAGCTTGGATGTTGAGTGACGGCACGGCACCATCGGGCGAGGCCGTGAGCAGCTCGGCGAAGGCTCGCCCAGCACTGTGGAGGCGCTGGAGTAGAGGGCCTTGTCGAGCTTGGGCGGCGGCGAGGTCAGCGGCGAGAGCTAAGCACCTCTGCTGGAGGGCAGCCATAGCCTGTGACAGCTCGGTTTCGCGGTCGGTGAGGGGTGGCTGCTCTGTGCCAGCAGCCGAGGGCCTCGAGACAGAGGCGAGGTCCTCGGTACGCCTGTCCAGATGGTGGACTAGCGTAGTGCGGCACCCTGTACGCTGTCGTCCGTCACCCTTGAAAGGTGACTGGAGGGGAACGCGCGACCCCAGGGCTGGAGCCGCTAGGGCCACGCCCCGAGAGGTCGGGAGAGCCGCATCCTCTCGCTCAGCAACGATGGAAGCGTGGACGGGGCGCGAGGGCCTGTCTGGTTCAGTGCCCTGCGGGGGGGCTGAAGCCGCCCCCGCGGGCTGCCGCCGGTGGGGGGGCGGAGTGGTTTGCGCGGTGGGACCAATCATGTTGCCGTGCAAGGGCTCTGAGGTCGGTCGCGTAGAAGGGTGGCGTCTCGGTAGGGCGGCATGGTCGGCAGCGTGGGGTGTCGGCGGTGCGTCGTCTATGCCACTCAGTCCGCGGGGGTCACCCAGGTCGTCGTCGGCGTCTTGGCGGTGGCCGATATCATTGTATGGGGGCGATGTCGCTCTCGGGGACGGAGTCGCGGTAGGCGTCGAGAGGTTGCCCGACGGGGCAGGGTTTTCGCTGACTGGTCCGTCGTCCAAAGCGTCCGACCCCCCACCGAAGCTGAACAGGTCGTCCTCCTGTTCGTCAGCGTCTTGAAGGTGAGCGGCGTTGTCATGTGGGTGCGATGCCGCTCTCAGTGGCGGAGTCGTGGGCGACGTGCGGGTGCCCGACGGGGCAAGGTTGGCGCTGGCTGGCCCGTCGCCTAGGAAGTCAAGGCCCCCGCCAAAGCCGAACGGGTCGTCCTCCTGTTCGTCGAATATCGCCCGTTGGGCCTCGGCCCAGAGCTCGTCCGGGTTCTGGGGGATGTCTGGTCCAGCCGCGGGTGGTGCCTGGTCAGACAGCAGGGGGTTTGGTTCCATTTTGTTGAGTTCCGCAGCTGTAAACCCAGCCCTGCGGTGTGGGAGGGGGAGTGTGCGGTGTCTACGCTCGTAGATGGCGACAGCGACTCCATGAAGCACGGTCGCTTGGCGATGTCGTGTTTTGGCAGTTTCGACAATGTCGTCTGGAAGGTTATGAGTACGTGCCGCCGTTGTGGCGAGGGCGTCAGCCTGACGATTGAACTCCTCCGCGATGGGCCCGATGAGCCCGAGGTCGATGCCCATGTCTCCCAGGTGGCTTGCGATTTTCTCGACGCGGAACATGTGGGGCTTGGCCATGACGCATCGGTGGATCTTTTCCCAGAGCTCCACGTGCGTGCCCTGCGGTGGTGAGTGTCCGTCGATGATACTTTGGAACCCATCGACCACCGCCTGGTTGTCCACGAAAAAGTGTACGGGCCGTTCAGCACATGCCGTGAGGTGGACAATGGCGAGGGTCTCCGCAAGCTGTGCGTTCTGCGTAATGCCGTGAACGCGTGCACTGTAGTTCATGCGGTGGTCGATGCCGTAATAGACGCCGTAGCCCGCTCGTGCTAGCAATGGGATGGCTTGGTTGGTGCATGCACCGTCCGTGGCAGCGTAGACCCATGTCCAACCAGTGTCGTGGTCAAGGTAGGTGGTGTAGGAGTCCTGGGCTGAAGCCGCAGGATCTCCCACAGGTGGGGGCCGCGGTATGGGCTGAGGTAGCGGGTCCCTCGCGAGGTCGGCCTGCAGGTCGAGGAGGGCTGGGTCTTCATCGAAGAGCCCGCAGTGTCTTGTGTGCGGCGGAAGACGGGCCCACTGCTCGTCACTGATGAGGGTGGTAAGAGGGACTCTTTCTCGGGCCAGCACTTGCAGTCGCGGACAGTGTGCTCCTGAGTTTCCTCTTCCTCGTCGCAGTATCGGCAGATGGGGCTGGGGTCAGCAGACGTGTTTGATCGGGATCGTCGCTGTTGGGTATGGTCCCCGCCCGACAGGTAGTTCAGGAGGAGCGCCAGCTGCCAGGCATTGCATTTGGCTGCTCCTTTCGTTCGGGCGAGCCGCGTGCTGGCGAAGAGGTCGAGGCCCTGCCTGACAGAGGCAAGGTATCCAAGGTCGTGACGCCGTGGCTTGATCCTCCTCAGAAAGGCTCTGCGTTGTGAGGCCCGCAGCATGTGAAGGAAGGCGTTTTGGGGTAAGTTCAGCCAACTGATCTGGCAGCCCCAGTCGTCGTACATGATGCCAACTGTGGGCCAGGTCCAACGGAGCTGCTGGAGCGTCTGGACAAGTCGTCCGACAGGTCCTCCCCCAAACAGGGTCTGAACGTGGTGTTGGAGATCCCTGACGAGACCGCTGAGTGTAGCGTCGCGATTAACCTGTCGCCGCAGACACAGGAAAACTTCACGCTGCGTGATGGCGTCAATCTCCAGGGCGTGTCCTGGGACGCACACGGCCATGAGAGTCCAAAACTCGACCCACTTGTTTCCCTTGGGGCGGATAGCCGCCTTATGGGCATGGTTGTAGGCAGTTTTGACGGGGCCTGATGGGGCTTGAATGTCGGTGCCCGTGGTACAGACGCTGGCAGCAAGGGAACGGGCGTGCCGCGCCTTAATAAGCATCGGCGATGGGAGCTTGCCAATGCGCGGCAGGCGACTAGTCGCCCTCCGAACACGGGCGTCAGCGGTGGCCGTGAGGGTAAGCGCGGCTGGAGCCGGCGCTGCCTCGGCGTTGATGTAACTCCCGACGAGCTTGAAGGAGTCGACCACGCGTACGGGCCGTTCCGCCAGAGTGAGCTGGGTAACGGCGGCGTGAAGCTCGTCGGTGAGCGCCCACCCCGCCACTTTGCCAGGGTGAATGCGTTGACCTGAAAATCGATCAAACTTGGCGGTTTCATAAAGAGATTTCTGCAACTCAGGCGCGGTGTGAGTAGTGGAGTTGCTGTCGTCAACAAAGGTAGTGCTGAGTGATCGCGGAACGTATCGATGCTGTCTCTTGGTCCACACACATGAGCAGCTTAATGTCGTCCAGGGGCCAAGAGCTTCCCTGGAGGTGACCGTTTGTCCTGGCCAGTTCCTTAGAGTACGCACCGTTCATGCGGATGTAGCGTTTGTGACGACTGTAGAAGTTTCTGCGGACAGTAACAATGTCTTGGGGGCACCCCGCGTGAAGCGCTAGGTTAAGACAGATGTCCGTGATGAGGTAGTCGAAACACTTCTGTCGGTCCAGGGCAGCTCCAGCTAAGGGAAGGAGTAAGGCCCTGGCGTGTTCGATGCGCAGGGCAAGAGAGGTGCTGACGTCCCCAATGGTAGCTTTGGGGACAGCGCCAAAGCTCGTGGCGTGGGTCCATCCTTTCCGCCAGTCCGTGAGGCTGCGGTAAGCTGGCGCTTCCCACGCATACATCCAAACGGAAAGCACCGAGTGAAGTCGTTGGTCCGTTGGGAGTTCGCCTCGGCCTTTTCGGAGGCACGGGTTTGGCACGTGGAGGAGGGGTTCTGGATGGTGCCAGTGCGTTGCATAGCGCGTAGGACGCTGGCGAAGAGGCGAAGAATGTCGTCGGGTAACTCCTTAGCCTCCTTAGTAGTCCATCCGTCCAGTCCCCCCGCGCGGCGCGGTGAACGGGTGCGAATGAAGTGGATGAGTTGGTCGTCGGTGAGGTGGAAAGGGGTAGCTGGTGATGGCGTAGGCAGCTCGTGTCGGTACTCGTCGTAGAAGTCGGCCCACGTCGGCATGGCTTCGGCGTCATGTCCCGCACGTGCACGGTACCTGCCCATGATGGGCTCCCAGGTGTCGACCATGAGCTTCAGCATGTCCTTGGTGTTAGCAACAATGGCGTTGGCAGGGAGGATGTCGGGGACTTGCGCAGGTGGTGGTTCACGAGTGTGGTCTTCGTCGCTGTCTGTGTCGGGCGAACTACCGTCGCTGGGGCTGAAGCCGCCAGCTTCGGTGTCAGCGTCGCTGTCGTCCGTGCAAGCTTCGTCAGGTTTAAAGGCGTTGGTGTCGCAGTGGAGTTGCGTATCGTCAGGTGTGGTAGGCGTGCGGAGATACGCCGTGGGCGAGCTGTCAGCAGCACGTGCGTATATGGCCGCCTTTCGCCCGCTTGGCTCGCGGACGCCCTCAGCCCATATCTTGATGCGTTCAGCTTTGGCACGGTTCGCACGTCGCGCCAGCTCTAAGTCGAGGTTTTGGATCAAACCGTCAAGGTGCTCTCCGTGAGGTGCTGGCTCGTCGGGGGTCCAGGCCTCGTGGAAGTCAAGGAGAACCGTGGGGCGCAGCTTGTGACATAGGAGGCGGGCCGCGGTCCACGTGCAGTCGATGCGCTGCGCTAGGTACGGCGGGATGGCACGGCAGTCAAAATGATGGTGCTGTCCGATGAAGCGAAGCTCACAGAGTTGCCGATGGAGCTTGCGCAGTCGGTTCATGTGTATCGTGGAAGCTCCGTAGGTGGGAAAGGCGCGGGGGACAACTGGTCGCTCCTCGAACGTGGGCGTGAGCCCGTGCATGGTGGGGGGCTTCTTTTTTTGGGTGGTCTGGCGGTGGAGGTGGCAGGTCGCGCAGACGGGTGAGATGGTACTCATGGCTGGCCTCGTTAGCCAGGGCGAACATGCGTTCCACGTCGTCGCGTGTGTCGGCCTGCTCCATGCGGTCCTGATATCGCCCAGCGATGAGGGTCCCTAATGCCTGCAGTTCGTGACCCTCGTGAGCTCCATCGTTGGGAGGGTAGGGCGTGGGGGCGGGAAGGCGTCGGGCCGTATGGTCGAGGCGACTGAGGTCAAGCGTGACCTGCAGGCCAACATGGGACTTCGCTGGCAAGTCGCGCAGATAGCAGAAGTCGGTGACAAGGGATCGCGCCGCTTGGTTGGCAATGATATAATCGATGCGCGATGTGCGGGGGCACTTGGTGACGCGGTCCCAGTCAGGGATATTGCCGTATGTGTGCATGGTGTGGTCTGGTGTGCCCTCAGCGACGTTGAACCATCCGTGCTGCAACATGTGCAGAAGGTGTGGATTGTCGTCGATGTTCGTATTGGCGTCCATGCAGATGAAGTAGGGGGCTGAGCCGACCCTAGCGGCGGCGCAGTCAGCGAGCCGAAAAAGATCTGTGCTGTCTCCTCCAGCAATCCCGTAGAGGCTCGCTATGTAGATCCCCGCGGGCCCGTGGTTGTTTCGTCGCCGCCTGCGTCGGTGCTGAGTGCAGAGCGGGAGAAAGACCTCGTGCCATCTTTTCTTGGCCTTGAGGGCGACGATACAGGGCGCAGTGTCGTCGACAGTGGAGTCGACAATGGCATCCTTAGAGAGGATGGCGACCCCTCCCGAGGCGCCAGTGTTGCCCACGACGGTGTGGTCTGTGCCGCCGTGGGCAGCTCTGCGCTGGGTTCGCGCCAGATCCAGGTCAGGTCCAAGACTGGCGTGGTATCCCCCGTGGTGTGGATTGGCGGCGCTGGTAGCGATGGCTTGTCTGGTCGGCTTGGCATGTCGGGTCTCCTGCAGTGCTATGACTGCGGCGTTGTGGTCGACACCAAGAGCGGTGATGGTTGGCCAGTTCGCTGAGAGACTGGTGATGTTTAGGCTGACGAGGAGTATGGAGCGACCTGGCCCGTCTCCATCGGTGGAGCTGGGGTTTGCACGCCCCGCACGGTGTAGGTCAGCCTGACCCTCGCCCAGGTAGAAGGCTTGGCCACAATAGGAGCTCATGGCGTTCCTATGGATTAGCTTGACCGGGGCTGAAGCCGCCGTCAGGCCAGAAGTATAGGCGAGACATGGTCGGCACTGCGCCAGGGGGGGTTCATAAACGTCAGTAAAACTGTCTCGCAAAATCCTCCTCACTCCTGTACCATAGGGGACGAGGGGAGGAGAGGTGAGACGGCAACAGAGAGAGAGGGAGGCGACTCCTCGATCCGTCCTGCCGAACACAATAGCAAAAGCGAACTGGCGGCGGCGGCTAGGCGCGGCAGCGGCACAACGCACGCGCATATACTGCGCACGCGACACCGCTGGTCCGTCCTGCGGTGGCGCGCCCGCCCCGTCAGTATCTTGATGAGCAGCATCTGGTGGAACAGCTCGAGCAGCGCGGTCGGTGGCCTGGCGCTGGGCCTCGTCCATGCCCGCTGCCGTGAGGCACGCGTTGCGGACAGGGCTGACTCCACGCGGGGCCGCCGCTGCCGCGGCAGCGGCTGAGGTGGCGGGGGCCCCGCCCCGACTCTGAGGCGAGAGCGGTGAGCCGCCGCCGAAACCCGCCGCAAGGTCCTTGACGCGGTACTTGTTCTTGAACGGGTCGAAGGTCGGCGCCTCGTCGATGGGGACGACCACGCGGGTGGGCAGCGGCAGCTCGTGGTCCGTGGACGGCGTCGGCTCGAGGTCGACCTGGCCAGGTTCGATGACGCTGGCTCCGAAGCGTGGCACCACTTCGGGGGCTCGGCCATCAGCCTGTGTCTCGCGAGGCGGCGAGCTCGTGGAGCTCCCTGGGGCCTTGCGTGAGCTGTGGCGGCTGCAGGTCCTGCTGCGCGGGACGCGCCCGCCCGTGTGGCGGTCGCGTGGCGAGGTCGCCTGGGCATTAGCGCGCTCGGAATCCGCCCTGCTCGGGGATCGGATCGGCGACGCGCAGGGTGATGGGCTGGGCTGGCGAGAGGCGCTTGTGCCGCCCTCCGCCGTGGCTGTGGCCTGGTCGGGGTCGACAGCGTCGGGGCGGGGGCTGACGTGGTGGGCGCTTCCCTCGCTGTGCCGCGGGGAGGCGCTGTGATGCGCCTGGATGTGCGTGAGGACGAGCGGGGTAAGCGGCTGCCTCTCCCGCTCAGGTGGGGCAGGTTTTTGCCTGGGCAGGGCGCAGTGCTGCAGCCACGTTTGGCGGGGGCGTGTGCTGGCGCGGTTGCCAAGCGCGCACGTTCGCATCACGCCATCCTTCGGGGCGCCCAGTCCTGCCACGGTTTGTTGCAGCCCCCTGGGCTGAAGCCGCAGGGGTTATCTCTGCGGGCTGGTTGCTGGAGGTGCCATCATGTCGGCCTGAGTAATGGCCCCAGGCGCGCGTGGACCCTGGCACGGGCGAGGTGGCCCGTGGGAGGGCCTGCACGAGTGCACGCGGGTAGCCGATGACCGCTGGGTGTACGCTGGCGTGGGGGGCGTGGCCGTAGCTGGAGGCGGCTGCTCCAGCCGCCGCGGGCCTGGCGCCTATGGGGCCACGGTAATAGGCGGCAACCCCGCCGTAGGCCGTGCTGCCGCCTGTCGGGACTCGCGCGGGAGAGCGGTAGCGTGGCGTGCTCGGCTGTCCTGCGTCGCGTTGGTCGCGCTGCTGGATGCGCTGCTGGTGCTGTTGATATCGCTGCTGGTCGGCTCTCGAGAGGGGGCGGGTGTCGGGGAGGATGGTGGGCACGTCGGGCCGCTGCCAGCCCCGATAGACGTGCTCGAAGGCGTGGTCTGGGTAGGTCTCCCCTACGGGTGAGCATCGCCGCACATGCTCCATGTAGTCGATGTTCTGCGGCTCGGAGATCGCCGTGATGTTGACGGCTCGCTGGTGCGCTGGTCCATAGAGGCAGAAACTACCACGGTTGCTGCGGTCGTGGTTTAGCTCGGCTTCGGTCGTGGCTCGGCTCACCATGGCGTCGCAGAGTCGCATGTCGTAGTCGAGAGCTTGAGGCCCAGGACCACCCTCGGCGTCCCAGTACAGTACCACATCTCGCCAGCGGGTGCGTGTAGTGTGGATGCGCTCGGCGATCGACTCGCAGACGGTCCTGACCGTGACACGGTCCCTGTACATGTTGGTGATGGCTAGGGAGTAGGGTCGGCGGACCGTCTTGTTGAAGGTGAATTCCTCCTTGAGGGCCTGGTGGGGGCCGAAGAGCACGTAGCCTTCTCTCCAGAGAGGTTGGTCGGGGGACGGTTCTTCGGGCATCCCCGTTCCTGTGAACCCAGGTGGCCGCCTCGTGCCGTCAGGCAGTCCCTGCCTGGGGACGCGCCGCGGCCTCGGTGGGAAGTACCATTGACCCTGGTAACCTGCTTGGCCTGGTTGTGGAGGTTCCCCCCCGGGACCTGAAGGCGCTCGGGGGGGTTCCTTGAGGTCGTGGTGGGCTGGCGCGTTGCCGAATTGGCGGGCAAGGATGTGCGGCGGCATCCCTGTGGCACGGACGTCGAGCAGGCTGTGTGGGCTGGGGGGATGGGGGCACCTGCTGGACAGGCAGCATGTGTCGGAGTCCCTGTTGTCGGTGCTGTATGCACACGTCCAACTGTTGCAAGAGTAGTCCGTGGACCAGTCCATAAGTGTACGCAGTCCGCTGCGGGCGCAGTCTGGGCACGTTGGTTGGCCCGAGGCGCCGAGCTGCGTGTTGCGGCGAGCCGCACAGTACTGACAGCATTGGAATCGACTCTGTAGGCAAGACCAGCGTCCTGGTAGAGGCGGGAGCGCATGCTCGTTTGTGCCTGGGTCGTCTGGGTGGGGTCGAGGGCGATCCCACAAGGGCCAGACATCAGCAAACCAGGATTGGCCTGTAGTGCGGACAACCTCGGCGGGGAGGCGAGCGTCCTCGGCATGGCACTCGATCCACTGGGGCCCCATGTCCGCTGGTACCATGACCGTGCGCCAGGTGTCGTCCGCTTTGACGTGGACTTGGGTCGGTGCCCAGAGCTTAGTAGTGGTGACGCCGTGGTCGTGGTGGAGGATGACCCAGCCGTCCCGCCCCGCCACCGCAGGGTTTATAACGCGGTGGCCCATGACTGTCGTCCCCCACGGTAAGTAGGCACCGTCGTGGTGATCACCAGGGTCAAGCCAGACCTCGATGCCAGGGGCATTGACACGGGCCCGCACATCACGGACGTGGTAGGCGAGGACGTGGTAGGCAGTCGGCTCCTCTTCCGTCTCTATGTGCTCCCACGTCTCGATGCCACTGTTGTCTGAGGTGGAGTTTCCGCCACTCTGTCGTGACGAACGAGAGGCGGATCGCCGTGGGCGGGCGTGGCCTCGGGCGAGGGCGGCGGCCGCGCTGATGAGGGAAGGCGTTCGGCGTTCGTCGGCTCCTGATGACGTCGATGAGCGGTCTGGACTGTGCGCCAGGGCTGTGCCTGACTTGTGAGTGCGCGGAGGGCCAGACGCGGCCCCAGGGCTGGAGCCGCTGGGGCGCGACTCGAGTGCGTCAGGATGCCCCCGCACGGGGACGGCTTGCAAGCCAGTGTACACCAGGTCGATGAGTGGTTTCGGGTCCAGCTGGAGCTTGCGAAGCGAGACGCGTGGGCGGGGCTGGTTGGGGTCGTCCCTGGTGGCTGCTTCAGTGTCGTAGTGCTGTTTGGCCCATACTCGCGCTGCCT
Organism: Prorocentrum cordatum; assembly: GCA_963575745.1. NCBI lineage: Eukaryota > Dinophyceae > Prorocentrales > Prorocentraceae > Prorocentrum > Prorocentrum cordatum. Next base: position 150,863 of record CAUYUJ010009902.1, read on the forward strand.
CTGGCGAGTATAGTGCCTGCGGCGGTGGCCAAGCTGCCGCGATGGCTGGTCTGCGCCTGGTGCTAGCTTCCTGGTCGTGAGCTTCAGCCGCCTCACGGAGATCTGGATGATCGTAGCCAGCGATGTGGAGGGCGTGCGCACAGTCGCCCATGCCATAGGCTTGTGGTAGGGCACGGCACCTGGAGGCAGCTTCCGTGGGGGCACACCAGTCCATGCGGATGAGGAGGCCCAGGACACGAGGGTAGATGAGGCGCGCTCCGTGGGCCTCGCCTTTCACGAAGTTATGCCAGTTCTCCCCGCGCGGCGGTTGGGTGGCCTCGCACATCCAGAGCGCGATGGGTCCCCACGCGAGGGTGTCGTCTTCGAGGCTGTAGGGCGGGTGGGGCGGCACTGCGTACCACGCGGCCAGCGAAGGGTGCACTCTCACGTACGTGCGGCCAACGTTGGTGCCAGTTCGACCCTTCGTTTCACGGCGGGGGCCTGGCAAGAGGTGCCCTCCGCTGGCAGCGAGACGGGCCGCAAGGTCGCCGCGGGTCCCATGCCAGAAGACAGTGGGCGCGTCGGTGGTGGGTTGACGGAGGTCCCACGTGAGGTAGGGGAAGATCGTCTCGCCTGAGTTCCCGCCCGAGTCTTCCAGCACCCAAGTGAGGCGGTTCGGGGGCCTCTGCATGATGTCAGTCCACGGCCCCAGCGCTTGGAGTGTTAGATCATGGGTAAATCGAGGATGGTCGTGGAGTCGCAGAGCGTCTGTGATGTCCTCTGTAGACACGCCACTGTTACCAAGCGCAAAGCCGTTTTGGTACAGGGCGTTGAGGATGCTCTTCGGCGGCACGGGGACCGCTGGGTCGCGCTGGATAGTGTTGCGTAAGTTGCGTGTCGGTGGCTTGAGGGCTGTGTAAGGCATACCAGGGCCTGGAGGCGCCTGGGGCCTGGCGGGTGATGCATAGCGTGCTCGCCGTCGTGGTGGTTGGGTGTCCGCGTCGGGAGAGGAACCACGAGCATCAGCATGTCGGAAGACGGACCACGGGCTAACGTGGGTGCACTCACGTGTTTCCCTTGCCTCGGTGTCACTGCCGTGTGCTGTGGCATCCTCGTTAGTCGGTAGGTTACCGTATGCCGCGCCGCTTTTGGATCCGTCTCGCGGGGACGGGCTGGTCGATCTTGGTGTGACAGACGAGGCTCGCGATACGGCGGCAGTGACTTCGACGATGGCGGCGGTGGTGGCGGTGGTGACATCGGCGACTGCGGCGGCAACTGCTGCGGCGTAGTGTTCCTGCAGCAGCGGATGTCGGAGTGAGTGCACGTGCTGGTCGTCATGTTCGTCGGCAAGCGTGCACGGCATTTTGTATGTGGCCTCATCGCGCGGCCTCCTGCTCGGTTGGCAACAGCGGAGGCACCACTGGGCTGTGGATGAGTCCAAGGCCCGCGCACAAATGCGGGCTCCTACGTGTCCGACGGCTCCTTGAGCAAGAAGTTTGGCGCCGACGAGTAGAAGACCGCACACGACTCCACCCGTGGCAATAGCCCCGAGTTTGCCGCTGGCCCATTTCAGGACACCCCCGAGGCCGACCCCGACTGCGCTGGCTCCGCCCGAGACGCTATCTCTGAGTTTGACGCTGGTCCATTTGAGAGTGGCCCACAATGCGGACGTGACGTTGTGTGTCGTTTTGCGTCGGGATGTGGTGGGCACAGATGGGCCTGGTGCCGCCGCTTCACGTCGTCGTCGTTGTCGGTAGCTGGGGTCTCGGCTCGGTGTCGGCAAGTACCCATCGATCTGGTCCTTGTACGGCATTGCTATCACGATGGCGTACGTGGCCACGAAGAGGCAGATGAGGCAGCCACAATGTCGTGATGCCGCTGCGCTGTGCTGGGGCTCGTGGGAACCGCTGGCATCTGGGTACTCATCATCGATGGGGTCGTTGTCGATGTCGGCCTGCCAGTGGTCAATGACACTGGGGTTGGAGTCAGTCACGTTTACACGGTATACAGAGGTGCGGGGCGTGGTGCTGCCACCTGCGGTCTGGGGATGTCCAGGTCCAGCCAGTGCTGCAGCGGGGCTGAAGCCGCCACTGCGCGGGCTGGCATGAGCTGGCGATGCAGTGGTATGGCTTGTCGCGTCGGCGGCAGTGGCGCCTTCAGCGTCGTTGAGCTGTGCGCAGGGGTCGGCCTGGGCCGAGTTGTTGGGCGGACTGCTGTGCGACGAGGTGTGCCCTAGGTGGGGTTCACTGTCGCGGTCACGCTTGGCCGTGTCGCCTGGTGGTGTCGTGCCGTCGCGATCCTGGGTTTCCATGTCGTCCTGGCTATCGTCCACGTGGACCGAGCCCAGGGATATGTTGCTGATATCGTCCGACGCGTGGAACGAGTCCAAGGGTGTGTCGCTGATGTCGCTGGCCGCGATGTGCTGGAGCAGCCATGATACGGGGTCGTCTGCGGCCTGATCACCCGTGGCGTGCTGGGCGAGGCCAGCTGGCGGTGGTGGGTTAAGCGGTTCCATCGGTGCCGCGGCGAGCTCCGCCTCGACATGCGGCTGCATGTCTGTCGGGTGGTGCAGGATCGCATCAGCGAGGTACGCCAGGGCGTCTTGGTCGGGTGGGGGAAGGCCTCTTGGTAGTAAGGCGTGGGCCCGTGAGAGGTATGGCGGCAATGGTGCCGTGAAAGCCTCAGGGCCGACGAGCTGGGCACGAGCGCCCTGGTATTCCAGAAGAAGGCCATAGTAGCGAGTGGGGTACTCGCGGCTGCCCTGGATACGAGTGAGGTTGCGGTTGGTGCGCTGTCTGTCGGGGCCTGCTCTGTGCCAGATGTCCTCGCACATGTCAAACGCGGTGCGCTGGCGCAGGGCGTCGGTTGTGTCCTCAGAGTCCTCCTGGAACAGGTGATCGTACTGTGGCAGATGAAGCGTCGCCAGGATGTACGGGACGCAGTCCTCGAGCCATGCCCAGAACACGTCCTGGTGGTCCTCACCTGGTGCCCACGCCGCAGCGCACGGTATGAGCCGGGCGCGGATCATCATCAGGTGCAAGAAAGCGGGGTCCTCCTCGGGTTCGCCCCTAGCGCACAGGGGGGTGGTGAGACCCGTGGGGCTATAGCGGGGCACGACAGCGGGGCTGAAGCCGCCACTGCGTGCCTGGCCTATATCAACGTCCCCGTCAAGGATCTGCTGCACCACGGTCGAGGCCACGCTGGGGGTGGATTTCGGTGCATGTGTCGTAGTTGACAAGGGCGTGCATGCGCTCACGATGGCGCCCAGCGGTCCGTTGCCGCACGGGCCCGCGGCTGCGGTGCTGTTCACGATCGGGTCCAAAATGGTGCAGTGATCGTACTTGTAGATGCTGTCATCGTAAAGGTAGAAAAGAGTCCCACGTTCAGCATGTCGCAGGAAAACCTTACCTCCATGCTGGGGCGCACCGCCTGAAGACGGGTGTGCTCCAGCGAGCGAGGGGAGGGCCAGGCTGCAGGCAAGGCGCCACATGATGGCGAGGCCTGGCGGGCGGCGCGAGCGATGAGCCAAAAGCTGCATGTCAGCACGCATCCTCAGATACCCCTGCATGCTCATGTACATTGCATCAATCACGCCCCCTGCAAGATGACGGGTGTCCCTACACCAGATAGCTTGCTCGTGCTGCTGCCAAAACTGACATGATATGACAAGAAAGAGATACGACGCGAAGAGAGAAGAGATGCCTCTGAAGGCGCTTCCTCGGAGGGCTGAGGCAGGCTCTCTGAGGCACCTTCAATAGGGTTCCTGAGTGACCCGACCCTTGTCTTTGCCTTTGTCAGCCCCTGGGGGCCCCGTCCCTGGGGTGACCTGGCCTGGCTGGTCGATCCACCCGCAGGCAGCCACGGGATCGGCAACTGATGCAGCTTCCTCATTTTTTGTTTCGAGAGTGGCCACCTGTGGCAGGTGGATGGTGCCCCCGTGAGGTGCCCGAGGAGGGCCTGGATGTCGCCACGCAGTGCAGCAGCTTCGGTGGTTGCCGTCTGTTGCTGGGTGACGACGGTGGCAAGCCCTCGTTCCAAACCTGAAACGTGCTCCGTGAGTGTGGCCTGGGATGAGAGAACGCCCGCAAGCTGTACCTGCATGTTATCCACCGTGTTGGCAAGCAGCTCGTGCTGTTGTTCCATGTGTTGGATGCGGGTCGTGGCGGCATCTGGCAGTTTAGGGGCCGATGCGAAGCGTTCGCCGAAGGTGTTGAGTTCGTGGGAAGCCACGCTGTATTCATCACCTGATGAGAGGATCTCGACGTCGTCAGCATCGCCTGGTACTTCGGCGGCTGTGGCAGCGTCCCCTTCGGTGTGGCCCCCATCTTCAGCCGCCACCGTGCCAAGCTGCGGGTCATGACCACCTGATCCTTGGACGGCCGTCTGCTCGGCAGCTCCGTCCGTGCCGTGCGGGGGTGCAGAGGAGCTGCGGCCTGGGGCGCCGGGTGATCTTGCGTGCGGCGTGGCGTCGCGTTTCCCACTGGAGGATCGGTGGCGCTTGGCTAGAGGCTCCTCCTTGGGGATCAGGAGCGGTGCGACGCCCTTGCCTTTGGGCGTGGCAGTCATGAGGTCGTGGAGGTAAGGGCTCTGGGCCGCTTTGGTGAGGAGTGTGCCAGTGGCGGGGCTGAAGCCGCCACCACGGGCTGGCGGCGTCACAGGCTCTGTGATGGTGGTAGGCGTGACGATGGTAACGTTGTCCCTCTTTGGCACCACCTCAGCCAGCGGGGCCTCGGTGATGCTCCACGGGATGGGGCACCCTGCGACCCGTACCGTATATGTGAGTGGGGGACGATGGGCGCGCACTAAGGCAAACTGAGCCGAAGTGGCTGGGTCCCAGGCGGTGTGGTAGACCTCACAGTCCCATTTAACGGACGGGCCCGTGAGGGTCTTGGCGAGCTGGGTCAGCGTGGCGTGGCGTGCCGCAATGCCAGTGATGCGGTAGCGCGTCTTGGCGAGGGTGGCTTCGCAGCCGCGGATGCTGACGGCAGCAGCCTTGGCGGCGTCTGACCCTCGTGAAACACGGATCCCCAATAAGCCTGACTTGCCGTGCCTGACGACTCCTAGGGCCTTGAAATCCACCGACTTCTGGAACGCATCTGCCATCGTGATGGGCTGGTCCTCAGGGAACCACACGGTCTGGTACTTGTCTGCAGTGGGCTCGTCTGCACCTACGTTGTTGAGGTCGTAGGTGGCGCCGAGTTGCCCTGAACCCGCCAAGACCTTGTCAACCGCTTGAAGACTGACGCCGAAGGTGGCAGCCAGGGACCTCTTTCCGACGCCCGATCCAAACCTGCCTAGGCTTTTGCAGGGTTCGAGGATGGTGACGGCTTTAAAGTTGCCGTGGAAGAGGGCCTTGAAGGTGTCCTGGAGCTGACTTTCGAGCTCCTGGCGGCGAGCGTCTTTCTTGGACTCCCTGTGCTTTTGGTTTTGGCGCGCCTTGTCCTGTGGAGCGGAGTCCCCTCGAAAAGGGCCCTTGGTGCGTGGACCACCGTTCTCGGGGGCACCTCCCGAGAACTGGTCCTCGAAGGCCTGATGCATGGAGGGGACTGCGGCGATGGCCTCGGTTTCATGTATGGTCGCCCGAATCCAGCATACGTGGTCGGCAGGGTCGATGGTGGCGACGGCTACTTTTTCCGTGCAGGCGACTTCCTTGGTGCCCAGCAGGTACACGGTCACGGGGACGTGCGTGTGGACCACTTTGGGCGCCTTGGGGTGACGCTTCAGCACGGGGACGGCGAGCTCGGTACCGACGTAGTTATCGTTTTTTGGGCCCATGACAGCAATCGCAAGCTGACCCGTGGTACGCTTACCCTGCTCGAGGTGGTGTTGCAGCAGCCGTTTACCGCTCTCGTAGTCGTGGAGGCTGATACTGGGCTTGTACGTCTTGCCGTCGTCAAGTGATGTGGGTTCGGCGAGGACTGGGACCTTCCAAAAGGCCGGGTCCAATGCAATGAATTGGGTGTCCGCAGCCTGAAGACGTGCGGACCCAGCTGGTGGGTGTGATGTGTCACCGCCAATGCGCTTAGGCTTGCTGCGCTGGTGGTGATCCAGCGTGTAGCTGATCTGGTTGGCGGCGCACATGCGGATCAAGGCACTGCCGAGCTTCTTCGTGTTGGTCTTGTGCATGTCGTACGTGGCCTGAAGCTCATCCGCGTTCAGCTCGGCAAGCCCGTTGTATGCGGCCGTGGGGCGGTCAGACCCCGCTTGCTTGAAGGCTGCGATGCAGTCCTGCTTGCGTTGGAGGAGAGACCCTTCAGCAGCAGGACGTGAGCTCGGAGGCTGCTTGGAAGAGCGACGGCGCTCCGGCTTACTGGGGGCCATTGCTGCGGGCGCTCTGGTGGGGAGAGGTGACGCGAATCAGTAGGGTCCTGCTGGGACCCCTCCGGTCTCGCGAGGCCTGGGAGTCTGGCTCCGAGGCGGGGCGCTTCGCGTCGCGGCTGCGGTCTGAGTGCTGGGCACTCTCGAGCCGAGACTAGAGAAAGAGAGAGAGAGAGAGAGAGAGAGAGAGAGAGGGAGAGAGAGCGGACAAGTAGGCGGACCAGGGTCCGTCCGCGAGGCGCACTGCGGTGCGACAACTCGCAAAACTCTATTTGCGGCGGTGCAGCCTTTAGATACGAGGGCGGGCAACAAAAAACCCCTCCCCCGGCGCAGTGCGACAGACGCTACAGACGGCGGACAGACGATGATGATCTCACCTGTCAGACCGCGTAAAGAAAGAGGCCCCAACAAGAAAGGCGACGTGCTGACACGTGGCTAGGCGGCTTGGCAGACCGCCAGTTGGGCGCTTGGCCGCTAAGCGGCGCGCAGTGACGGGGCACCCCCCGCCCCCACGACCTGACACCGTGGACGCGGAGCCACGCGTACACACGGGCAGGCAGAAAGGAGGAGATTAGCGCGGGGCACCAGGTGGAGCGCCGCGGAACGATGACAGCATAGCTTGGATGGTGAGTGACGGCACGGCACCATCGGGCGAGGGTGTGAGCAGCTCGGCGAAGGCTCGCCCAGCGCTGTGGAGGCGCTGGAGTAGAGGGCCTTGGCGAGCTTGGGCGGCGGCGAGGTCCGCGGCGAGAGCAACGCACCTCTGCTGGAGAGCAGCCATAGCCTGGGACAGCTCGGTTTCGCGGTCGGTGAGGGGTGGCTGCTCAGTGCCAGCGGCCGAGGGCCTCGAGACAGAGGCGAGGTCCTCGGTACGCCTGTCCAGATGGTGGACTAGCGTAGTGCGGCACCCTGTACGCTGTCGTCCGTCACCCTTGAAAGGTGACTGGAGGGGAACACGCGACCCAGGGCTGGAGCCGCTAGGGCCACGCCCCGAGAGGTCGGGAGAGCCGCATCCTCTCGCTCAGCAACGATGGAAGCGTGGACGGGGCGCGAGGGCCTGTCTGGTTCAGTGCCCTGCGGGGGGGCTGAAGCCGCCCCCGCGGGCTGCCGCCGGTGGGGGGGCGGAGTGGTTAGCGCGGTGGGACCAATCATGATGCCGTGCAAGGGCTCTGAGGTCGGTCGCGTAGAAGGGTGGCGTCTCGGTAGGGCGGCATGGTCGGCAGCGTGGGGTGTCGGCGGTGCGTCGTCTATGCCACTCAGTCCGCGGGGGTCACCCAGGTCGTCGTCGGCGTCTTGGCGGTGGTCGATATCATCGTATGGGGGCGATGTCGCTCTCGGGGACGGAGTCGCGGTAGGCGTCGAGAGGTTGCCCGACGGGGCAGGGTTTTCGCTGACTTGTCCGTCGTCCAAAGCGTCCGATCCCCCACCGAAGCTGAACAGGTCGTCCTCCTGTTCGTCAGCGTCTTGAAGGTGAGCGGCGTTTTCATGTGGGTGCGATGCCGCTCTCAGTGGCGGAGTCGAGGGCGACGTGCGGGTGCCCGACGGGGCAAGGTTGGCGCTGGCTGGCCCGTCGCCTAGGAAGTCAAGGCCCCCGCCAAAGCCGAACGGGTCGTCCTCCTGTTCGTCGAATATCGCCCGTTGGGCCTCGGCCCAGAGCTCGTCCGGGTTCTGGGGGATGTCTGGTCCAGCCGCGGGTGGTGCCTGGTCAGACAGCAGGGGGTTTGGTTCCATTTTGTTGAGTTCCGCAGCTGTAAACCCAGCCCTGCGGTGTGGGAGGGGGAGTGTGCGGTGTCTACGCTCGTAGTTGGCGACAGCGACTCCATGAAGCACGGTCGCTTGGCGATGTCGTGTTTTGGCAGCTTCGACAATGTCGTCTGGAAGGTTATGAGTACGTGCCGCCGCGTTCCCGAGGGGCTCCATGGTCAGCTCGCGGCACAACTCCTCCGCGTGGGCCGTGAGCCCGAGGTCGATTTTTTGCCAATGTCCTATCTCTTCCCTGCCCAGGGTGGCTTGCGAATTCTTCTTGACGCGGAAAAATGTGTGGGCTTGGGCCATGACGCATCGGTGGATTTTTTCCAGAGTCCACGTGCGGGCCCTTCCGGTGGTGGTGTCGTCGATGATACTTTGGAACAATCGACCACCGCCTGGTTGTCCACGAAGACGTGTTCGGGCCGTTCAGCACATGCCGTGAGGTGGACAATGGCGTGGGTCTCCGCAAGCTGTGCGTTCTGCGTGATGCCGTGAACGCGCGCACTGTAGTTCATGCGGTGGTCGATGCCGTAGTAGACGCCGTAGCCCGCTCGTGCTAGCAATGGGATGGCTTGTGGGTTTCTGTTTGGTGCTTTCAGTGTTTTTAGTTTCTGGTTGGTGCATGCCCCCCCCCCCCCACCGTTCCGTGGCAGCGTAGACCCATGTCCAACCAGTGTCATGGTCAAGGTAGGTGGTGTAGGAGTCCTGGGCTGAAGCCGCAGGATCTCCCTCAGGTGGGGCCGCGGTATGGGCTGGGGTAGCGGGTCCCTCGCGAGGTCGGCCTGCAGGTCGAGGAGGGCTGGGTCTTCGTCGAAGAGCCCGCAGTGTCTTGTGTGCGTCGGAAGACGGGCCCACTGGTCGTCACTGATGAGGGTGGTGAGAGGGAGTCTTTCTCGGGCCCAGCACTTACAGTCGCGGACAGTGTGCTCCTGAGTTTCCTCTTCCTCGTCACAGTAGCGGCACATGGGGCTGGGGTCTGCCGACGTGTTTGATCGGGTTCGTCGCTGTTGGGTGTGGTCCCCGCCCGACAGGTAGTTCAGGAGGAGCGCCAGCTGCCAGGCATTGCATTTGGCTGCTCCTTTCGTTCGGGCGAGCCACGTGCTGGCGAAGAGGTCGAGGCCCTGTCTGACAGAGGCAAGGTGTCCAAGGTCATGTCGCCGTGGCTTGATCTTTCTCAGAAAGGCTCTGCGTTGTGAGGCTCGCAGCATGTGAAGGAAGGCGTTTTGGGGTAAGTTCAGCCAACTGATCTGACAGCCACAGTCGTCGTACATGATGCCAAATGTGGGCCAGGTCCAACGGAGCTGCTGGAGCGTCTGGACAAGTCGTCCGACAGGTCCTCCACCAAACAGGGTCTGAACGTGGTGTTGGAGATCCCTGACGAGACCGCAGAGTGTAGCGTCGCGATTAACCTGTCGCCGCAGACACAAGAAAACTTCACGCTGCGTGATGGCGTCAATCTCCAGGGCGTGTCCTGGGACGCACACGGCCATGAGAGTCCAAACCTCGACCCACCTGTTTCCCTTGGGGCGGATAGCCGCCTTAAGGGCATGGTTGTAGGCAGTTTTGACGGGGCCTGATGGGGCTTGAATGTCGGTGCCCGTGGTACAGACGCTGGCAGCAATGGAACGGGCGTGCCGCGCCTTAATAAGCATCGGTGATGGGAGCTTGCCAATGCGCGGCAGGCGACTAGTCGCCCTGCGAACACGGGCGTCAGCGGTGGACGTGAGGTTAAGCGCGGCTGGAGCCGGCGCTGCCTCGGCGTTGATGTAACTCCCGACGAGCTTGAAGGAGTCGACCACGCGTAAGGGCCGTTCCGCCAGCGTGAGCTGGGTAACGGCGGTGTGAAGCTCGTCGGTGAGCGCCCACCCCGCCACTTTGCCCGGGTGAATGCGTTGACCTGAAAATCGATCAAACTTGGCGGTTTCATCAAGAGATTTCTGCAACTCAGGCGCGGTGTGGGTAGTGGAGTTGCTGTCGTCAACAAAGGTAGTGCTGAGTGATCGCGGAACGTATCGATGCTGTCTCTTGGTCCACACACACATGATCAGCTTAATGTCGTCCAGGGACCAAGAGCTTCCCTGGAGGTGACCGTTGGTCCTGGCCAATTCCTTAGAGTACGCTCCGTTCATGCGGATGTAGCGTTTGTGGCGACTGTAGAAGTTTCTGCGGACAGTAACGATGTCTTGGGGGCACCCCGCGTGGAGCGCAAGGTTAAGGCAGATGTCCGTGATGATGTAGTCGAAACACTTCTGTCGGTCCAGGGCAGCCCCAGCTAAGGGGAGGAGTAAGGCCCTGGCGTGTTCGATGCGCAGGGCAAGAGAGGTGCTGACGTCCCCATTGGTAGCTTTGGGGACAGCGCCAAAACTCGTGGCGTGGGTCCATCCTTTCCGCCAGTCCGTGAGGCTGCGGTAAGCTGGCGCTTCCCACGCATACATCCAAACGGAAAGCACCGAGAGAAGTCGTTGGTCCGTTGGGAGTTCGCCTCGGCCTTTTCGGAGGCACGGGTTTGGCACATGAAGGAGGGGTTTTGGGATGGTGCCAGTGCGTTGCATAGCGCGTAAGACGCTGGCGAAGAGGCGAAGGATGTCGTCGGGTAACTCCTTAGCCTCCTTAGTAGTCCAGCCGTCCAGTCCCCCCGCACGGCGCGGTGAACGGGTGCGAATAAAGTGTATGAGTTGGTCGTCGGTGAGGTGGAAAGGGGTAGCTGGTGATGGCGTAGGCAGCTCTTGTCGGTACTCGTCGTAGAAGTCAGCCCACGTCGGCATGGCTTCGGCGTCATGTCCTGCACGGGCGCGGTACCTGCCCAAGATGGGCTCAGGTGTCGACCATGAGCTTAAGCATGTCTTTGGTATTAGCAACAATGGCGTTGGCAGGGAGAATGTCGGGGACTTGTGCAGGTGGTGGTTCACAAGTGTGGTCTTTGTCGTTGTCCGTGTCGGGCGAACTACCGTCGCTGGGGCTGAAGCCGCCAGCTTCGGTGTCAGCGTCGCTATCGTCCGTGCTAGCTTTGTCAGGTTTGAAGGCGTTGGTGTCGCAGTGGAGTTGCGTATCGTCAGGTGTGGTAGGCGTGCGGAGATACGCCGTGGGCGAGCTGTCAGCAGCCCGTGCGTATATGGTCGCCTTTCGCCCGCTTGGCTCGCGGACGCCCTCAGCCCATATCTTGATGCGTTCAGCTTTGGCACGGTTCGCACGTCGCGCCAGCTCTAAGTCGAGGTGTTGGTTCAAAACGTCAAGGTGCTCTCCGTGAGGTGCTGGCTCGTCGGGGGTCCAGGCCTCGGGGAAGTCTAGGAGAACCGTGGGGCGCAGCTTGTGACATAGGAGGCGAGCCGCGGTCCACGTGCAGTCGATGCGCTGCGCTAGGTACGGCGGGATGGCACGGCAGTCTAAATGATGGTGCTGTCCGATGAAGCGAAGCTCACAGAGTTGCCGATGGAGCTTGCGCAGTCGGTTCATGTGTATCGTGGAAGCTCCGTAGGTGGGGGAGGCGCGGGGGACAACTGGTCGCTCTTCGAACATGGGCGTGAGCCCGTGCATGGTGGGGGGCTTCTTTTTTGGGTGGTCGGGCGGTGGAGGTGGCAGGTCGCGCAGACGTGTGAGATGGTACTCATGACTGGCCTCGTTAGCCAGGGCGAACATGCGTTCCACGTCGTCGCGTGTGTCGGCCTGCTCCATGCGGTCCTGATATCGCCCAGCGATGAGGGTCCCTAATGCCTGCAGTTCGTGACCCTCGTGAGCTCCATCGGTGGGAGGGTAGGGCGTGGGGGCGAGAAGGCGTCGGGCCGTATGGTCGAGGCGACTGAGGTCAAGCGTGACCTGCAGGCCAACATGGGACTTCGCTGGCAAGTCGCGAAGATAGCAGAAGTCGGTGACAAGGGATCGCGCCGCTTGGTTGGCAATGATATAATCAATGCGCGAAGTGCGGGGGCACTTGGTGACGCGGTCCCAGTCAGGGATATTGCCGTATGTGTGCATGGTGTGGTCTGGTGTGCCTTCAGCGACGTTAAACCATCCGTGCTGCATCATGTGCAGCAGGTGTGGATTGTCGTCGATGTTCGTGTTGGCGTCCATGCAGATGAAATACGGGGCTGAGCCGACCCTAGCGGCGGCGCAGTCAGCGAGCCGAAAAAGATCTGCGCTGTCTCCTCCAGCAATCCCGTAGAGGCTCGCTATGTAGATCCCCGCGGGCCCGTGGTTGTTTCGTCGCCGCCTGCGGCGGTGCTGAGTGCAGAGCGGGAGAAAGGCCTCGTGCCATCTTTTCTTGGCCTTGAGGGCGACGATTCAGGGCGCAGTGTCGTCGACAGTGGAGTCGACAATGGCATCCTTAGAGAGGATGGCGACCCCTCCCGAGGCGCCAGTGTTGCCCACGACGGTGTGGTCTGTGCCGCCGTGGGCAGCTCTGCGCTGGGCTCGCGCCAGATCCAGGTCAGGTCCCAGACTGGCGTGGTATCCCCCGTTGTGTGGATTGGCGGCGCTGGTAGCGATGGCTTGTCTGGTCGGCTTGGCATGTCGGGTCTCCTGCAGTGCTATGACTGCGGCGTTGTGGTCGACACCAAGAGCGGTGATGGTTGGCCAGTTCGCTGAGAGACTGGTGATGTTTAGGCTGACGAGGTGTATGGAGCGACCTGGCCCGTCTCCATCGGTGGAGCTGGGGTTTGCACGCCCCGCACGGTGTAGGTCAGCCTGACCCTCGCCCAGGTAAAAGGCTTGGCCACAGTAGGAGCTCATGGCGTTCCTATGGATTAGCTTGACCGGGGCTGAAGCCGCCGTCAGGCCAGAAGTATAGGCGAGACATGGTCGGCACTGCGCCAGGGGGGGTTCATAAACGTCAGTAAAACTGTCTCGAAAAATCCTCCTCACTCCTGTACCATAAGGGGACGAGGGGAGGAGAGGTGAGACGGCAGCAGAGGGAGAGGGAGGCGACTCCTCGATCCGTCCTGCCGAACACAAAAGCAAAAGCGAACCAGCGGCGGCGGCTCGGCGCGGCAGCGGCACAACGCACGCGCATATACTGCGCACGCGACACCGCTGGTCCGTCCTGCGGTGGCGCGCCCGCCCCGTCAGTATCTTGATGAGCAGCATCTGGTTGAACAGCTCGAGCAGCGCGGTCGGTGGCCTGGCGCTGGGCCTCGTCCATGCCCGCTGCCGTGAGGCCCGCGTTGCGGACAGGGCTGATTCCCCGCGGGGCCGCCGCCGCCGCGGCAGCGGCTGAGGTGGCGGGGGCTCCGCCCCGACTCTGAGGTGAGAGCGGTGAGCCACCGCCGAAACCCGCCGCAAGGTCCTTGACACGGTACTTGTTCTTGAACGGGTCGAAGGTCGGCGCCTCGTCGATGGGGTCGATCACGCGGGTGGGCAGCGGCGGCTCGTGGTCCGTGGACGGCGTCGGCTCGAGGTCGACCTGGCCAGGTTCGATGACGCTGGCACCGAAGCGTGGCACCACTTCGGGGGCTCGGCCATCAGCCAGAGTCTCGCGAGGCGGCGAGCTCGTGGAGCTCCCTGGGGCCTTGCGTGAGCTGTGGCGGCTGCAGGACCTGCTGCGCGGGACGCGCCCGCCCGTGTGGCGGTCGCGTGGCGAGGTCGCCTGAGCATTAGCGCGCTCGGAATCCGCCCTGCTCGGGGATCGGATCGGCGCCGCGCAGGGTGATGGGCTGGGCTTGGCGGGAGGCGCTTGTGCCGCCCTCCGCCGTGGCTGTGGCCTGGTCAGGGTCGACAGCGTCGGGGCGGGGGCTGACGTGGTGGGCGCTTCCCTCGCTGTGCCGCGGGGAGGCGCTGTGATGCGCCTGGGTGTACGTGAGGACGAGCGGGACGAGCGGCTGCCTCACCCGCTCAGGTGGGGCAGGTTTTGCCTGGGCAGGGCGCAGCGCTGCGGCCACGTTTGGCGGGGGCGTGTGCTGGCGCGGTTGCCAAGCACGCTCGTTCGCATCACGCCATCCTTCAGGGCGCCCTGTCCTGCCACGGTTTGTTGCAGCCCCCTGGGCTGAAGCCGCAGGGGTTACCACTGCGGGCTGGTTGCTGGGGGTGCTGTCATGGCGGCCTGGGTAATGGCCCCAGGCACGCGTGGACCCTGGCACGGGCGAAGTGGCCCGTGGGGGGGGCCTGCACGAGTGCACGCGGGTAGCCGATGACCGCTGGGTGCACCCTGGCGTGAGGGGCATGGCCGTAGCTGGAGGCGGCTGCTCCAGCCGCCGCGGGCCTGGCGCCAATGGGGCCACGGTAATAGGCGGCAACCCCGCCGTAGGCCGTGCTGCCGCCTGTCGGGACTCGCGCGGGAGAGCGGTGGCGTGGCGTGCTCGGCTGTCCTGCGTCGCGTTGGTCGCGTTGCTGAATGCGCTGCTGGTGCTGTTGATATCGCTGCTGGTCGGCTCTCGAGAGGGGGCGGGTGTCGGGGAGGATGGTGGGCACGTCGGGCCGCTGCCAGCCCCGATAGACGTGCTCGAAGGCGTGGTCTGGGTAGGACTCCCCTACGGGTGAGTATCGCCGCACATGCTCCGTGTAGTCGATGTTCTGCGGCTCGGAGATCGCCGTGATGTTTACAGCTCGCTGGTGCGCTGGTCCATAGAGACAGAAACTACCTCGGTTGCTGCGGTCGTGGTTTAGCTCGGCTTCGGTCGTGGCACGGCTCACCATGGCGTCGCAGAGTCGCATGTCATAGTCGAGAGCTTGAGGCCCAGGGCCACCCTCGGCGTCCCAGTACAGTACCACATCGCGCCAGCGGGTGCGGGTAGTGTGGATGCGCTCGGCGATAGACTCGCAGACGGTCCTGACCGTGACACGGTCCCTGTACATGTTGGTGATGGCTAGGGAGTAGGGTCGGCGGACCGTCTTGTTGAAGGTGAATTCCTCCTTGAGGGCCTGGTGGGGGCCGAATAGCACGTAGCCTTCCCTCCAGAGAGGTTGGTCGGGGGACGGTTCTTCGGGCATCCCCGTTCCTGTGAACCCAGGTGGCCGCCTCGTGCCGTCAGGCAGTCCCTGCCTGGGGACGCGCCGCGGCCTCGGTGGGAAGTACCATTGACCCTGGTAACCTGCTTGGCCTGGTTGTGGAGGTTCCCCCCGGGGCCTGAAGGCGCTCGGGGGGGTTCCTTGAGGTCGTGGTGGGCTGGCGCGTTGCCGTATTGGCGGGCAAGGATGTGCGGCGGCATCCCTGTGGCACGGACGTCGAGCAGGCTGTGTGGACTGGGGGGATGGGGGCACCTGCTGGACAGGCAGCATGTGTCGGTGTCCCTGTTGTTGGTGCTGTATGCACACGTCCAACTGTTGCACGAGTAGTCCGTGGACCAGTCCATAAGTGTACGCAGTCCGCTGCGGGCGCAGTCTGGGCACGTTGGTTGGCCCGAGGTGCCGAGCTGCGTGTTGCGGCGAGCCGCACAGTACTGACAGCATTGGAATCGGCACTGTAGGCAAGACCAGCGTCCTGGTAGAGGCGGGAGCGCATGCTCGTTTGTGCCTGGGTCGTCTGGGTGAGGTCGGGGGCGATCCCACAAGGGCCAGACGTCGGCAAACCAGGATTGGCCTGTAGTGCGGACAACTTCGGCGGGGAGGCGAGCGTCCTCGGCATGGCGCTCGACCCACTGGGGCCCCATGTCCGCTGGCACCATGACCGTGCGCCAGGTGTCGTCCGCTTTGACGTGGACTTGGGTCGGTGCCCAGAGCTTGGTAGTGGTGTCGCCGTGGTCGTGGTGGAGGATGACCCAGCCGTCCCGCCCCGCCACCGCAGGGTTAATGACGCGATGGCCCATGACGGTCGTCCCCCACGGTAAGTAGGCGCCGTCGTGGTGATCACCAGGGTCGAGCCAGACCTCGATGCCAGGGGCATTGACACGGGCCCGCACATCACGGACGTGGTAGGCGAGGACGTGGTAGGCAGTCGGCTCCTCTTCCGTCTCAATGTGCTCCCACGTCTCGATGTCACTGTTGTCTGAGGTGGAGTTTCCGCCACTCTGTCGTGACGAACGGGAGGCGGATCGCCGTGGGCGGGCGTGGCCTCGGGCGAGGGCGGCGGCCGCGCTGATGAGGGAAGGCGAACGGCGGTCGTCGGCTCCTGATGTCGTCGATGAGCGGTCTGGACTGTGCGCCAGGGCTGCGCCTGACTTGTAAGTGCGCGGTGGGCCAGACGCGGCCCCAGGGCTGGAGCCGCTGGGGCGCGACTCGCGTGCGTCAGGATGCCCCCGCACGGGGCCGGCTTGCAAGCCAGTGTACACCAGGTCAATGAGTGGTTTCGGGTCCAGCTGGAGCTTGCGAAGCGAGACGCGTGGGCGGGGCTGGTTAGGGTCGTCCCTGGTGGCTGCTTCGGTGTCGTAGTGCTGTTTGGCCCATACTCGCGCTGCCTCTGGCGAGTATAGTGCCTGCGGCGGTGGCCACGCTGCCGCGATGGCTGGTCTGCGCCTGGTGCTAGCTTCCGGGTCGTGAGCTTCAGCCGCCTCACGGAGATCTGGATGATCGTAGCCAGCGATGTGAAGGGCGTGCGCACAGTCGCCCATGCCATAGGCGTGTGGTAGGGCACGGCACCTGGAAGCAGCTTCTGTGGGGGCGCACCAGTCCATGCGGATGAGGAGGCTCAGGACCCGAGGGTAATTGAGACGCGCTCCGTGGGCCTCCCCTTTCACGACGTTGTGCCTGTTTTCCCCGCGCGGTGGTTGGGTGGCCTCGCACATCCAGAGTGCGATGGGTCCCCACGCGAGGGTGTCGTCTTCAAGACTGTAGGGCGGGTGGGGCGGCATTGCGTACACGCGGCCAGCGAAGGGTGCACGCTCGCGTACGTGCGGCCAACGTTGGTGCCAGTTCGACCCTTCGCTTCACGGCGGGGACCTGGCAAGAGGTGCCCTCCACTGGCAGCAAGACGGGCCGCAAGGTCGCCGCGGGTCCCATGCCAGAAGACAGTGGGCGCGTCGGTGGTGGGTTGGCGGAGGTCCCACGCGAGGTAGGGGAAGATTGTCTCGCCTGAGTTCCCGCCCGAGTCTTCCAGCACCCAAGTGAGGCGGTTCGGGGGCCTCTGCATGATGTCAGTCCACGGCCCCAGCGCTTGGAGTGTTAGATCTTGGGTGAATCGAGGATGGTCGTGGAGTCGCAGAGCGTCTTTGATGTCCTCTGTAGACACGCCACTGTTACCAAGCGCAAAGCCGTTTTGGTACAGGGCGTTGAGGATGCTCGTCGGCGGCACGGGGACCGCTGGGTCGCGCTGGATAGTGTTGCGTAAGTTGCGCGTCGGTGGCTTGAGGGCTGTGTAGGGCATACCAGGGCCTGAAGGCGCCTGGGGCCTGGCGGGTGATGCATAGCGCGCTCGCCGTCGTGGTGGTTGGGTGTCCGTGTCGGGAGAGGAACCACGAGCATCAGCATGTCGGAAGATGGACCACGGGCTAACGTGGGTGCACTCACGTGTTTCCCTTGCCTCGGTGTCGCTGCCGTGTGCTGTGGCATCTTCATTAGTCGGTAGGTTACCGTATGCCGCGCCGCTTTTGGAGCCGTCTCGCGGGGACGGGCTGGTCGATCTTGGTGTGACAGACGAGGCTCGCGATACGGCGGCAGTGACTTCGACGATGGCGGCGGTGGTGGCGGTGGTGGCATCGGCGACTGCGGCGGCAACTCCTGCGGCGTAGTGTTCCTGCAGCAGCGGATGTCGGAGTGAATGCACGTGCTGGTCGTCGTGTTCGTCGGCAAGCGTGCACGGCATTGTGTATGTGGCCTCATCGCGCGGCCTCCTGCTCGGTTGGCAACAGCGGAGGCACCACTGGGCTGTGGATGAGTCCAGGGCCCGCGCACAGATGCGGGCTCCTACGTGTCCGACGGCTCCTTGAGCAAGGAGTTTGGCGCCGACGAGTAGAAGACCGCACACAACTCCGCCAGTGGCAATAGCCCCGAGTTTGCCGCTGGCCCATTTCAGGACACCCCCGAGGCCGACCCCGACTGCGCTGGTTCCGCCCGAGACGATATCTCTGAGTTTGACGCTGGTCCACTTGAGAGTAGCCCACAATGCGGACGTGACGTTGTATGCCGTTGTGCGTCGGGATGTAGTGGGCACAGATGGGCCTGGTGCCGCCGCTTCACGTCGTCGTCGTTGTCGGTAGCTGGGGTCTCGGCTCGGTGTCGGCAAGTACCCATCGATCTGGTCCTTGCACGGCATTGCTATCACGATGGCGTACGTGGCCACAAAGAGGCAAATGAGGCAGCCACAGTGTCGTGATGCCGCTGCGCTGTGCTGGGCCTCGTGGGAACCGCTGGCATCTGGGTACTCGTCATCGATGGGGTCGTTGTCGATGTCGGCCTGCCAGTGGTCAATGGCGCTGGGGTTGGAGTCAGTCACGTTAGCACGGCAGACAAGGGTGCGGGGCGTGGTGCTGCCACCTGCGGTCTGGGGATGTCCAGGTCCAGCCAGTGCTGCAGCGGGGCTGAAGCCGCCACTGCGCGGGCTGGCATGAGCTGGCGATGCAGTGGCATGGCTTGTCGCGTCGGCGGCAGTGGCGCCTTCAGCGTCGTTGTGCTGTGCGCAGGGGTCGGCCTGGGCCGAGTTGTTGGGCGGACTGCTGTGCGACGAGGTGTGCCCTAGGTGGGGTTCACTGTCACGGTCACGCTGGGCCGTGTCGCCTGGTGGTGTCGTGCCGTCGCGATCCTGGGTTTCCATGTCGTCCTGGCTATCGTCCACATGGACCGAGCCCAGGGATATGTTGCTGATATCGTCCGACGCGTGGAACGAGTCCAGGGGTGTGTCGCTGATGTCGCTGGCCGCGATGTGCTGGAGCAGCCATGATACGGGGTCGTATGCGGCCTGATCACCCGTGGCGTGCTGGGCGAGGCCAGCTGGCGGTGGTGGGTTAAGCGGTTCCATCGGTGCCGCGGCAAGCTCCGCCTCGACAAGCGGCTGCATGTCTGTCGGGTGGTGCAGGATCGCATCAGCGAGGTACGCCAGGGCGTCTTGGTCGGGTGGGGGAAGGCCTCTTGGTAGTAAGGCGTGGGCCCGTGAGAGGTACGGCGGCAAAGGTGCCGCGAAAGCTTCAGGGCCGACAAGCTGGGCACGAGCACCCTGGTATTCCAGAAGGAGGCCAAAGTAGCGGGTGGAATACTCGCGGCTGCCCTGGATACGAGTGTGGTTGCGGTTTGTGCGCTGTCTGTCGGGGCCCGCTCTATACCAGATGTCCTCGCACATGTCGAACGCGGTGAGCTGGCGCAGGGCGTCGGTTGTGTCCTCAGAGTCCTCCTGGAAGAGGTGATCGTACTGTGGCAGATGAAGCGTCGCCAGGATGTACGGGACGCAGTCCTCGTGCCATGCCCAGAACACGTCCTGGTGGTCCTCACCTGGTGCCCACGCCGCAGCGCACGGTATGAGCCGGGCGCGGATCATCATCAGGTGCCAGAAAGCGGGGTCCTCCTCAGGTTCGCCCCTAGCGCACAGGGGGGCGGTGAGACCCGTGGGGCTATAGCGGGGCACGACAGCGGGGCTGAAGCCGCCACTGCGTGCCTGGCCTGTATCAACGTCCCCGTCAAGGATCTGCTGCACCACGGTCGAGGCCACGCTGGGGGTGGATTTCGATGCATGTGTCGTAGTTGACAAGGGCGTGCATGCGCTCACGATGGCGCCCAGCGATCCGTTGCCGCACGGACCCGCGGCGGCGGTGCTGTTCACGATCGGGTCCAAAATGGTGCAGTGATCGGACTTGTAGATGCTGTCATCGTAAAGGTAGAAAAGGGTCCCACGTTCAGCATGTCGCAAGAAAACCTCACCTCCATGCTGGGGCGCACCGCCTGAAGACGGGTGTGCTCCAGCGAGCGAGGGGAGGGCCAGGCTGCAGGCAAGGCGCCACATGATGGCGAGGCCTGGCGGGCGGCGCGAGCGATGAGCCAAAAGCTGCATGTCAGCACGCATCCTCAGATACCCCTGCATGCTCAAGTACATTGCAACAATCACGCCCCCTGCAAGATGACGGGTGTCCCTACACCAGATAGCTTGCGCGTGCTGCTGCCAAAACAGACATGATATGACAAGAAAGAGATACGACGCGAAGAGGGAAGAGATGCCTCTGAAGGCGCTTCCTCGGAGGGCTGAGGCAGGCTCTCTGAGGCACCTTCAATAGGGTTCCTGGGTGACCCGACCCTTGTCTTTGCCTTTGTCAGCCCCTGGGGGCCCCGTCCCTGGGGTGCCCTGGCCTGGCTGGTCAATCCACCCGCAGACAGCCACGGGATCGGCAAGTGATGCAGCTTCCTCCTTTTTTGTTTCGAGAGTGGCCACCTGTGGCAGGTGATGGTGCCCCCCGTGAGGTGCCCGAGGAGGGCCTGGATGTCGCCACGCAGTGCAGCGGCGTCGGCGGTTGCCGTCTGTTGCTGGGTGACGACGGTGGCAAGCCCCCGTTCCAAACCTGAGACGTGCTCCGTGAGTGTGGCCTGGGAGGAGAGAACGCCCGCAAGCTGAACCTGCATGTTATCCACCGTGTTGGCAAGCAGCTCGTGCTGTTGTTCCATGTGTTGGATGCGGGTCGTGGCGGCATTTGGCAGTTTAGGGGCCGATGCGAAGCGTTCGCCGAAGGTGTTGAGTTCGTGGGAAGCCACGCTGTATTCATCACCTGATGAGAGGATCTCGACGTCGTCAGCGTCGCCTGGTACCTTCGGCGGCTGTGCAGCGTCCCCTCGGTCATGTGGCCCACCTTCAGCCGACACCTTTCCCACGTCGTGTGTGTGACAGATGACCACTGAATTCCTATGGCGGCATCTTGGGTCAAGGTCATGTCCTCAACGCTCCGTCGCCGTTATGCTTTTTCAATTATCCTTCTGCCATTTTCTCCTAGTTATCTCGCTATCGGCTTGGCTTCTCTGCTCTTTCCCGACTTGGATCGGTGGCGTTGGGCTAAATGCTCCTCCTTGGGGATTTCAGGAGCCGGGTTCGCAGTCTGCGACCGCCCTTGCTTTGGGTCCTCTAGGCAAGTCATGAGGTCGTCGATTCTAGAAGACGCATCTCTACATCCACCCCTCGTCCGCCCCTCTTCCTTCCCGAGGACCCCCCCCCCCCCCCCCCCCCCCCCCCCCCCCCTCCCCCACCAGTGTGACAAGCTTGCGCCGCCGGCTCGACGCCTGCCAACCACGGGCTGGCGGCGTCACAGGCTCTGTGATGGTGGTAGGCGTGACGATAGTAACGTTGTCCCGCTTCGGCACCACCTCAGCCAGCGGGGCCTCGGTGATGCTCCACGGGATGGGGCGCCCTGCGACCTGTACCGTATATGTGAGTGGGGGACGATGGGCGCGCACTAAGGCAAACTGAGCCGCAGTGGCTGGGTCCCAGGCGGTGTGGTAGACCTCACAGTCCCATTTAACGGACGGGCCCGTGAGAGTCTTGGCGAGCTGGGTCAGCGTGGCGTGGCGTGCCGCAATGCCAGTGATGCGGTTGCGCGTCTTGGCGAGGGTGGCCTCGCAGCCGCGGATGCTGACGGCAGCAGCCTTGGCGGCGTCTGACCCCCGTGGAACACGGATCCCCAGTAAGCCTGACTTGCCGTGCCTGACGACTCCCAGGGCCTTGAACTCCACCGACTTCTGGAACGCATCTGCCATCGTGATGGGGTGGTCCTCAGGGAACCACACGGTCTGATACTTGTCAGCGGTGGGCTCGTCAGCACCTACGTTGCTGAGGTCGTAGGTGGCACCGAGTTGCCCTGATCCCGCCAAGACCTTGTCGACCGATTGGAGACTGACGCCGAAGGTGGCAGCCAGGGACCTCTTTCCGACGCCCGATCCAAACCTGCCTAGGCTTTTGCAGGGTTCGAGGATGGTGACGGCTTTAAAGTTGCCGTGGAAGAGGGCCTTGAAGGTGTCCTGGAGCTGACTATCGAGCTCCTGGCGGCGAGCGTCTTTTCTTGGACTCCCTGTGCTTTTGGTTTTGGCGCGCCTTGTCCTGTGGAGCGGAGCCCCCTCGGAAAGGACCCTTGGCGCGTGGACCACCGTTCACGGGGGCACCTCCCGAGAACTGGTCCTCGAAGGCCTGATGCATGGAGGGGACTGCGGCGATGGCCTCGGTTTCATGTATGGTCACCCGAATCCAGCATACGTGGTCGCCAGGGTCGATGGTGGCGACGGCTACTTTTTCCGTGCAGGCGACTTCCTTGGTGCCCAGCTGGTACACGGTCACGGGGACGTGCGTGTGGACCACTTTGGGCGCCTTGGGGTGACGCTTCAGCACGGGGACGGCGAGCTCGGTACCGACGTAGTTATCGGTTTTTGGGCCCATGACAGCAATCGCAAGCTGACCCGTGGTACGCTTACCCTGCTCGAGGTGGTGTTGCAGCAGCCGTTCACCGCTCTCGTAGTCGTGGAGGCTGATACTGGGCTTGTACGTCTTGCCGTCGTCAGGAGATGTGGGTTCGGCGAGGACAGGGACCTTCCAAAAGGCCGGGTCCAAGGCGATGAATTGGGTGTCCGCAGCCTGAAGACGTGCGGACCCAGCTGGTGGGTGTGATGTGTCACCGCCAATGCGCTTAGGCTTGCTGCGCTGGTGGTGATCCAGCGTGTAGCTGATCTGGTTGGCGGCGCACATGCGGATCAAGGCACTGCCGAGCTTCTTCGTGTTGGTCTTGTGCATGTCGTACGTTGCCTGGAGCTCATCCGCGTTCAGCTCGGCAAGCCCGTTGTATGCGGCCGTGGGGCGGTCAGACCCCGCTTGCTTGAAAGCTGCGATGCAGTCCTGCTTGCGTTGGAGGAGAGACCCTTCAGCAGCAGGACGGGAACTCGGGGGCTGCTTGGAAGAGCGACGGCGCTCCGGCTTCTTGGGGGCCATTGCTGCGGGCGCTCTGGTGAGGAGAGGTGACGCGAATCAGTAGGGTCCTGCTGGGGCCCCTCCGGTCTCGCGAGGCCTGGGAGTCTGACTCCGAGGCGGGGCGCTTCGCGTCGCGGCTGAGTCCGGATTGTGAGGAGAGAGAAGATGAGAGAGGAGAGAGAGGAGACTGAGAGGGAGAGAGAGAGAGGAGAGAGAGAGATGAGAGAGAGAGAGAGAGAGGGAGAGAGAGAGAGAGAGAGAGAGAGGAGAGAGAGAGAGAGAGGAGAGAGAAAGAGAGAGAGAGAGAGAGAGAGGCAGAGAGAGAGAGAGTGGGGGGGGGGAAAAAAGGAAGGAAGACAAAGAGAAATATACATAATGGAAAAGTACCCCCGACAATGGGAATCCGGTTCGCGCGGGGCGCGGTCTTCCGCCTGGGCTTCGCTCGGAGGCCGCTCTGCAGGGGCGCCCGTCGGAAGGCCGCGGTCTTCCACCTGGGCCTCGCTCGGGGGCTCTCCTGCTGGGGCGCTGGTCGGGAAGGGCAGGCGAAGACATGCAGCTGCAAGCGCTTCCTGGGCCTGGTGGCGACGGCCGCAACGCCCTGGGCGAAGTGAAGCGGCTGATCACCTGCGAGAGGGGCGGGCGCGCCATAGGGCCAGTCTGCCGCGCCCATCCCCTGGGGGGCAGAGCCCGCGCCGCAAGTCGGGGCGCCCCCCAGTGCCCAGAGACGCGCGCGCCTCCACGGCAGCGCGCGGCGAGGCGAAGAGGTAGGGGGGCGCGGGCGTCGCCGCCGGCGAGGCCCGCGCCGCCCCCCGCGCAGAATGGCATCCTTCTCGCTACTTCCGCCGTCCTTTACATGGGGGGAAGCGCGCAATCAAGCGGCGTGGCGATGTTCGGACTCGGCAGGACGACCAATAGGAGATGCCAAAGGGAATGTGGTCCACGCGCTGGGAGATCCTGGATCCCCGGCGAGATTGTCTCTCGATCTGGACAGCGTGGATAGCCGTGAACTTCCACATCGGTTCTCCTGACTGTCGTAGCTCCGTAGTATCTTGCAAATCTAGCCCAGTGCCCATCTGACTCCAATCCTTGCGTCTTGGACCCATGGTAGTGGCTCTCGGCATGAAGATGTTGCCCGCTCGTTGCATCTCGATTTGATGCGGCCCATGCTTTAGGCCCCATGCATGGCGCAGGTGCAATGGAAACACCGCTGCGCACAAGGGAGGCACAGATACCATGCGGAGAGAAGTAGATGGGACGACCCTGAGCGCCAACTCGACAACGCAAGAAATCCGTGAATGGGTCCTTTGGCAATTGTTCCCACGAGCGCGTCGTAGTTCTTGAGCGCGACGAACGGTGGCCCGGCGCGAGTCGTCGCGACCGCACTGGAGTCAAGTGGATTTATGTCTTCGCAGCTGCCAGCTCCTCTGGAGGCAAATTCGCAGGATAGAGTTGCTCGCCATTCCACGGTGCGAACGCCCCCTTTGAAGCTTGAGCTCGCCAAACTCGGTAACGCCTGCGCGCGGCAGAAGCAGACTCGGCGAAGATGCCGGGGGTGAACGCTTAGCGTCGCGCCCGGGGCTCAGCGAAAACAAATCCTGGCATGCTCGCGCGGTGCTCGATCGTCGCCTTCTGTCGCGAGGGCGACGCCATGTTGGCACCGTGCGCTGGCTTGTGCTCCTTCGTCGAATTCGCGTCGATGCTGGAGCGCGGCCCCGCCCCGCGCGTCGTTCTTTTCTCTTGCCGCAGTTGCCCTTCGGAAGTGGTGGCGCGATGGGCTGGCCAATGGAAACCCCTCGTGCGCGCATCTCGCCACTGCCCAGCCTGAGCCCCAGAAGTCCGTCGCGATCCTGGAAGTGTCCGCAGGATGCGATACTTCCAAGCAATGGTAATGTCATTGAAATATTAATGCACGCGATGGGGCAAGTCGCGGGGCCGCGCGGCGACTGGCCTGCGAAAACGACGCAAGCAGCAAACGTTCTGCACGCCAACCAACTAGGACAGTCGGGCAGACACACGCGCCGACGCTGCGCTGCGGCTGAGATTAGATTAGAATGAACTTATTATTCGAACGATGCCACATCGCGCGGTTCATCGGACCGCGCGGTCGAAGCACCCTGTCGAATATCTCTGGCCACTCCAGGGTCCACGATAAGACCAATCGCGAATTCTCCGATGGCCACTGCTATTTTCGTTTAGGGATTGCCTGAAACTGGTAACGCTTCGGACTCCTCTGGTTATTCTTGACCTCGTGAGTCGCCCGGTCGCTGCGCCCCCCTCCAGCCCGCGGCCGCCCCGTCCGAGCTGAGCTGGGCGCGTTCTGATGCTGCGCCGATAATCCAAGCGATGGCTCGTCTCGCTGAAGTTGGCGCTGCCGCTGCTCACGCGCCTTCGAGGGCTCCAGGCAAGCAGAATACACTGCCATGAAGTGCCTTGCGAAACCGTCACAGATGCCAGAAGATCTCGAACGCGTCTCATTAGCAGGAACTGCCATGAAGAAAATCTTGCAGCAGACCGATGACAAGGTAGGTGAAATAGCCGAATTGGCCAAACCAGAGCACGAGGGCGCCGATGACTTCGATCTCGAAACTCCCGCCGGGGTAGGTATCGGGCATGGACCAAGTGGATGTCGCGGTTGTCCCTGTCCAACGAGGGCTTCTCGCGCCGAACATGTCTTCGCGCGCTGAACATTTTCTCGCAGGCGCGGCGTTCACCTTCGCACTGGCGGCCACAAACTGACGCGCTCCTGCATTTATCGGGGCCCCCATTCGCGTCCTGGCGTTTGTCCTGCTGCTGGTCAGCTGTAGCAGCGCCTCTCGCTGGCGACGCATGATCGTCTGGATATCCATGTTCACGAACGGCCCGTCGCATCGCGTAGTTCCCGTAATCGCCGTGTTCTGCTTCCAGAGATAATCCTTGCCGTCGCCGATATTGCTTCTTCCTTTTGATATGTGACCACGTCCGCCACGTCCTGTACTTCTCTGCTGTCGCTGCCAGAAACCACTTCGTTCGAAACGTGGTTGGTCTCGTCGTTGCTGGTCGCGGAGTCCTCGCCCGTCCTGGTAGCTTCGTCGTCGATCTCCGCATCCTTCCCTTTGCCATGCGTTCCCCATGCGCGAGAACCTTTGCGATAACCTCGTCCTTGACCGTCGTAGTCTTCCCCGCCGTGTTGGTCCGCCTGATAGGCGTCGTCGCTGCTCTGACCACCTTTGAGAAGGCAACTTTCCGCATTATGCCATCGCGAGCAGCACGCAGCACACTGACATCCTCGTCGCTTATTGCTTTCGCCGCACTTGCCGCCAGCAGTGTTCTTTTTGTTCCCCTTCGCTGACCAATCTCTTTCAAACGCGAGCTTTCTGCCCGTAGCCCTCATCTTGTGACGACGGCGCTGGCAATGATGACGATGTGCCGCCTGCCGCCGGCGCAGTGCTTCCATGCGCTCCTGACTCCTCGCCAACGTCGAAACAACCATTATCATATTGCCAATCGTCTCCGTCGCATCACTAATCGTAACAGTCTCGATCATAGCCGTAGTAATCGTCCCTGTCGTTGTCCCAATCTCCTGGCCAAAAATCGGGCTCATCGTAGTAGTTCTTATACCCGCTGTGCTCCCCTGTGGCCGCCAAATCGTTCCTGTTGGTTTTCAACTGCACGTGAAATATTGCACACCATCTGTTAGAATCTCCACTGACCTTCAAACATAAGTATGACAATACTTTAACTGGAATGGCGTACTCGACCCGGAAAGCCATGCCTTTGCCGATTCTGTCCTCGGTATTCCACTATTTCGTTCAGTTTCTTCGTATCGATGTTCCCAACAAAACAATTATGACGTGAAGTTGTGGCTTGGGTTCTGTCGTAAAGTGAAACAATGGTTTAGCGGAATCCATGTCAAACATGGGTCACCCAACAAATGCATCTTAAACAACCTAGTTGTCAAAATGTTGTTACCACTGGGCTGTATCGGCACGATTTCATTGCCAATTCCATCCGGAACTGCGGCCCCTCGTGGCAAGCTGACCGCATCGATGCCACGATACTTCACAATATTGCCTGCTCGGTCGAACCGATTCACGCGTAGGTTTGTGCCCCTCTGAATGCAGGTTCTTCGAGTCTGCTCACAGCTGTCGCGCCGAGTTGGTTTTGTTTCAAGAATGTGAGGCGGTTCCATATCTGAAGAGCTGCACGACATTCTCGGATGGGATCTGATCGTGGCCACCAGCCCGGGGGAACATCTTTGTAGCCGACATATTGCAACCGAAATCAATCACATCCAACTTCTACATATGGTAGTGAAAAGGATGAGTTATCAAAGAAATCAACATCTGATAATGCACTATCCGATGTATACCACGTAGATGCCGGAGCCGAGGAAGACGATATAAGTCCTGCGGCGAAGTTGATAGCCAGTAGGCAGGCACACAGTCGACTGGCGCCACTACCAAGCTCCAGCTTCCGATGAAAACCCTGGACTGGCAACCTATGTTCGTTCAGCGATATATATATATATATATATGAACGAATGGCAATACATCTGGTAACCGCTTCCTGCTCGCAACTAGAGCCACCAAGGCCGTCGGTATATAGCAACAGCAGAACGAAAACGAGGGTCCTCAGGGTATGTGGCAAAAGTGGAACGCTTCTCGATTTGCCAACATGCCTAACAGGTCCTACAGGCATAGTAATCTCAACTTCCTGTTCCCGGGTGGTCCTCGAGTCGTCACTCGTGCCTTTGGCGGCCATCAGGGACGACCCGGGCACTCACGAAGCGACCTCGGCGAGGCGCAGCCGCTCGAACGCACCCCGAGGATGGAGGCTGGCGGGCACCGGCGAAAACGATGCAAAAAACCTCAACACCTCGACCTCCGCCAGCGTTTTCTCTGACATGCGCCCCCTTGAACAGAGACCGACCGCCCCGGCGTTCCTATAGGCCAGGAGCAGAATAGTGCCCCAAAGACAGAACAGGATTCTCATGATATGAAGCCGAAGCATCAAAACATGACGGCCTCGGGCATGCACGCATGTTCTGAAAAGCATTCGCGCAAACCACAGAAGGTCCTTAGAACACTCTTTGGTTGTCCTATTGGGGAAACAAGGACGCCTCGCCTCTGCTTAACACTTCGTCCCTTACGCTGCCCCCGAGATGGATGGCGGCCCCCCGCCTGGTGCACGGTTTCCTCCGGGGCCGTAGGCGGAGGAGGAGGAGGAGCAGGAGGAGGAGGAGGAGGAAGAGGAGAAAGAGGAGGAGGAGGAGGAGGTGGAGGGGAAGGAGGAGATGGAGGAGGAGGGGGAGAAGGAGGAGGAGGAGGAGGAAGAGGAGGAGGAGCACGAGGAAAAGGAGGAGGAGGAGGAGAAGGGAGGGGGGAGGAGGAGGAGGGAGGAGGAGGAGGAGGAGGAAGTGGTGGAGGTGGGGGAGGAGGAGGAGGACGAGGAGGACGAGGAGGAGGAGGAGGAGGACCGGTCGCCTAAGCCATTCGGAGAAACCCTCCACCGCCCGGCGCCCCCGACGAGGGCCCGCGCGAGGGCGGCCGGCGAGAGACAGAGGCGGGCCGCCCCGCCGGCTGGCTCTCGAAGACAGAGGGCCCGTCGCTGACGGCCTTGCAGGGGGCTCTTCACGCAGGCGCTGGCCGCCCGTCGGCCCTCTTCCTCTCAACCCCCTCTCCTCCATCTGTCCCCTCCTCCCCCCTCGCACCCCGCCCTCCCCTTCCACTTCCTCTCCTGTCTCCCTGCATCCTGCCCTCCCCCCTTCAACCCCTCTCGCTTCTCCTCCGTCTTCCATATTCCTCCTTCTCCTCCTCCTCCTCCTCCTCCTCCTCCTTATCATCATCATCATCATCATCATCATCATCATCATCATCACCATCACCATCAGCAGCAGCAGCAGCATCAGCATCATCAGCATCATCATCAGCATCATCACCATCATCATCACCATCATCATCACCATCACCATCATCATCATCATCATCATCATCATCAGCATCAGCATCATCATCAGCATCATCATCATCGTCATCATCATCATCATCATCATCATCATATTCGTCATCCTCATCAGCATTATCATCACCAGCAGCAGCAACAGCATCGTCATTATCATAAGCATGATAATAATCATCAACATCAACATCACCATCACCATCACCAACATCATCATCATCACCATCACCATCATCATCATCATCATCATCATCATGCTCAGTATCCTCATCGTGTGCATCCTTTCGCTCATCCTCCCACCCATCCCCTATTCTTAACTCTCACACATGGGAGGCTGCCTTTGTACACAATGCACAGACGGCGCCGTGATACAGTATCGGACATCTAGTACACACGGAATGTGATCCTTGGCGGAAGCCATGCCCCCTCACTCCACCTGCCTCCTCCTTCTCGCTCCCCCTCCTCCTCCTCCTCCTCTTCCGTCTCGCTCCTCCTCGCTTCGATCTTCCTCCTCCCTCCTCCCTTCTTAAGAGAACCTCGAGAGGGACCGAAGACGGCACAAGATGACCCCTCGATGGCCCAAGACGGCCCGAACAAGGTGGTTCCGAGACGATTTAAGATGGCCTCCAAGGCGGCCCAAGAGGACCCAAGGGGCCTCCAAGTTCGTCCAAGCTGCCTTGACGACGGCCCAAGATGACCCCAAGACTGCCCAAGATGGTCTCAAGAAGGCTCAAGGAGGCCGCGAAGGCGTTTCTGAAAGGCAGGAAAACGACCGACGACGACTGACGACTGACGACGACCAACTACGACAGCGGCGGACGAGTGCGAGGACGAAAACGAATGGCGACGGGGACGGACGACGGACGCCAGGTGATGGACGGGAGACCCCATAATCGAATCGATAAGTCGGATCGGCGATCGAAAGGAATCGGATCGGCGGAAATCGGCAGCCAAGTCGGGAGGACCGAATCGGCGGAAATCGGCAGGCTAGTATGCCTCCAAAAAAGGAATCGGAGCCCAAATCGGAATCCGAGATCGACTCGAATCGGAATCCGAAGCCATCGAAATCGAGTCGGATCGAATCGGGGGAATCGAAATGAGCCCTGCACGGACGACCACGACGGCGCCCGACGGCGGAAGACGACGGACGGCGGACGACGGACGGAGCAACGGCGCCCGCGCCGAGGTCCGGGGGGGGGGGGGGCCGCCTCGGCCGGCTCTGCTCGCATGTAACTCCGCCTCCGGGGGGGGGGCGGCGGAGCAATCAGCGAGGTTGGGCCTCCCGCTCCCTCCTCCCCTTCGTCGTGCTCCTCCTCCCGCGCCTCCTCCCGCTCCCTCCTCCCCTTCGTCGTGCTCCTCCTCCCGCGCGTCCGCCTCTCCCTCCTCCCCTGGCCCCTCCCTCCCTCCGTCTCGTCCTCCTCGCCTGCGCTGCTCGCCCCCTCCTCTCCTCCGCCCCCCCTCTCCATCTCCAGCTTCCCTCGCCTATCCTTGCGGATGCCACGACAATGGACATCCCAACAGTCCTATCATCGAATTCAAAGTGCGTTGTAGGAAACATGTCCTGGAAATATTCAAACATGTCCTTGCAGTTTAAAAACAGTGTTAACACATACTTCAAACATCTAAATGTTATTCCCCATATCCTAAGATGGGGTTCTTGTTATTACTTGGACGCCTCCTACTCCTCCTCCTCCCTCCTCCTCTTTTCTCCTCCCCTCCTGTCGGACTTACTCATACTCACACTTGCTCATACTCAGACTTACTCAGACTTACTCATACTCAGACATACTCATACTCATACAGACTTACTCATACACAGACTTACTCATACCAAGACGTACTCATACACAGCTTACTCATACCCAGACTTACTCATACACAGTACTCATACTCAGACTTACTCATACCCAGACGTTTTCTCATACACAGACCTACTCATACCCAGACTTACTCATACACAGGGCATACTCATACTCAGACCTACTCATACTCAGACTTACTCAACACACATCAGATTTGGAGGATGTCTCAGGCGGGGCGCTCGTTTCAGCACCCCTAAGGGGAGCCGCCAGGGGTGATTGCACGGGTTCGTTCGCGGCCATTTTGTGGGGATGTCTCAGGCGGTTTGCCTGTTTCCGGGCTCAACATCCTTCGCTTGGAGAGCAGATTGTGAGGATGTCTCAGGCGGGGCGCTGGTTTCAGCACCCCTAAGGGGAGCCGCCAGGGGTGATTGCACGGGTTCGTTCGCGGCCATTTTGTGGGGATGTCTCAGGCGGTTTGCTTGTTTCTGGGCTCAACATCCTTCGCTTTCGGAGCAGATTTGGAGGATGTCTCGAGCGAGGCGCTCATTTTCACCCCCCAGGTGGGCCAGATTTTGAGGATGCCTCGATCGGTTTGCTTGTTTTGGTGGCCAGGCTCGTGGCCCTAAGGGGAGCCGCCAGGGGTGGTTGCACGGGCTCGTTCGCGGCCATTTTGTGGGGATGTCTCAGGCGGTTTGCTTGTTTCTGGGCTCAACATCCTTCGCTTTCGGAGCAGATTTGGAGGATGTCTCGAGCGAGGCGCTCATTTTCACCCCCCAGGTGGGCCAGATTTTGAGGATGTCTCGATCGGTTTGCTTGTTTTGGTGGCCAGGCTCGTGGGCGCAGATTCTTCTCAGGATGCCACAGGAGGCTCCAACAGGCTCCAGGAGGCCCCAGGAGACCACATGAGGTCCCAGGAGGCATCAGGAGGCCACAGAAAGACTCAAGAGGCCACAGGATGTCCCAAGAGGCTCCAGGAGGCCCCAGGAAGCTCCAGAAGGCCTCAGGAAACCACAGGAGGCCCCAGGAGGCAACAGGAAGCGCCAGGAGGCCTCGGAAGGCAACAGGAGGCCCCGAGAGGCCCCAGGAGCAGGAGGCCTCAGAAGGCAACAGGAGTGGTTCCAATCCCATGTGTTTTACGTATGCTCCTATCGATTGGGCCTCACCTGGAGCACGATTCTTTGATGTTCTACGTATGTTTCTATAGATGGTCCTTCTCCTGTGTACACAATCCTAAATGTTTTACTCATGTTCCTATATATTGGGCCTCTCCTGGGGCACGAGTCCTTGGTGTTTTACGCGTGTTCCTATAGATTGCCCTTCTCCTGTGGCTCTAATCCGCAATGTTTTATGTACGTCTGTTGCTATAGATTGCGCCTCCCCTGGGGCACGAAACCTTCCTAGGAGGTCCCAGGAGGTCCCAAGAGGCTCCTGGAGACCCCAGGAAGCCCCAGTAGGTTTCAGGAGGCCCCAGGAGGCCCCAGGCTCATGCACAGAGACGCGCTCGTACTACTGAGGCTCATTCACACTCCAATTCATTCGCAGTTAGATTGATGTCCAGACCGTCACAACTGAAGCCCGTTGATATTCGAAAGCTCTTGCGCCTAGACATTCACGGCGGACAGGTCCATGCGAGTAGATGCACATATGGGGAGCTCCACGCAGTGAATAATTTAACAACATGTTTCCTCTCCATTGATCGTCCTCCACAACCCTATCCCCCCTCTTCAGGAGTACTCCACATGAGGACTACTCCCCTCGACTCCCCGAGAACGCCTTTGAGGCATCCCGCCCCCCTCCGCGCTGCTGGTGTTTTTACACATCGGGATGCAAACGTTGTGTTGTGTGTTCTCGTGTTTTTTACAAGCCGATCGTTGCCGGTGCTCCCGCTGCAGCGTAGGCCTCGTTTTTGGATCTGCGATTTGCTCACATGATGCTCTCGACCTAGCGTGGGCAACGTTTCTGGATCCGAATCCTTTTTTAATCGTTGTCGCACCCTCGTTTCTCTTCCTCCGCCTTCCGCGGCAGGTCCTCCTACTCCTCCCGCTCCTTCCACTCCAGTCCTGCTGCTGCTGCTGTTCGTCCTCGTCCTCCTCCTTCCACATCCTCCTCCTTTTCTTCCTGCTCAGCATCCCACTCGCCAAGTATATCATACTCCCTCCTGCTATGCACGCAGTGCCACATCCCGATTGGACATAGCACGATGCGTTGTTGGTCCTTGGAGTTCCAGGTCGGCTATGAGATGCGCCCGCGGGTGGAGAACAACAGCAGCGCAATGGGACGGGATGGGAGGGCAGAATAGGATGTCAAAGTGGCGCGAGCGCACCAAACTGGCCCTCCTCCCCCCTCCCCGTCCTCCCTCTCCGTTCTTCCCCCCCTCCTCCCTTCCCCCTCTCTTGCCCTCCTCCATTCTTCCCCCCTCTTCCTCCTCCCCCCTCTCTCCCCCCTCTCCTCCTCCTGCGCTGCTGGGAAGCGAAGGGCCGCCCCCCCCGAGCTGGGCACCCCGCGCCGCCTCGTCCTCTCCTCCCCCGCCCTTCCCCCACGTCCTCGCCCCTTCCGACCAGCCACAACCGGGGGAGCTGTGGTCCTTACCTACCCCCCTGGGGGAACCCATCGCATCGACGATCTCTCGAGAGGGGCGTCGAGATCGATGGGTCCCCCAGGGGGGTCGGGACCACAGCTCCCCCGGTTGTGGCTGGCCTGCCCTTCGCCGGGGGCCGTCGAGCCACGACCTGGGACGAGGCGCGGGTCCCCGGGGGAGGGGGGCGGGGCCTCCAGGCGTCCACACACCGTCGAGGGTCCGAGAGAGGGGGGGGTAGGGCGGCGGGGAGGGGGGGGGGGGACGCCGGGGAGAGAGGGATGGCGAGGGCAGGACGAGCTAGGAGGGGGAGGCAGCGAAGGGGGGGGGAGGGGGGGGGAGAGAAGGGAAGGAAGGGTGGAGGGCGGGGGAGGGGCCGAGGCGAGGGAAAGGAGGGGGTGCGAAAGGGGAGGAGAGCGACTGTCCGGACCACCTCGCAGCAGCCGGACGGGGAGCGGCGGCAGCAGAGGAGGCGCGCGAAGTGTGGGAGGCAGGGCCACGACGACGGGCAGAGCGAGGACGGGCACGAGCTGGGCGCTCCCCGAAGCCTCGACGCCGAGGTTCTGCTCACAACGCAAAGACATACTGGTACTACAACGAAAACGTAGATTGAGGACGGGTGGGAAGGACGCAACCCACTTGGAGGCCGAAATTCGGATTTTTGGGGGCGACGGGCGAACAGTGAAAACGGCAAAGGGGCAAGGACACGAGGGTACCCTAGATGAAGGCGCGCGTCCTTACTAGGCGCGTTGACTGTATGCGCCCCCCTTCCCCCGGTCTCATAATGGCTTCCTCTGTGTGCTGCCCACTTCCCTGATCCAGGCAATTCCTCTGGGCATCGTTTCTGGATGGGCCGGTCAACAATTCGGATGTCGGGCGCCTTGGACGTGGCAGGGTCACGGTCGCCCGAAAGCAAAACCTCCCTCTGGACAGCAAGGAGGCGACTGAGAACCTTACACGCCCGATCGTCCGCAAACTCAGTGGCACGGACCTGTTCAACTGACAAGCTGGGCCAACTCAGCGGCCTTGTTCGCAGAGAAATCGGCACTGTTGTTAAGATGCCCCTCGGCACGTGTGAAGCGCATCGTGACTTTCTGGGCAAAAGTGGGGTGGCCTTTGGCCCATCGAACTTCCACAGATCCGCTGCGGGCCCTCAGGGTCTCGTGATAGGATCTCCAGAGGTCCAGCATCAAAGACTTACTCTGTTGCCTCAACGTCTCACGTGACCCACGCACCACAGACATGCAGTCACCATAAACCACCACATCTCCACAATTTCTTTGTAGCAGTTGAGTAAGGGCATATAACTCAGCGCGCCCGACAGTCTGCACCTTAGTAGGGAGGGTGCCACACACAACTCCGTCAAACACATGGGTAGCACCTTGGTACACAACAGACCAGCCACAGCGCCTGAGACGCCAGTCTTTCATATATTTGCCGCCAGAACCATCCACCCCCCACACTCTACCCTTGATCTTGGCCCCGTCCCGCAGCCTCCCCCATTCCAAAACCCAAGCGTGAGGGTCTGGGAGATGCCCAATGGCATTCTGGAGAGGTGGCAAGCCGCGGCATCAGAACGAGGGGAGAGCATCTGGGTGGAGGGCTTCAGCCTTCAAAGAGTCCGATTGGCCAATCGCCGAATCGACCAGATCATCCTTGCACCGACACTGAGGAGGAGGAGGAGGAGGAGGAGGAGGAGGAGGAGGAGGAGGAGGAGGAGGAGGAGGGAGGAGGAGGAGGGAGGAGGAGGAGGAGGAGGAGGAGGAGGAGGAGGGGAGGAGGAGGAGGAGGAGGAGGAGGAGGAGGAGGAGGAGGAGGAGGAGGAGGAGGAGGAGGAGGAGGAGGAGGCGGAGGAGGAGGACTCGCGCTCAGCAGGCGGGGCTCTCTCGTACAGTGCGCCCGCCTCGCGCCCCCGAGGACGGAGGAGAGCGGGCCGGCGGCAGAGGGCGAGGCCCTCACGGAGGAATCCCGAGACCTCTGGGAGGCCGCGCGTCGGCCCACGCACGCACGCTGCCGAGGAGAACAGCTATCGTGCTGGGATCGGGTCGGGCGAAAGGGGGGGACAGCAAAGGGGGGGGTTGAGAAGCCGCTCACGTAGCTGACTTTCCCGGCGCCTCCCGGCGCACGGAGGCGGCCATGTATCGAGGACTGGGCCCCTCGGTGGGGCCGAAACCAGCTGCAGGCAGCAGAATTCGTAACACCCCCTTTCCCAATCCCCCCCCTTACGTCCGGCCCGATGGGAGGAGGGGCCCAGAGACCCAACGTGGTGAAAAAATCGGGACGGAGGCTTTTCGCAAAGTTCGGCTCCGAGGGGCCCTCGCCAGGCCTCGGGGCAGTCAAACAACGGCTCAGGATGAAAAACCGGTCCTGGGGAATGGATCGAGACTTCTGGGGACACCGTATTGAAAGATCACGACATTGGATTTCTGGGGGACTGGGAGGATTAAGGGGACGAGCAATAGCATCTGGATGCACTGAACGATATCTTCGGCCGCCTACGAGCAAGGAGATCCTCCCTCATTTCTCCCAACCCCATGCTCCCAACCCGAGAACTGTCTTCCTGAAGTGTAGAAGTGTAGGTTTGCTGGAGTGATGCCGGGGGTGCCCGGCGAGGGCCCCGCCCTGGAGGCCACACACAACACGAAGAAGCACGTCCATGGTGCTTTCTTCACCGCGCGAGGGTCTCTGGGCACCTTGGTCAAACTTCTACACCCGGACCTGGGAAGGAGGAAAAGCGGCACCACCACCACCAGGGACCACCAGCGCGAGGAGGAGAAGGAGGAGGAGGAGGAGAAGTCAGGGGAGGTCCCCCTGGTGGTGTGGCCCCCCCCCTCTCGCTCGAAGCATCCCCTAATCATCGGGAGGGGGCATCGCGGACCTCCCCGCCGGAGGTGCCCCCCCCTGGTGGTGATGGTGTCGCTGCTCCTCCCCCCGACAGAGATGACCTGTCCTGGGACGCGCCCTGGCCATACTACTGCGCGGCGGATGCAGCCGCGGCGAGGAGGTGGCCCCGCATGTCCTCTTCCTCCTCCTCCTCCTCCGCCTCCTCCTCCTCCTCCGCCTCCTCCTCCTCCTCCTCCTCCTCCTCCTCCTCCTCCGCCTGCTCCTCCTCCTCCGCCTGCTCCTCCTGCTCCTCCTCCTCCGCCTCCTCCTCCTCCTCTTCCTCCTCCTCCTCCTCCTCCTCCCCCTCCTCCTCCCGCACTGCCGCGAGACGGCATCCGAAACCCACGCCCTCGAGCCCGGACCTTCTCCGCCCTCGCCCTTCCGGCAACACGAGGGCCCCGGGCCCCTCGAGCCCGCCGCCCCTCGGCCGCGGGGGCCCCGCCCCTCGGGCGCCCGAGGCTTATCCCTTGAGCAGGGGCCGACCGCCCCGGCACTCCTACAGTCCTACCACGAAATGTCCTGGAACTGTTCTAAGAGCAAAAACAATGCTCTTAGAACGGAAACCCGACGTGACAAAACAAGACAGCCCCAGCCAGAAATGTTCTCGGAACACTCCGTGGGAACCACGAGAGGTTCTCAGCATATCGTTTGGTAGGTGTATAGGCGAGCCAGGACGCTTCGCCACTGCTTGACTGTAGCTAGCCCTGACCGCCCCCCGCCCTGATGATTCGGGAGGGTGGGGCGCCGGAGTCACATCCGGGAGAAGCGGGGTGCGGGGGGATACTCCGGCTTTGGGGCCCCCGAGGCACGAACCTGTAGCTACCCCTGACCGCCCCCGGCCCCGAGGTCTCGGACCCAGACTCCCG
The DNA here is from genome assembly GCA_963575745.1 of Prorocentrum cordatum. Classification (NCBI taxonomy): domain Eukaryota; class Dinophyceae; order Prorocentrales; family Prorocentraceae; genus Prorocentrum; species Prorocentrum cordatum. Next base: position 187,694 of record CAUYUJ010009902.1, read on the forward strand.
AGGTCTGCGCCGAAACCTTGGAGGTGTCGACCCATTGCTCTGGACCGGCTTTTCATCCTGAGTCGTTTTTTTGACGGCCCCGAGGGCCAGTGAAGGGCCCACAGAGGCCGAAAATAGCAAAAAAACAAAACAATGTTCGCCCTGATGTTTGTTCATTGCCCGAGGGGGTCTGCGAGCCTTGGTCTGCGACGGGGTGCTCTCGAAGACGGACGGGCTCTCGGGCACCACCCCGGCGCTGCCCGCCGCCGCCGTGGTGTGCGCCTGCCGCGGGCGCGCAGGGGAGGCCCCGGTCTCCGCCGCCGTGGCGTCATCACAGCCCTCGGCGGCTGCTGATCGGGCCGTGGCTTAAGTCTATGGATGCTATGACAATGGTTACTCTAACAATCCTATCACTGAATCAAAACTGTGTTTGAGATGTGCAAGCCTGTTCTAAACACACTCCAAACATGTGTTTATATGTCTTCAAAAATGTTTGGACCATGCTTTAGACATCGGGAAAGTATTTGTCGGCACGCTTCCTCTCAATTCATCGACTTCCACAAGCTTAAGTCGGGCCTATCCCTCTACAGGAAAATATTCAAAAACAGTCGAAACAAACTCCGGGGACGATTTGTTTGAAACTATTTTGGAGAATGTTTGAACATCTTTTGGGTATTTTTGATATTTCGCCCGAAGTCCGCCTGTAGGAGGACATGCCCGACCTAAGCCTTGGCATCTGCGCAAGGGTGCCGCTCTTCGTCGGGTCACCTCCGGGCAGCCCCCCCCCCCCCCCCGCGGGGGGAGGGGCCCTGAGATCCTGGCGTTGGCACTTTTATTCGCCTCGGGAATCTTCGCCTGGTTTCGGGCCCGGGGGCCCTCACAGGGTCGGTCCGGCTCGAAGAACGAGCCTGTTTCTTTTTAGAGACTCGGGCACGTCTACTTGCATGGCGTTTCCCCCCACCCCCCACGCTCTCGCCCCTCTTTTCAAGCGAACGTTAGCGTGCAAGTGCCTTTCGACTTGCGTGGTTGCCGCACGTGCAAGTCGTCAGCGGCTCACTTCAGGTTCAAGCCCCCCCCGGCCATGCAAGTAAGCTTGCCAGAGTCTAGACATTATACCAGAGAGAAACCCCAACCAGTGGACAGTTTGAAAATTCGTGATAGGGATATTGAGACCGATTGTGCGACCGATAGTGAGAACGATAGTGGGATCGATGGTAAGGACGATAGTAAGGTCGATCGTGAGACCGATCGTCAAGTCGATTCAGTGAGATCGATAATGAGATCTATCGTGAGATCACTCGTGCGATCAAAAGTTGCCGGAGTCTAGAAAAATGCTCAATGGCGCAGACAGATGGGGTCTCCAGGGCTCCGGTGGTGGTATTGTGCGGTGCTGCAACTTGTTTTGCAACGTCGGACCTCAGAGGATGGAGAAATCTGGGGCCCTCGGATGGAGCGACGCACGGCCGTCGGCGACATGGGCGTCTGGGGCGGCGCGCGCGAGGGACAGGTGGGCTGCAGCTGACGCTCCACGAGTTCTGCCTCCGCGGCTTGCACAAGGAACGAAGGCCAACGTTGTTTCATTCCCGTAGAGCTCGTAGAGAACTACGAGAGTTTCAGATCAAGCAGCCGGAGCCGCAGGGTAGCCCCGGAGATCGCTCCGGCGTCGGTCCACACACCTCGGCGGAAGTTGCTTGAACTTGCAGCGTGTCCCGAGAGGCCTTTTCTGAGCGTCTCCCCGGAAGCTCTCCAGAAGGTCCCTCGAAATCTCCCTCCAGGTCCTTCCAGAGCTCTTCGCCAGGCCTTTTTCCTCGCCCTTCGGGCGCCCTGCTACCCGAGTTTTGGACCCGCTCCCGAGCGAAGTGAACCCCACCCTCCCCCTCAGAAATCGTGGGGGGTGGGGGTGGGGTTCGCAAGTGGCCCCCTACTGCTATCCGAGTTTTGGACCCCACAAGTCGCGTGTCGACATTGGGCGGAAGGGGGGGGGAAGTCGGCAAGGACGGACCTCTCTGCGCCTGGCCCAGCCCGGCCTTGGCCCAGCCCTCCCAGCTCCACCCAGCCAAGTCTCACGAGTTCAGGGCGGGAGGTCCAGAGGAGGGAGGGAGAGCGGGGAGGGGGAGGGGGAGGGGGGAGGGGGAGGAGGAGGAGGAGGAGGAGGAGGAGGAGGAGGAGGAGGAGTTGTTGAAACCCGCGTGTTCCCGCCCGCGAATGGGTGCCCCTGGTCTCGTCACTCCGCGCAGGCAGAATGGCCCGAGGCGGGGTGGGCCAGCGGCCTCATCTCACGGCGTCTTACTGCCGCCACTCTGTGACTCAAGGAGTCGCCCCGTGAGCAGCGGCAGTCTGAAGAAATGCTGCCGCTGCCCACTCAGAGCTTGAGGAGCAGCCTGATGGACGGCCGCAGCCGCTCCTCCGCTCTGCGCTCTTCCAGGGACCGCCCTGGCTGCTGGTCCCTGGACTCATGGGCCTTCTCGACCGCCCTGCCTGGCGCAGAGCTGTGGCCTAACCCCTCGCCACGCTGGGGCGCGTTGCGGCCTAACCCCTCGCCGCGCAGGGGTCCTCCGTGGCCTAACCCCTCGCCACGCTGGGGGTCGGTGCGGTCTAACCCCTCACCGCGCTGGGGAAACTCGTGGCCTAACCCCTCGCCACGCTGGGGGCTGCTGCGGTCTAACCCCTCACCGCGCTGGGGTGCTCCGTGGCCTAACCCCTCGCCACGCAGGGGCCTGTTGCGGTCTAACCCCTCACCGCGCTGGGGTGCTCCGTGGTGGCCTAACCCCTCGCCACGCTGGGGTCTGTTGCGGTCTAACCCCTCACCGCGCTGGGGCCCATCGTGGCTTGACCCCTCGCCACACTGGGGGTCAATGCGGTCTAACCCCTCACCGCGCTGGGGAATCTCGTGGCCTAACCCCTCGCCGCGCTGGGGGCTGCTGCGGTCTAACCCCTCACCGCGCTGGGGTGCTTCGTGGCCTAACCCCTCGCCACGCAGGGGCCTGTTGCGGTCTAACCCCTCACCGCGCTGGGGTCCCTTGTGGCCTAACCCCTCGCCGCGCGGGGGCCTGCTGCTGTCTGACCCCTCTCCTCTGTGGGGTCCTCGGTGGCCTAACCCCTCGCCACGCTGGGGATCGCTGCGGTCTAACCCCTCACCGCGCTGGGGAAACTCGTGGCCTAACCCCTCGCCACGCTGGGGGCTGCTGCGGTCTAACCCCTCACCGCGCTGGGGTGCTCCGTGGCCTAACCCCTCGCCACACAGGGGCCTGTTGCGGTCTAACCCCTCACCGCGCTGGGGTGCTCCGTGGTGGCCTAACCCCTCGCCACGCTGGGGTCTGTTGCGGTCTAACCCCTCACCGCGCTGGGGCCCATCGTGGCTTGACCCCTCGCCACACTGGGGGTCAATGCGGTCTAACCCCTCACCGCGCTGGGGAATGTCGTGGCCTAACCCCTCGCCACGCTGGGGGCTGCTGCGGTCTAACCCCTCACCGCGCTGGGGTGCTTCGTGGCCTAACCCCTCGCCACGCAGGGGCCTGTTGCGGTCTAACCCCTCACCGCGCTGGGGCCCCTTGTGGCCTAATCCCTCGCCACGCGGGGGCCTGCTGCTGTCTGACCCCTCTCCTCTGTGGGGTCCTCGGTGGCCTAACCCCCCGCCACGCTGGGGATCGTTGCGGTCTAACCCCTCACCGCGCTGGGGTACTCCGTGGCCTAACCCCTCGCCACGCTGGGGCCTGCTGCGGTCTAACCCCTCACCGCGCGGGGGTACGCCGCGTCTCGCACTGTCCCCGTCCTCGGTGCTGCTGCCCCATGGCTCGGGCGGGGTCCCACGACTTTGCCACTCGCTGTGTTCGCGGTTCACGTGGTATCCGCGGGCCGTGCCCTCCCCCTCGCGTTCAGTCTGTCGGTTTCCCAGGGTTTGGGTCCGCTCTGTTAGTTGCGAGGTCCTGTCTACCACACTGTTGGTCAATAGGTCCGCGTTTTGCTCCCTGGGCTCGTCATAGGCTTCCGCCTCAAGCCTCTGCTTGCCTTTGGTCCTGCGGTCTACCCCCTCACCGCGCAGGGGATTTCCGTGGCCTAACCCCTCGCCGCGCAGGGGTGCCTTGCGGTCTACCCCCTCACCGCGCTGGGGTGGGTCGCCGACGATCTTCTTCAAGTCCCGCTGCAGGTCTGTATCGTCGTAGTCTGCCGCCTTCTCAGGCTGTGCTGTTTTGTGGCCTAACCCCTCGCCACGCGGGGGAGCGCCGAGTCTCGCACTGTCCCCATCCTCGGTGCTGCTGCACACTGGCTCAGGCGAGGTCCCCCGACTATGCCACTCGCTGTGTTCGCGGTTCACGTGGTATCCGCGGGCCAAGCCCTCCCCCTCGCGTTCAGTCTGTCGGTTTCCCAGGGTATGGGTCCGCTCTGTTAGTTGCGAGGTCCTGTCTACCACACTGTTGGTCAAGACGTCCGCGTCATGCTCACTGGGCTCGCCAGGGACCTCCGCCTCGATCCTCTGCTTGTCTTTGGATCTGCGGTCTAACCCCTCGCCGCGCTGGGGTCCTCCGTGGCCTAACCCCTCGCCACGCTGGGGTCCTCTGCGGTCTGCCAGGTGGTATCCTATGCTGTGCTGTACATCTGGGAACTGCTGGTGGTTGTCATCGCTGCTTTGCTTGTCTACGGCCTGCTGGGGGCTGTCCTCTCTGTTCTCCTCTTCAGGGACGTGGTCGAGGTCTGCCATGTCCTTGGTGCTGCGTCCTGCTGGTGGGGGACGGGCACCCCTCTGCATCCCGTCTGGTGCAGGGCTGTGGCCTAACCCCTCGCCACGCTGGGGTCCTCCTCGGCCTAACCCCTCGCCGCGCAGGGGTCCATGGTGGCCTGTCCCCTCTCCGCGCAGGGGCCTCCTCGGCTGTCTGGCTGGAGCCCTGCTTGGTGCTTGCCCTGCTGCTTGCGGTCGCGGGCTGCGGCTCCTCACCTCTGGCTCAGTCACGCCCAGGATCTGCTCAGCCGTTGCTCTGCGTCGCTCTGCCTCCTTCGGGTCCTGCTGCTGGATCTGTCTGCGCTCCTCTCCGCTGTTGAGCCATGCCAGGCGGCAGATCCCCTCCGCCGCTCGGCGCTGGCTGCGCTGGCGGCTCGTCCCTGACACGTGGCTGAAAAGCCTCTGATAGACGCCAGGTCTGCAGCGCCCTCAGCACATGGGGCACGCACGCGGCCTGCCACGATGGCCAGCCCAGCTCGCCCTCTTTCTGGCTCCAACAGCCTGCCAGCGACTGCATGAGCTGCTCGAGCCTGTTCCGCTCGAGCCACGCCACCTCCTGCTCGGGGTCCTGGTCAGCTTCTCCTTTGTTGTGTCGAAGCCTTGGGTGGAGCAAGCCTGCCTCGTCAGCTTCGCTCACGAACTTCATCAGGTCGGGCCCCACTGGCTTGGTCAGCGTTACTGCCACCTGCACTGCCGTCTGCATCAGGCTGTTGGCGTCGTGCCTCTGATCAGGTCCCGCCATGGTCTCCATCTCCTGGCTGCTCGGCTCACCCTCCTGCTCTGGGGCTTCACTGTCTGGGGTCGAGTCCTCATCGTCCAGGTTCTCTGGTGACCACTCTCGGCTGGCCTCCGCTGTTCTCGGTAGCGGCCTGCGCTCACTGCTGGGGATGCTGTGCGCTATGATGTTGTTCCTTCTGTTGTGGAAGGCGCCCATGTGCACTCTAGCTGCCTGCTGCCATGTGCCATACGGAAGGGTAAGCATTCTGGTCATGAGCCTCCGTCGCGTGCGGTGCGTGTTGCGCCAGACTTCTTCGCAGAAGTCCTTTATCTGCTGGATCTCCTGCACGGTGACGTCCCTGGTCTGCTCTTGCGTGTCCGTTCTGCCACCCACATTGGTGATGGCCAGGAGGTACGGTACGCAATGCTCCATCCAGTCGTCCATGTCGTCCCAGACCTCTTGGTCGACCATGTTCATCCACAGCTCTGCGTAGCCCTCCATGTGGTCGACGAGCCTCAAGCTGGCGTGGACGACAGAGTACGGATGGCTGGGTGGCTGCTGCGGAGCTGGCTGCGGGTCCCCTGCCTCTGAGCTGTCCCCGTCCAGATCGATCACCTCGTGGTTACTCAGGCCGAGCTTGAAGTCACCTGGCATGGTGATCTCGTCGAGACCCTCATCCGCTGGGTCTGCTGCTGGCTTAGCTCCTCTAAGCAGCTTGCCCCTCTGCATGTCCTCCAAGACTCGCCGCCCTGCTGCTGTTGGGGCCTGACATGGCCTTGCCAGCTTCCTTGCCACCCCTGCCACGATCCTGCTCTTGTGGTCCCCAAGGTAGCTGGTGCCGCCACATTTCTCGCACCAGAGCCAGCCATGGGTGTACTGCGTCTTGTGGGAGCCGTGCACCACCTGCGTGCCGATCTGCACCGCCTTGTAGTCGAGCCTGACGTTGCCGTGCTGGTCCTGGTGGCCGCCGTACTTCCCGAGGCATTTTCCCGTCTCTGCCAACCAGTCTCTGATGCTTTGTCCTTTGGCTGGGCCACTGCGGCACGTTGCACACCACCATCGCGGATGTAGTTGTCGCAGGTCGTGTCCCTGCTGGGCTGCCCTGTCCCTCGCCGTCTGCGGCTTTCGCCGCTTGGCCTTGGGGCGCTGAGGGGCCTTGTTGGGGTCCTCCACCGTCACCGCCATGTTGATGGCCAGCAGTCGGTTCTGCACCGCCATGGTGATCTGGTCTCTGATCTGCTGCTGCACGATGATGGCTGGATCCAGTGCTCCGTGCTCCGCCCCCCAGCCTGCGCACTTATCTGCCATCTCGTTACCTATGACCCACCAGGTGGGACCATTCCACCTCTCCAGCTCGGTTGGGTGCTCAATCAGGTGGCTCGGGATGTGGTGGCCCATGATGGTGTCCGTGCTGTTCTGTAGCTGCTGCTTCGTCTGGAGCCAGAGGTCGTAGTTTGTGCTCCTGTAGTCCAGATCCTCAGGGTCTTGGATCTGCTTGAGTGCGTCCAGGGCGTATTTGCAATCGCTGACTATGTTGAGCCCCCCTGGCTGTCGCCGCCGTGGTGTACCCGATGGCTTTGCTCATGGCGGTGAGCTCTGCCCGTGGCACCGTGTGCGGTGCCCTGATTGTGCCGTACCAGGCAGCCACCTCCTGCGGACGCCCTTGTTCGTCGAACCTGAATGCCACCACTGCCCAGCCGCAGCGTCTGAGGCGGGGGCCCCTGGCCGTTTCCCCTGCACCACCTGAGCCGTCCGTAAAAACATAGTCTGCTCGTACCTTGTGCCCTGACTGGGCTGCAGCTTGTGCCTCTTCGCTGGTGCAGAAGATCTGCGCCGCCTTCGCCGCGTCCTCGTCTGGGTCGACCTTGGCTGCCCAGGCCGCTGGCAGGATGCCTCGGAGCCAGAAATGCAGGTCCTGCCGCTGGTCCAGCGCGTCCTTCGCCTTCTTCGCCAGGTCGGTGTCATTGCTGTGCCCTATTTCTGCGTTGGCAGGGCATGCATAGTGGCGGTGTTCCTCTGTCTCTATCGCCTCGCCGCATCTCGCGCAGGTGTCATCGCCCTCTTGGTTGAGGTTGGCCGCCCTGCGACGCTCCCTGGTCCAGATGCCCGCCACCGCTATGGTCTCCAGCATGGCTGCCTCTGCATGCTGTCCTTTACTCCTCCTTCTTCTCAGGTGGCGCTGCAGCTGATAGAGGTCGCCTCCAGCCTGAAGTCCTTCTCCACTGCGATGGCCAGCTGTCTGCTGCCAGAGCTGCTGCTGCGCGCTCTGCTGGACCTCATGCAGCAGCGCGCCGAAGTGGGGAATGTCATCTGGCTTGTAGGCCCACTCGTCACCTGCTGGGCTGATCCAGCTGTCCAGGCGTCGCGGTATCCAGCCTAACCCGAGCAACTGCACAATGACCCCTGCCATAGGCCCCTTGACCTGCTGCCACCTGCGGTTGGGTTCCAGGGCGCCCAGCTTGGCGTAGAGCAGGAGCCAGCCCCTCTGGTACCTCTTGAGCTCCGTCGGGTGGTCGACTACGGTGAGCCAGAACTGCTTGATCTGGTCGCCGATGGCTCGGGTGACTGCCTCTTGCATACCCCTCTGGATCAGGAGGATGGTGGACGTGCGGCGTCCCGCCTTGTGTCCGCCTGTGAGGAGCGCTGCCTCCGTTGCCCTGACCAACTTCGCCTCCGTGGGCGTGATGCCGTGCGCTGGTAAGTCCCAAGCCTGCTGGCAGTAGGCGCCTGCTGCATAGACCTTTGCCGCGCCTCTGGCGTCCGTCTTCGCCAGGTCCCTGAGCTTGGCCACCCTCTGCTTGGCCTTGGCCTGGCGCGCGGCATGGGTGGGTCGCCGCAGCTGCTTTCCAAGGCTGGTGTCCACGCCGAGGTCGCGCACTACCCCTGGCTGCTTGTTGGGGGTGTCCAGGCTGTCCAGGATGCTGGCGACTTCTGCCTGGAGGTCCTTGTCCGAGGCCACCACTGCCGTCTTGACAGGGATGGGGATCGCGAGCTGCTTGAAACCATCGTGCACCAGCGCCGCCACGTGCTTGATCTGGTCAATGACCTGCCGCCGCGCACCCTCTACCTGCAAGGCCAAGTCGTCCAGGTACTGCTGCATGACGACGAAGATGTGGTGCCTGTGCGCTGCATCCAGGATTCCATACAAGAGCGGTCTGGTGAGGTCTACCGCTTGGCCACCGCCTGCTACCATGCTGTTGGCAGGCTCAAAGATGTCCGAGAAGAGGCTGTGGGCCATGATGGCCCTGGGCGCAAGGTACATCTGCACGGCCATTGCCAGCGGCAGCAACGGGTACTGGAGGGCACTGGCCTTCTCGATCAGCTGGTCGAGGCCTATGTTGTCGTAGAAGTTTGCCGCGTCGTAGAACACTCCTGCTGCATGGAAGCCCATCTCCGTGGCGGCTTCTGCCCTCATTAGTCTGTGCATTGCCACCCGTAGCGCTGAGGAGCCAGCCACTGCCGTATCCCAGAAGCCCGCCGCTGCCTTGCTCCAGGTGGCTACTATGGGCCTCCTGGCTGCGCTCCAGATGCGGTACGGCATGGGCATGGGGCCGATGGGGCGCTCTCCCCCGATTCCTGGCTTCTTACCCAGCAGCAGCTCCAGCACCAGGTAGAATTGCCACGGCCAGGCTGCCCGTTGCTCACAGCTGGTCAGGCACTGCACGAAATCTTCCAGCCCCTGGGCTCCCATGGCCTTGAGCTCTGGAGCCCTCCACCAGTCCGCTCCTTGGCCTGCATTGCTCTTCAGGTGCTGGATGATGGAGCCTATGATGTCCTTGCTGATGGGCTCGAGGGCGTTCTCTTGGGCCTGGGCAGCCTGCCTCAGCTTGGCCAACGCCTCTTGGATCCTCTCGGCCTTCTGCGCATCTCGTGTCCACCTGCGTTGCCATGCTTCTTTGCGCAAGTCCACCAGCTGCTGCGGGTGGTTGATGACCTGGCCCTCGTGCTCTAGGATGTCCTCCAGATGGCTGCGCTCCGCTGCTTTGGTGTGGGCGTGGGCCATCTTCGCACTGCCTGCCGTGGCGTCGTGCACCCAGTGGATGTACGCCTTCTTCACCGCCTTTGTGAGCAGCTTGGCCATGCTCTTAACCTCCTCTGCCACCCTGCTGATTGTCCCTGGGTCCACGAGGGCGCCCTCTGCTATCGCGTGCAGGTCTGCGAGGAGGGCCTGCTGCTGGTCCTTGGCTGCACCTTCATCGTTCAGCCTGCCTGGGTCAGGCTGGTTGAGCTGCTGCGCAAGCTGCTGTCTTGTGTTGATCTGCTGCTGCGTCTGGCGGCCACTGTGGGTGCGGACCTGCTGCTCTCGGCGGCTACTCTGGCCACTGCCTGTGCCTGGAGCATCATGTAGTTGTCTTCGCTCGGCTCCTTCTGGTGCTCTTTCGCCTCTAACTTCTCGCATGAACCTCCGCAGGTTTGCGAGCTCCCTCCAATGCATCATTTCCAATTCGCGCCTCCTCGTCGGCACCTCTCGCGCAAGTCCTTGGAGAAAGCCTCGGCGTCGTGACTCTGCATGTCTCCATGCTCGCTCGCAGAGGTCCCTGATGATGTGGCTGAGGCCGGCCTGCTGGTACCTACGCCTGAGCAGTCTCACCATGCCATTGTTGCCTCCGCCTCCCAGGATGGTCTCCAGGAACGGCACACATATCTGCATCCAGTTGCTGTTGTCCGTGGGGAGCTGCACCAAGTTATCCATCCAGATGGCCGCCCAGTACTCCAGGTCGTCTCTCATGGCCACGTAGTCTTCCCGCTCCCGCTGGTGTTGGTCGTCATTCCAGGGGTGTGAAGGGGGCAGGCCCATATCTCGTTGCTCATCTGCCTCTGGGCTTGGCGGCGCTTGGTTCTGACTCCCCAGGTGATCGGTACCCTCTGCCTCCAGAGCGCCAGCTGGCTGAGGAGGTGAGCAGTGCGTGTCACCTGGGGCGGTTTCACCTGATCCAGCTGCCTGACGACGTGCGGTCTGGCCGTAGCCGTTGCCATCCTGCTGCCCCTCGATGCGCTGGTGGTACCCATCGCAGTCCTCCTGGTCTGCGGTCTCCTGGCGGTTCTGGAAGCGGTCCTCCTCTTCCTCGAAGGGGTCGTGGTCTTGGACGTCCATGGTACTGCGTCCTGCTGGTGGGTGAGAATCAGGTCCAGCTGCTCGACGGCGAGCGGTCTGGCTGGGCTCGAGGCTGGCCTGCTGCCCCTCGATGTGCTGGTGGTACCCATCGCTGTTTTCCTGGTCTGCGATCTCCTGGCGGTACTCCATGTAATCCTCCTCATCCTCGAAGGGGTCGTGATCTTGGATGTCCATGGAGTTGCGCCCTGCTGGTGGGGGAAGGGCACCCCTCTGCATCCCTTCTGGGCAGCTGTCTGCGGTGCTGTGGGTTTGCCCCACGTGGAGGTCTGGGACGCCTCCTGCTGCGCCTCCACTGCCTGCGCTCCGCTGCTGCAGCTCGGGGGGGCCCTCGCCCCGCTCGGTGGGGGAGCGTTCCTCCGAGCTTCCTCCCGAGCTCTTCGATGGGGTCAAGGCTGGTGCAGGGTCGCCTTCTTCGTGGCCTTCCTGGCTGCCCGACATGACGGGGCCAAGCCCCGACTCCAACGGGCCCTGTCCTCCTCCCGAGTCCTCATCGGGAAATGCATGGGTCTTGCCCTGTCGACTTGCCGCTGCCTCCTGCGCTCGGGCGTCGTGGTGCGAGAGCTGCCGCGCCAAGGAGGAAATCTCCGCCCACCACGCATGGATCTTCCTTTCAACCCCTGCCCATGGTGTAGAGGTGGCGGCGTCCTTGATGCTCACGCTCTTGTAGCTCGGGGGCCTGCGGTGCCCGAGATGACGTCCTCGCTCTTCCTCTGGGATGCCGATGCTCTCGCACAGGCTGAGCTCGAGTGTGCTAGCGAAATGGTCGTACTGCTGCCCCAGATCCAGCATGTCCCGCTCCATCACCTTGCCGACGACAGTGTGCTGCAAGTGCTGGGGCAACTCGTCGTAGACACGCAAGCTGACCCTCTCGGAGGTGGCCTGCCACAGCTCGTCAGGGATGACGTGCTGGGCCTCCTTGTCGTAATACAGCTGCGGCACTGGCTCCATGTCGTTTTCTTCCTGGTCGCATCCTGCCTCTGCCAACGCTTGCTGACGTCGACGCATGGCCTCCTGGCCTCCTCGCGCCGCTCGCCTGCAAGCGGCTCTGGACTTCGGCATTCTCTCAACTGCGACTGGTGGCTTTATGGTTGCTGGCCTGCGAAGTACCCTGCCATTGAGCTTTAGAGGCCGCCCTCTCAGCTTCAAGCGGATGCCAATGTGCGGCTTCCACGGCACGGTCCTGAGCAGCTCTAGCTGGTCAAAATACGGCGCCAGGCCCTGCGAGATCAGCGCGAAATCGATGCACCTGCCTTCGCCTCCTGCTGGGAAGCACGTAGGGGCGCCATCCTCCGCCGCTGCTACTTGAGCATTCTGCACCCTGGGCCAGATGCTGTTGTTGAGCTCCGACGGCGTCATGTTGAAGTCCCCAAGCGCTGCCCATGGCCCTCCCCAGACGGCCATCTTTTCCCGCAGGTCGCAGAGGATGTCGACGTTCCTCTCTCCAAAGCCCGTCCCACACTCAAGGTAGACGAAGGCCACTGCGAAGCGGACCTTGTGCAGGTTGGAGATCACTACCGTGGCGTCGCTGCCGTCCTCGTGCAGGTAGTGCTCGTCGAAGCCCGCGATCCTGTCCTGGACGTCCAAGGATCCTCGCGTAATGGCACACGTTCCACCTCGAGTGCCTTCTCCTTCTCCTGGCCGTGCCTTGGTCCAGTAGCTGAGCATGCCATTCCTCCTGAGCGCCGCTCTTGCCTTGCCTATCTGCGCAGGCTGGCGGAGGTGGTGCTCCGCGATGCCGATGATGTCCCTGTCCTTGGTGTCGTTGATCTCCATGAGGTAGCCCTGTGCCTGGGGGCCCCAGGTCGTGACATTGAAGAAGTCGATGTGGTTAGGGCGGCGAGCCTTCTTCGCGCTCGCCTTGGGGCGGCTACCCTGCTGAGTGTTCACCTTGCCCTTCTGCGTCGACGACCGTCTCGGCGCGCCTGGCCTGCGAGACCTTCTCCCGCGCCTCCTGGATGTGGGCCTCCACTCTAGCTCGGCGTTCCTTTGCTTTGTCATGTTCTGCTGCACCTGCTTCTGGTTGGGCAGCTGCCGCGGCGCCGTTAGGCGCAGCCGCAGCAGCTGACCCTGCTGCCTCAGCGCCTGTGGTGGCACCTCGCTGAGGGGCTGGGCTGGCAGCGCAGACACGCTTGCCTGGTGGGGCTTCTGCTGCTTCTGGGTCTTGCTCTCCGCTCTTTGACAGGCGCTTGGTGCGGGCCTGCTCGAGCTGGCGCAGCTGCTCCTGGTGCCTGGCCGTCTCTTCCTCCAGAAGTCGCAGGTGCTTCGCCGTCTCCTCCTCGTGCTCCTTGACCGTCTGGGCCATGCGCTCGCCCTTGGCCTTTGCAGCTCGCCAGACCTCCTTGTCAGGCTCGGACCACTTGTGGAAGTCGTCAGGCTCGTGCTCGAACTGCTCCAGGAGGGCTGCCAGCGTTGGCTTCTCGGCTGCGGGTTCGGCTGGTACCTCTTGCTTGCCGACTGTGGCCTTGAGCTTGTCGAACTCATCTTCTGCTGCAATGGAGGCTTCCATAGCTTCACGAAGCTTGCGTTCACTCTCAGCCAAGTACTGCTGGGCACTCTCCACTTGCTCCCCTGCCGATCGTACCTTCTTCTGGAGTTTGTCCAAGCGACGAGCTGCTGCCTCCACTGCCTTGAATCCAACGACTGGTTGATCTGCTGGTGGCTTGGCTGCGGCGAGCTCTGGCCAGAGGGCCTCGTAGTGCTGCCTGAGCGGGTCGCCCTTGCTGAGCTTGCCGTATGCTGCTGCGGCTGCGGCCTTGAGATCGGCGGTCTTGTCGTGAGGTGGTGGCTGGCGTTGGCCTCCTTGCCCTTTCCCGCCTGCACCGCCTCCTGGCTGCCAACCATCTGCTCAGCTGATCCTGGGCGAGGTTCCTCCTTGGGGCTGTGCTGCCACCCACCCACCATCCTCGTCACGGAAAACGTGTCCGTCAGGGACGAGGCAGGCGAGATTCTTGCCGCAGATGCAGAGGTCGCCCCTGCTGGTGATATTATTGCAGTAGCGCCATCTGCTGCACCCGTCACACACCACGTAGCTGCTGCGAGGAGGGCGACTGCCACTGCTGCTCCTCTTCCACGGGGGCACTCTCTGGCGATTCGGGGTCCCCGACCAGGCGCTGCCCGCCCCGCGTCCGCCGCCGCCACTCCCCATGGCTGCAGCAGTGCCGCGCGCGCGCCCGACGCCCGTCTGGGATCTGTCCTCGGTCCAGAGGTCTCCCTTCGGCCTGGAGGCTGGACAGCCCCCCAGGTCGCCATCTTGAGCCAAAATGGCTACGGAGGAGGAGGAGGAGGGAGGAGGAGGAGGAGGATAAGGAGGAGGAGGAGGAGGAGGAGGGCGGAAGGGGGATCTGGCTCTGGACCCTGCTTCGAACGACTGCTCGGAAACGTGCGTCCTGTGGGGATGGCCCTCGGCTGGAGCGACTCACGGTCGTCGGGGGCCTTGGCGTCTGGAGGGGCGAGCGAGCAGCTGACGCTCCACGAGCTCTGCCTCCGCGGCTTGCCCAGGGAAAGAAGGCCAGCGTTTTCTTTTTTTAAGCGCTTTTCGGCACTGGGCCGAAGGGGGGAGGAGAGGGGGGGGGGATCTGGCTCTGGACCCCTGCTTGTTGTGCGCCTGTGTGGAGCCGTGCGGTCTGTGGGGACGGCCCTGGGATGCAGCGACGCACGGCCGTCGGCGGCCTGGGCGTCTGGGAGGGCGCGCGCTGCAGCAGGTGGGCTGCAGCTGACGCTCCACGAGTCCTGCCTCCGCGGCCCCAGGCCCCCGACGCCGCGACCGTTTCGCAACGTCGACCCCCAGAGTCTGGAGCGTCCAAGAGGGGGGGGCGCGCCAATCGTGGCCCGAGGCATGTGCGCGGACCAGGGGGGGGGCGGTCAGGGAACGTGCTGAAATGAGAAGAGGCGCCATGGACTCTGGGGGGATATCATGGCCCCCGCCACGATATCCCCCCGCCCCTAGTCGATCACCCCCCTCTTGGCCGCCCACGACAGAGGTCTGGACCCCTTCCCCGGGACCGGCTTTTCGTATCCTGAGTCGTTTCTTGACGGTCCCGAGGCCCCGGCGGGGGCTCGCACGGAGGCCGAAAATAGCGAAAAGCCTGCCGTCGTGATGCGCTTCTCTCGCAGCGCGCGGGGGCCTGGCGCTCGCCTGAGAAAAGGGGGTCTGCAGCAGAGATGGCAGGCTCGCGTCGCCAGGGGCGTGGGCGTTGCTCTGTGGCGCCGCGCGGGCCGCGCGCAGCCTCGAGCGACCGCGAGGCCGTCCCGTGGAGCAGATCGCCGGAGAGCGGCCGCTCGCGTGCCCCTTGGGGTCGCCCGCGCTGGGGCCGTGGCCGCTTCCACGCGGCGCTGCCTTGGCGCTCTCCACTTGCGAGGGTGCGGCCTGGATGCCATGTCCCCCCACAGGCGGAGTTTGGACGAACAATCCGTACTAGTCAAAAAAGCTGCCCCCAGATGGTCAAGCACAGTCAGAGTCGTCCCCGGCTTATCTTTTGACTCTTCCTGAGTCTTCCTCCTGTAGAGGGACATGCCCGACCCTGGATGAACGATCGTGACTTCCAGGCCCAGGCCACGAGGCGCGATTACCTTCGCACAGGTGTGGGCGGCCTGGGCGACGGCAGATGCGTGCGACAGCAAGCCTTGCTACAATCTGCGTGCGTTCGTCAACAAGTTTCTGACTCCACATAAGCACGAATTTGCAGCATGCTTTCTGCCTAGGGTTAGGTCGGGCCTGTCCCCCTACACTCGGATGTTGGACGACAATTTAAAAATACCATGAAACTATTCAGAACATACATAAAAATGGTAAAACAAAGTCGTCCCCAGACTATTGTTTTACTATTTTTGAATATTCTTGAACATTCCCCCTGTAGAAGGACATGCCCAACATAGGCCTAGGGCGCCTCGGCACCAAGGCCACTCGAAAGCTTGCATGAGCCTTGCGTGGCCTGTCGAAAGAGTGCAAGGTGGAATACGACCAGGCGACAGACGAACCAAGTTCTCAATGAAGACGATTGTGCAGCAGAAAGCGCAATGACAGGCAAGGAACAAAAAATCATAGCTTGATACTTACGGGTGTCGGTCTACGGGCGAATAATTACGAATGGGACAGGGGCTGGAAGGGGCTGGTAGTTCGCGGGCACATGATTATGAACAGGTTTATGCGTGTCGTGTCGAAGATTCAATGCGCATAAGCTGGATGTGAGCGAGGTCTCCTTCGGACTCGTGAGCCTTCCTGGGCCATCCTGGAGCCTCATGGGGCCTCCCGGGCCTTCCTGGAGCCACATGGGACACCCTGGGGCCTTGTGTCGGGTCACTGCACATTCTGTTTCAAGACCTTCTGGCGGGGGTTCCAACCCCGCTGGTGTCGAGGCGGTGTGACGGTGTGGCCCAAATCCGCGCAAAATCGTTCTCTGGATCCTTTCTGGGTCCGTGCCGGGCAGCCTCTTGAGCCGAGCCCAGCCGCGGCTGCGCCCCCTAGAAAAAAGAGAGAACGAGGGGGACCAGGGTCTGGACATCCAATGCTTGAACCAAATCAGCACGGCGTCGTCAAAGCCTCGACCCTTCCACAAGGCTGGTTCTTCGCCCAGAATCCTCTGTGGACGGCCCTGGGGGGCCCGGTACGGGCCCCCAGAATCCGAAAGCGGGCAAATACCAGCCGTCGTGATGTATTCGAGACGCGAGCGAGGCTGGGGGTCCTCCTCCTCCTCCCCCTCCCCCTCCTCCTCCTCCTCCTACTCCTCCTCCTCCTCCTCCGCCTCCTCCTCCTCCCCCTCCTCCTCCTACTCCTCCTCCTCCTCCTCCTCCTCCTCCTCCTCCTCCTCCTCCTCCTCCCGCCCGCGCCGGCGTCGCCGCCGCGTGAAGGCAGCTGCACCTCGGCCGTGTCGCTGGATGGGTGCGGCCGTCGGCAAGCTTCGCCGCTCCCGGCCCCCGCTCTGCTGCGGGTCTATCGGGTCGACGGACGCCACCGCGTCGTTTCTCGCCGGTGTGCGACTGGCTGGCTGGCCGATCGAATATTGGAGCACCTACATCTTCTAGACGACCTGCAGGCCTACGTTCGGGTAGCCCACGGGATTTCAAAGGGCCTCCGGAGACCACTGGGGGGCCAACAGGAGACCCACCTCGTGAAAGCCTCCAAAGGTCTGCAGAAACATCCTCTCGGCCCCAGAGGGTTCCGAGGAGGACGCAGGATGGCGGAGTGGCAAGAGCGGAACAACTGGCGTTCAGCTTGCCACGCGTGACCCTGCCTGGGCGGCAAGCCGAATCCCCTTTTTCTGCAACTGCCCTCGGGACCGCATCGGCCCCGCAACACCGGGTGACCGTGGGGCCCCCGCGTTTCGCAGGCATGCCAAATCTAGACGTGTTCTCCTCGGGAGGTACGTGGGCAATACCGGCGAAGACGGGCAAGGAGCGAAATAGAAAGGGAGGGAGGGAGAACGAGGAAAACAAAGAGAGACGAAACGCAGCAGCATATACACATAGATATATGCACGCAATCATATTCATACGCATGTTGCAATGTATGTGAATGCGCCTGTATAGACATCTGTACATACATACAGTTGTATGTATGTAGACATACAAATATGGGGGGAGAGATGAAAGACATAAACGTACACACATTAGTCGTTGGACAATGATGCGTATTGCCTATGTGTATATATATATACTATCTCTATATATATACATATGCAGTAGCCCCCCCCCAGGGGACCCCATCTTCACACATGCAAGCCCGAGGAGCCAGAACGAAGATGCTGACGTAGATGTTGGCACAGATGCGAACGAAGATGAAGAGGATGAGCAGGAGAAGTGAGGCAAAGGAGGAGGAGGAGGAGGGAGGGGGGGGTGGAAGTGAGAGAGAGAGAGAGAGAGGAGAGAAAGAGACAGAGAGAGAGGGGAGGAGAAATATATTTATAGAGAGAGAGAGAGAGAAAGAGGGAGCGGGAGAGAGAAAGAGAGAGACAAGGAACTAAATAAAGAGAGAGTTGCCCCCTGCCTTCCCCACCTCCCCCACCCTTGTGGTCGAGGCCCTGTGGGCGTGGCGTGGTAGTGGGTGCCAGTGCCCCCCCCTCCCCCCCCTGTGGGTGTGGAGTGGTTCGTCGTCATCGTCGTCTTCCGTCGTCGTCCTCGTCGTCATCGTCGTGGTCGTCGTCATCGTCGTCGTCGTCGTCGTCGTCGTCGTCATCGTCATCCGTCGTCGTCGTCGCCATCGCCGTCGCCGTCGCCGCCGCCGCCACCGTCGTCGTCGTCGTCTTCGTCGGCGTCGTCGTCGTCGCCCCCCCATCCCATCTGGGACCTATCCCATCTGGGGCTGTGAAGCCTCGACCCGAAATCATATCTGGCATATCCTGGAATCCGTAGACCCAAACAAATTGGCGTCTCGCTTCTACGTCCGCCACCTTCTGCACCCTTCCGCCGAAGGCGAGAGGAGCCGAAGGCGAGGCAGTTCTAACAGCACTGTGTCCACACGTTTCTCTCTCTCTCGCGCTCTCTCTCTCTCTCTCCTCTCTCTCTCTCTCTCTCTTTCTCTCTCCCTCTCTCCGTCGCTCTCTCTCTCTCTCTCGTTCGCGTTCTCTGTTTCTCTTTCTTTCTCTTTCTCTTTCTCTTTCTCTCTCTCTCTCTCTACACGTAACACCCCACATATGCGGATAAGAGTGAAGGGGCCGTCGGCAGTTTGCGAGACTCTGGGGAAGCTCGCCGCAGGCGCCACATTTTCACAAATTATACAACGAGCCCGCCGCAAGCGTCGATGTGTCGTTAATCTAATGTGGGTAGCTCGCTGGTGGGTCGCGGGTGGGTCGCAAATCGGTCGCGGCTGTGTCGCGGGTGGGTCGCGGGTGGGTTGCGGGTGGGTCGCGGGGTGGGTCGTGGGTGGGTCGCAAATGGGTCGCGGGTGGGCCGCGGGTGGGTGGCAAGTGGGTCGTGGGTGGGTCGCGGGTTGGTCGCGGGGTGGGTCGCGGAAATGGTCGCGGGGTGGGTCGCGGGGTGGGTCGCGGGTGGGTCGCGGGTGGGGTCGCGGGTGGGTCGCGGGTTGGTTCGCGGGGTGGGTCGCGGGCTGGGTAACGGAATGGGCCGCGGGGAGGGTCGCGGGTGGGCCGACGACGACACACAACAACAACAATCAATTTAAGACTGTTCGCTCTTACCACAAACCCTGGACACCCGCCCTCTTCGTCTTCGATCGTACCCCCTTTTTTTCGGGGGGTGCATTCATTCCCCGCCACGCGTGGCTGGTCAAGCCCTTGAAAACGAAGGGTAACAGACAACGGGGGAGAATTGAGGACGAAGGGATCGGAGGAAAGGGGGGGAGGGGCAAAAAGGAGGGAGGACGATTGTTTGCGCTGCGAGTGGCGATTCAACGTGCGCCATGGCTTGTGCCAGCCACTCCAACACAGGTTAACAATAAGTTTCGCCATGGGTCGCGCCATAAACAGCGCCACGTACCACCCCCTTGAAAAACAAAAACAGATCATGGATATTCCCACGGGGGGGCGCACAGCTGCGAACTGATGTCAGAAACGGGATGTTGGGAGAGTGGGGCGGAAAGATACTGAGAACTGCAGAGGTGTCGAGAGGAACGCGGAAACCCCAAGTGAGAGCACGATTCCTCAATCAATTGTGAGGATGTATCACGCGGGAGCCGCGATCTGGTGGTAAATTGCGAAGAGGCCCCAAGCGAAAGCGCGATTCTTCAATAAATTGTAAGGAAATGCCTATACGACCACCCTTCGGGTGATAAGGAGGTTCGGGGGGGGAACCAGCGTCTCACTCGATCGGTCTCGCTATCGATCTCACGATCGATATCGCTATCGGTATCGCTCGGCCAATCTCACTCGATCGCACAATCGATCTCACTCGATCTATGTCATTCGATCGATCTCACAATTGATCTGACTGTCAGCGTCACAATCGACCTCACGATCGATCTCACTATCGATATCACAATCGATCTCACATTCGGTCTGATTATCGATCGCACTGTCGATACCACAACTTTTTTCCACCGGACGAGCCACCAACATGACGCCTCCACCTGCGAACACTGCACGCCACTGCAGCCACACTGCGCCGCAGCGTGAAACGGAGGAGCGGATGGAGGGCGTCGGGATTGCTCGACACCGCGCGCTTCTCCGAGATGCTGACTCCAACTGAAAGCCACGGCACCAGGCGAGGTGGGGGGAGGAGGCGCGCGCACGGGCCCAGAAGAGGGGGCGAGGAGGGAGCGAGGGTAGTTCAGCCGCCAACGTTTCGGCTGACCCACACGCCGACGGCTTGAAAGCCTGGCCCCTGCCAGAAAAATAAAGCACTGGCCACAGAAGGAGGCGCAGAAGGAGGGAGGAGAAGCCGAGAGACGAGCGCGACCCCACTCAGCGCAGCAAGAGGAGGCAGAGAGAGAGAGAGATAGAGAGATATAAAAAAGAGGAGGACGAGAGAAGAAAAGATGGTAGGGAAGACAAACAAACAATGCTGTGACGGGTAATCATAGAAGGCGACTCCAACCGGCGGGCGCTGGAAGCTCGCTGAGTAACAGGAGCCCGCGCAGCGGGAGTGCCCGTCGCATGCACGCGTACATCTACAATTGCACAGAACAAGGCCAATGGAAGGCCAGGGGAAGGGAGAGGGGAGCAGAAGGAAGGTGAAGCAGCGACGCGTCGCGCATCACCGAGGGAAACCTCAGACTGCCGCCAGCGGCCGACCTCAGAAAGCGAGGCCGATGGACGTGAACATGATGTCCCAGTGAGCGGACCTACCACCACCCCATAAGGCGCACCCCATCCACTCAACGACCATCGTACTGCTCGCCGACGTGCTGTGCATGGTGTTGTTGGTGCCCGTCGTGCTCCCACTCGAGGTGCTGCTTTCGGTCGTACTGCTCGCCGACGTGCTGGGCGTAGTGGTGCTGCTGGTCGTGGTCGTGCTTGTCACACTCGTAGGGCTGCTCTCGGTCGTACTGCTCGCCGACATGCTGGGCGTCGTGGTGCTGCTCGTACTCGTCGTGCTCGTCACACTCGTGGTGCTGCTTTCGGTTGTCCTGCTCGCCGACGTGTCGGGCGTAGTGGTGTTGCTGGTGCCGGTCGTGCTCGTCCCACTCGTGGTGCTGCTTTCGGTCGAGCTGCTCACCGACGTGCTGGGTGTAGTGGTGCTGATCGTACTCGTCGTGCTCGTCACACTCGTGGTGCTGCTTTCGGTTGTACTGCTCGCCGACGTGTCGGGAGTAGTGGTGTTGCTGGTGCCGGTCGTGCTCGTCCCACTCGTGGTGCTGCTTTCGGTCGTACTGCTCGCCGACGTGATGAGCGTAGTGGTGTCGCTGGTACGTGTCGTACTTGTCATACTCGTGGTGTTGCTTTCGGTCGTACTGCTCGCCGACGTGCTGGGCGTAGTGGTGCTGCTGGTACAAGTCGCGCTTGCCACCTTCGTGGGGTTGCTCTCGGTCGTACTGCTCGCCGCTGTGCTGGGCGTAGTGGCGCTGTTGGTGCCGGTCGCGCTCGTCCCACCCGTGGTGCTGCTCTCGGTCGTACCTTTCGCCGACCTGCTGGGCGTAGTGGTGCTGCTGGTATCGGTCGCGCTCGTCACGTCCGTGGTGCCGCTCTCGGTGTACTGCTCGCCGACGTGCTGGGCTTGGTGGTGCTGCTGGTAGCGGTCGCGCTCGTCACGTTGGTGCTGCTCTCGGTAGTACTGGTCGCCGACGTGCTGGGCGTAGTGGTGTTGATGGTGCCGGTCGTGCTCATCATACTCGTGGTGCTGCCCTCGGACGCTCTGCTCGCCGACCTGCTGGGCGTGGTGGTGCTGCTGGTACCGGCCGCGCTCGCCACACTCATGGTGCTGATTTCAGTCGAACTGCTCGCCGATGTGCTGGGCGTCGTGGTGCTGTCGGCACCAGTCGCGCTCGTCACATCTGTGGTAATGCTCTCGGTCGTACTGCTCGCCGACATGCTAGGCGTAGTGGTGCTGCTGGTATCCGTCGCGCTCGTCACACCCGTGGAGCTGCTTTTGGTCGTACTGCTCGCCGACGTGCTGGGCGTAGTGGTGCTGCTACTAGAGGTCGCGCTCGTCACACTGGTGGTGCTGCTCTTGGGCGTCTTGCTCGCCGACGTGCTGGGCGTAGAGCCGCTGGTGCCGGTCGTACTCGTCTTACACGTGGTGCTGCTCTCAGGACTCTCCGATGTGCTGGGCGTAGTGGTGCTGCTGGTAGCAGTCGCGCTCGCCCCACTTGTGGTGCTGTTCACCGTTGTACTGCTCGCCGTCGTGCTGGGCGTAGTGGTGCCGCTGGTATCCGTACACTATCGATTCCACAATCAACGTCATCATCATCATCATCATCATCATCATCATCATCATCACCAACATCGTCATCATCAACATCAGCATCAGCATCATCATCAGCACCATCATCATCGGGACACCATCACCATAACCATAACCTTATCACCATCATCATAGACATCATCATCACCATCATCATCGGAACACCATCATCGTCACCATCAGCATCATCAACATCATCATCACCGGGACACCATCATCATCATCATCATCATCATCATCATCATCGGCATCGGAACACCACCATCATCATCACCATCTTCTCATCAACATGGACAACATAATCAACATCATCATCAGAACACCATCATCATCAGCAACAGCATCATCATCAACATGATCATCACCATCATCATCGGGACACACTCATCATCGTCACCATCGTCATCATCATCGGGACACCATCAGCATCAACATCAACAGCATCATCGGGCCGCCATCATCAAAATCATGATCATCACCTCATCATCATCCTCATTATCAACATCA
Source organism: Prorocentrum cordatum (assembly GCA_963575745.1). Lineage (NCBI taxonomy): Eukaryota > Dinophyceae > Prorocentrales > Prorocentraceae > Prorocentrum > Prorocentrum cordatum. The sequence goes on from CAUYUJ010009902.1 coordinate 210,023, forward strand.
TCATTATGAGGACACAATCATCGTTATCATCATCATCAATGTCATCATCATCGGGACACCATCATCATCATCACCATCATCATCATCAACTGCATCATCAACATTATCATCACAATCATCATCTGGACACCATCGTCATACTCATCTTCAACATCATCAGCATCAGCATCATCTCATCACCATCAACATCACCAGTATCATCAACATCATCATCATCATCATCATCATCATCATCATCATCATCATCATCATCATCATCATCATCATCATCTTCGGGACACCATCATCATCATCAGCAACATCAGCATCAGCATCAGCATCATCATCACCATCACCATCATCATCATCATCATCATCATCATCATCATCATCATCATCGGGACACCATTATCATCACCACCATGGCCATCATCACCACCATCATCATCAGCATCATTTTAATCACCATCATCATCGGGACACCGTCATCATCACCACCATCACCAGCATCATCATCAACATCATCGACATCATCATCAACATCATCGACATCATCATCATCATCAACATCAGCATCAACATCAACATCATCATCATCATCACCATCACCATCACCATCACCATCACCATCACCATCACCATCACCATCATCATCATCATCATCATCATCATCATCATCATCATCATCATCATCATCATCATCGGGACACCGACGGGAAACCGGCGGGACACCGGCGGGACACCGCGCCCCACCGGCCCCCGGAAAGGAAACATTTGGTCCGGCCGCGCCTCAGCCGGAGGCGTGACACAGGCGGGACACCGCGCCCCATCGGCCCCCGGAAAAGAAACACTTCCGCGCCTCAGCCGGAGGAAACTTTCTTCTCGCCCGCCCACGCAGCTTCGCCTCGCCCGCACACACGGCACGCACGAACACGAAACCGAAACCGATTTCCCGGTAGGGGGGCTCTCCGTTCCACTTCGATCTCACCCCCTCACCTCCGATCAAGCGGAAGCCGTTGTTGTTGTTGTTGTTGTAAACCGTGGGCCAACGACAGAGTTTGACCCTCAAGACTTTCCCTGATAAAAATCAGGGTGCGAGCCCGGGGAAGGGCACTACAATAAATATTCTTCAAAAATGAAAGTTCAACAATCATTTTACCATTATGCGCGATGTTTCCACACGCAGCATGCGACCATCATGATAACCAACCCGATCATGGGGGATTATTGTTCTATCGCGGGGGTCCGTTATTCCTATTCCCAGATCTCACGCCCAATGAGGCCTTGCAAACACCTCCTCCGATGAATTTCAACAAGTCCCGCCTCGAAAACACATGCCCGCGCCCTGCTGCGCCGATGCGAAACCGCCAGTGGAGCCCCAGCCAAGGGTAAAGCACAAGGAAGTATCGAGCGACAGGATTGGCTTGGTGGGGATGTGGGCTGTCGGCGGTGAAGCAAGGACCTGGCCCTGAATAGAAAGGGAGGAAGTCTCGAGCAAGGGTGCTGTTGTTGCTGGGAGCGGCGCCAATGCAAAAGAAAGTAGGGCGCTTCCAACGTGAAACAATACGACGTCTCGAGCGGGAGCGCTGGTTCTGTTGGGACGGCGGTAGTCGGCGGCGAGGAGGAACACCGCCTTGAGTAAGAAGGGAAGAAGTCTCGAGCGCGAACCGCGGTTTTGTCGGGACGCGGGCTGTCGGCGGCGAGAAACAGCACCGTCTTCAGGAAAAAGGGAGGGAGCCTCGAGCGGGAGCGTTGTTCTTGCTGGGAGCGGCGCCAATTCAGAAGAGAGTTGGGCGCCAGTCCAGCGCAAATCGGGAGGACGTCTCGGGCGGGAGCGCTGGTTTTGTTGTGGCGGCGGTTTTCGGCGGCGAGCAAAAACACGGGCTCTGAAAAAAAAAAGTCCCGGGCGGGAGCGGGGCGGCGCCGATGAGAGAAAGAGTAGCGCGCCAATCCAAGGTCAAACGGGAGGGAGCGTTGGTTTTGTTGGGGCGGCGGTTTTCGGCGGCGAGCCATAGCACCGGCTCTGGGTAAAAAAAGTGAAGTCTCGAGCGGGAGTATTGTTGAACATTATTAATTCTAAAGAATAATTATTGTTGGGACCCCTGGTGCACGGCCCCCCCGCCGCGCCTAGGCCGCAGCTACATTTTCATCATTTTTTCGCGAAAGCTTCAGAAAAGTGGATGGGGTCCAGATCCGGTTGTTTTGTTCCCCCCCGCTTTCCCTTGCAAAAAACAATAGAAAATGACATTTCCTCTTCTAACATAATCAAATTTCAATAATCCCTTGCAAAAAATAAGGTAAAGTGGACATTCGCGCGCGCAAGACGAAATCCTTCCAAAACCTTAGTTTTCGTAGCGATTTTAACATAAAAACATCAAAAAACCAATGGTTTTTCAAAAAAAAATTGTCAAAATTTCATCCCGCGCGCTCTTGCGGATTCGTAGGAAACCCAACACTTTTTAAACATTTCTGTCAAACGGGCTTTTGCGAGCAACTTTTTCGAACTTCTGCAACAACGGTTGCGCACCTGCCAGGGCCATCATCCCTGTCAAATAATACCATGCGGGACACATTCGTTTTTTCTTCGCGCGCGCACGCCGTCGTCGTCGGCCGCGGGGCCCTGAATAGTAGCCACGGTCGTCCGCATGCCACGAAGTGAAGTGTCCGAACGTCATAGGGCGGGAAGCTGGGTGTGGGTGGTGGCGAAGAGTCGTTTGGAAATTTGGTAGAGCTTGAACCGGCCCCCCCACAAAGTGGGGGTATTGCCCGCCTCCTATGAAAACCCTGGCACTGGTGAGAACGGAGTGTCCCCACGTGCTAGTAATTGTTGTTGTTGTTGTTGTTGTTGTTGTGGGGCCGATTTTTGCGCCCCCCCAAACCGCTCGAGCGTGAGCCTCGTTTTCAACGAAAATGTAGCCGGCGCCGAAGCGAGAGCGCCAGAGCGCCTGGGGGGGATCCAACAACGATATTTGTTTAGTAATTCTGTTATTGCTGGGGGCGGCGCCATATCAAAAGAGAGTTGGGCGCCAGTCCAGCGAAGAACGGGAGGACGTCTCGGGCGGGAGCGCTGGTTTTGTTTGGGCGGCGGTTTTCGGCGGCGAGCAAAAACACCGGCTCTGAATAAAAAAGGAAGTCTCGAGCGGGAGCGCTGTTCTTGATGGGGGCGGCGCCGATGCGAGAAAGACTAGCGCGCCAATCCAAGGCAAAACGGGCAGAAGTCTCGAGCGGGAGCGTCGGTGTTGTCGGGGCGGCGGCTTTCGGCGGCGAGCAATAGCACCGGCTCTGCGCAAAAAAAAAAAGGCTCGACCGGGAGCATTGTTGTTGTTATTGCTGTTGCTGCTGTTGTTGTTGTTGTTGTTGTGGGGCCGTTTTTGGCGCCCCCCCAAACCGCTCGAGCCGGAGCCTCGTTTTCAACGAAGATGTAGCCGGCGCCGTTGTTGTTGCGGGGGGGGCCGTTTGGGCGCCCTCCACAAACCGCCCGAGAGGGAGCCTCATGTTAAACGAAAGTGTGGCCAGGGCGCCAGGGCGCCTGGGGGGGTCCAACAACAGCAGTAACAACAACAACAGCAACAACAACAGCAGCAACAACAACAACAATAATGATAATAAGTTTACCCTCGCGTGTGATGTCTCCACACGAAGCATGCGACCATCATGATAACCATCCACGCAATGGGGGATTTTTTTTCTATAGCGGGGTCCGTTATTCCCATACCCTGATCTCCTGCCCAATGAGGTCTTGCAAACACCTCCTCCGAGGAATTTCAACATATCCCGCCTCGAAAACGCATGTCCGCGCCTTGCTGCGCCGATGCGAGACCGCCAGTGGAACCCCAGCGAAGGGTAAAGCACAAGGAAGTATCGAACGACAGGATTGCCTTGGTGGGGATGGGGGCTGTCGGCGGTGAAGCAAGGACCTGGCCCTGAATAGAAAGGGAGGAAGTCTCGAGCAGGGCTGCTGTTGTTGCTGGGAGCGGCGCCTATGCTGAAGAGAGTAGGGCGCTAGTCCAGTGTAAAACAAAACGAAGACTCAAGCGGGAACGCTGGTTTTGTTAGGACGGCGGCTTTAGGCGGCGAGGAGGAACACCGCTTTGAGCAAGAAAGGAGGAAGCATCGAGCGGGAGCCGTGGTTTTGTCGGGACGGGGGCTGTCGGCGGCGAGGAACAGCACCGTCCCGAAGAAAAAGAAAGGACATCTCGAGCGGGAGCGTTGTTCTTGCTGGGAGCGGCGCCAATTCAAAAGAGAATAGGGCGCCAATCTGGCCTAAAACGGAAGGAAGTCTCGGGCGGGAGCGCTGGTTTTGTCGGGGCGGCGGTTTTCGGCGGCGAGGAGGAACACCGCCTTGAGTGAGAAGGGAGGGAGCATCAAGCAGGAGCCGTGGTTTTGTCGAGACGGGGGTTGCCGGCGGCGAGGAACAGCACCGTCTTCAGGAAAAACCGAGGGAGCCTCGAGCGGGAGCGTTGCTCTTGCTGGGAGCGGCGCCAATTCAGAAGAGAGTTGGGCGCCAGTCCAGCGTAAAACGGGAGGAAGTCTCGGGCGAGAGCGCTGGTTTTGTCGGGGCGGCGGTTTTCAGCGGCGAGGAAGAGGACCGCCTTGAGTAAAAAAGGGAGGAAGCCTCGACCGGGAGCACTGTTTTAGACTTGCGAGCCAGTCCAAGGTAAAAAGGGAGGAAGTCTCGAGCGGGAGCGCTCGTTTTGTTAGGACGGCGGCTTTCGGCGGCGAGCAAGAACACCAGCCCTGAGCAAAAACAGAGGAAGTCTCGAGCGGGAGCGTTGTTGTTGTTGGGGGGTCGGTTTTGGCGGCCCCCCAAACTGCTCGAGCGTGAGCCTCATGTTCAATGAAAAAAGTAGCCGGCGCCTTGGTGAGAGCGCCAGAGCGCCTTTAAGGTGTCCAACAATCCACAACTGTTTAGTAATTAACGTGCAACAGCAATAAAAACAACAACAACAACAACAACAACAACAATCATTTTACCCGAACGCTCAGTGTTCTCACCAGTGCCAGGGTTTTCATGCGACGCGAGACAATACCCCCACTTCGTGGGGGGGCAGTTCAAGCTCTACCAAATATCCAAACGACTCTTCGCGACCACCCAAACCCAGCTTCCCGCCCTATGACGTTGGGACACTTCACTTCGTGGCGTGCGGACGACCGTGGCTACTACACTGGCGTGGGGTACACACCCACAGAACTTGGTCACTTATTCGGGGCGCGCGTGTGCCCAGCATCCTGCAATTGTGACATACAATACATGACACAGACAGACAGAGAGAGAGACAGAGAGCAGACAGAGAGAGAGACAGAGAGAGCGGAGTTGGTCACATTTTTGGGGCAAGTTCCTGAGATCGTCGTGTTTTTTGTTGGTCTTGCGCGCGCGAATGTCCACTTTACTTTTTTTTGCAAGGGAATATTGATTATGTTAGAACAAGAAAAAGTAGCTCGCGCGAGCTCATGTAACATAAATGTTGAAAAACCATTGGTTTTGTGGGAGTCGGACAGCGCGCGCGGGATGAAATTTGGACATTTTTTTTTGAAAAACCATTGGGTTTTTGATGTTTTTATGTTGAAATCGTTACGAAACCTAAGGTTCTGGAAGGATTTCGTCTTGCGCGCGCGAATGTCCACTTTACCTTATTTTTTGCAAGGGATTATTGAAATTTGATTATGTTAGAACAAGAAAAAGTAGCTCGCGCGAGCTCATGTAACATAAATGTTGAAAAACCATTGGTTTTGTGGGATTCGGACAGCGCGCGCGGAAGGACATTTTGACAATTTTTTCTTAAAAAACCATTGGGTTTTTGATGTTTTTATGTTAAAATCGTTACGAAACCTAAGGTTTTGGAAGGATTTCGTCTTGCGCGCACGAATGTCCACTTTACCTTATTTTTTGCAAGGGATTCTTGCAATTTGATCAAGTAAGAACAAGAATTTTCATTTTATAGTGTTTTTTGCAAGGGAAAACGGATTACAACAAAACAACCGGATCCGGTGACAATCCACTTTTCTGAAGCTTTCGCTAGAAAATGAAGGAAATGAGGCTGCGGCCTAGGTTTTGGAGGGGGGTCGTGCACCAGGGGTCCCAACAATAATTATTCTTAAGAAGAAATAATGTTCAACAACAACAACAACACCAACACCAACAACAACAACAACAACAACAACACCAACACCAACACCAACAGCAACAACAGCAACAACAGCAACAACAGCAACAACAGCAACAGCAACAGCAACAGCAACAACAACACCAACAACAAGAACAACAACACCAACACCAACACCAACACCAACACCAACACCAACACCAACAACAACACCAACACCAACACCAACGCCAACAACAACAACGACAACAACAAGCATAATCCTCACCACCGGTCCACACTTCAGCCACGCACCCAGGGACAATAAATGACTGATCGGCCCCCTCACTCTGGTAAGAGGGTAGCCAGCGCGGACCCCAAGAAGTGATTTCTTGCAATCTATGCGGCGCAAAATCTAGGTGGTGCTATCCATCTGCTCTACGTGGTGCAACGCAATGCAATACAATACAAAGCAATGCACACCAATGCAAACAAATGCAAAGTACTGCAACGCAGTGCAAAGTAATACAAAGCAATGAGACGCAAAGCGAGGCAATGCGGCGCAATGCAAGACAACAGCAACACAAAGCAATGTCAATCAATGCGATTGCAATGCAGTGCCATGCGATGGCACTGCAATGCGATTGCCATGCCGCGGGGGGGGGAGCGGTTCAACGGGGCGGCGGCGACGGGCGTGAACGGGGCCGCCAGGGCGGCACACGGGCCTTTCGTTGGGCCAAATGGTGCGGCGACCGAAAGGGACGCGGCCGCTGGGGCGGCCAGCGGGCCCGGCTCCCGGGAAGGCAAGTGCGAGTCCCTGAGTGCAAGCACTGTCTTGGGAATGATGAGCAACATGTTCAGATGTGGCTGGCTGAGCATAATATGTACAGGGCAGTTTTTCATGCACGGGATGTATAAAACTATCGGAGTTTTCATCCATGATTCATGCATGAATCAGTTTACGCGTGAACTCATCGTTGCTTTTAATACTACATCCCTGCATGTTTAGTACATGATCCGCACGCGGAGCATGTATTGAAAACGGCACTGTAGGTGTGTGCAGCTGCACTGCGAGAGACAGCGGAGACAAGACACGGACTGCTCCCCAGGCGGGGCACGCGGGCGCCCGGCGCGGCCCCCCGCGGGCGCGGGTCAGAGCGCCCCTGGCGGCAGGATGCCCTCGGGGCCGTCCTGGAGCCTCAGGAGCAGGGGGGCCGGGCTGCCCCACGCCTCTGGCGTCAGGTCGAGCATGTCCCCCTACAGGCGGGTCTGGAGAAGGCAGATTGAAGGTAGTCAGATATATTCAAAATCGATCTGAAAAAATCGTCCCATACTGCTTTTGGGGCCATTTCGGATCCCCCTCCTGTAGAAGGACATGCCCGACTCAACTCCAGAGGCCTCCCAGATGGGGTCGGAGCAGATGGCGTCGGAGGATCGCGCCAGATACCGCCGATGCGTCGCCGATGCATCGGCGACGCAGCGTCGACGTCGGCGTAGAGCAAACAAGCCGCCGCATCGAGCCGCAGCGCCGATGCATCGGCGCTGCGGCGCGGTCCTCCGACCCCACCCCGCTCGGACCCCGCCAAGGAGGCCGAAGCGCCTCGCGCAGCTCCGCGATGCTCAGCGCGAGGAGCGCCGGCAGCGCCTCCTCCCACAGCACCCCGCGCCGGTGCAGCTCGCGGTCGAGGCGCGGGCGCAGCCGCACGGCGGCCCACGGGAGGGCCCCCGGCCGCACGCCGTCCTCGATCAGGTTCAGCAGGAACTTGCCGGGGTCGCGCAGCAGTGCCTGACGGGGGCCCCCCCCTGGCGAGCGTCTCTCCGTGTGGTCGGCGCTGCGGCAGCGGGCGGAGGGGGGAGGGACGGGGGGGAGGGGGTCTGGATCTGGACCTCTGCTTGCAGCGCGACGGATGGCAGCAGTGCGCCCTGGGGGGGGAGACCCCGTCTGCTTGAGACAGGCGCCAGAAAGCAACCAGGTGGTCTGACTACTCCATTTTGGGGGGGGGCGAGGGCCCGCGCCGATCGGCAAACCAGTAAGAAAACGATCACACGACCGCAAACTGAACGCAAGCTGTTGGAGGTCCACGCGAATTGCTCGGATCGTCGCCTGACCCCTCTTCCCTGGGGCGCGGAGCGCGCCAGGGGGCGGCGCTGGAGGCGCCCCCAATGGACCTCCAGCGCCGATCCCAGAACTCCGCGCGATCCCGTGAAAAAATATGTTTATGCCGTCTGTTCTAGAGGGCAGAAAATCCACCCCCATGATGATCACCCCGACACGCGAAGCCGTTTAGTCAACGCGCTCACAGAAGGAATCAAACAGGGCAGGGCTGTTGAGTAAACGCCCAGGCCCGTTAAAAAAACGCCACTTATCGGGTCCGGGTGGTTTTTCCTCCCTCGATGTTCTTCTCCAAGGGCCGGCAGTCCATCCCACTCGTCGTCCGCGGGGAGCTCCTCCAGCACGCGCAGGAAGTCGGCCCAGCGCACGCCCTGGGGCAGGTGGGGCTCCAGGGTGGGCCGGAGCCGCGGCAGCGCGAAGAGCCTCGAGGGCGGCCAGGTGGACTCGTGCTGGAGCCTCCAGAGGAGCAGCTCCGCGCCCGTTTCCATGAAGGAGCGCAGCTGCTTCAGCGTGTCGATCGCAAGCACGGCGGGCACGATGTCCTGAAGAAGCTGGGGGTCATGAGCGAGAAAGGACGCAAGAGGTCGGTGCCACTCTTGGTTTCCGTCCATCCTGGTCAACGTCGATGCGCGGATCATCCTCGCGAATCGGCGACCGCCGGCATGGGCCCTGACACCGTGGCCAAGACTGGCGCTGAGAGAACCTTGCGACATATTGGATGTGCTCGATCGTCGAAGAGTAAAGCGGAAGAAGCATAAACTGTCGGAGATCCGCGTAGATCTTGGATCGGCGCTGCCCCCCACGCCCCCCTTGGCGGCCCTATTGGCGCCGCCCCTGGTGCGCTCCGCGCACGCGGGGTGGGTGGGTGGGGCAGACGGGTCCAGCGCCAGTCCGAGAAATTCGCTCATACCTCCCGAAAGCTTGCGCTCGCGCCGATCTGTCTTTTCTCCCACATCGTCAGCACGGCGAGCACTCCTCCTCCCCCTCCCCCTCCTCCTCCTCCTGCTCCTCCTCCTCCTCCTCCTCCTCCTCCTCCTCCTCCTCCTCCCCTCCTCCTCCTCCTCCGAGGTCCTCCCAGCTGTTCCCCTCGGGCAGCAGCGGCTCCACGCAGCGCCGCAGCTTCGCCACGGCCCACAGCCTGGCCACCTCGCCGCCAGTCTTGGCGTCGAGCCTGTCCTCGGAGGGGGCGCCCGCCCCACGCCCACGCCGACCCGGGCCAGGCAGACGCTGGGCCGACGATCGGTGGAGGCGCCCTGCTCGCCGAGCCGCGGGGGCACCTCGTCGCCGGCCAGGGCTTCGCCTGGGCAGGATCGGCGTGGGCAGGCAGCTGGCGCCCGCCCTGCGCGGTCCAGGAACTCCCTCGGCTCCCGCGCCGCGGAGGCCAGGTCGTCCGGCGAGCAGGCCCCCAGGACCCTGACGACATCCTGCCAGTCCACCTTCGGCACACTTCCTCCTCCTCCTCCTCTTCCTCCTCCTCCTCCTCCTCCTCCTCCTCCTCCTCCTCCGCCTCATCCTCCTCCTCATACTCCTCCTCGTCCTCGTCCTCGTCCTCGTCCTCGTCCATCCTCGTCCTGTCCCTCGTCGTCGTCGTCCTCCTCCTCCTCCCCCACCTCCACCTCCTCCTCCTCCTCCTCCTCCTCCTCCTCCTCCTCCTCCTCCTCCTCCCCCCTGACGCCCCCGATGCAGGACCCCGACGACATCCTGCCAGTCCACCTTCTGCACACTTGTTTTGCGTTGGCGGCTAGGCAGGGGTCGTCTGCGCTGGCGGAGGGCTACCTACACGGGGGTGACGCTGCAGCGAGTTGTGCCACCATGCAGGAGGGGGAGGGGGAAAACAGAGGAGGCGGCCGAAAGAGGGGGCGGAAGGAACGAGCCGCTCAGGGGGACGGGTCACGCCCCGAGCTAGTGGCGCGTCCACCTTCGGTACACGCAACTTGGACACAGCGCAGCGGGAGCAGTGCCGAATTACCAGACGCTGCCAAGCCGCCACCGTGCCTGCATGGAGTGGGTGTGCTAGAATGCTCATGTGATCCCTCTGGGAGTGTTTTGTCATGCTTTCTAGAGCCGCCCCCCCCCCCTGCATGGCGCGTGAGGTGAACAAATCGCTCCCCCTGAACTTGCTCCCTGGCGCTTGTTTCGGCCTCCGGGTCGCCAAGATGGCCTCCAAGTCACTTACAAGATAGCCAAGACGACATCAAGAACGGCTCAAACCAGGCCTCCAAGATAGCTCCAAGACGGCCCAAGAAGCCCCAAAGAGGGCCCCAAGGCGGGCCAAGAGGACCCAACCGATTGCCCAAGAGGCTTCCAAGAAGGCCCCAAAACGGCCTTGAAGCGCCCTACGAGAATAACAAGACGGAACAGAGAGGCCTCTTGGGCTGTCTCGCGCCGTCGAAAACCCAAACAATCCTGCAAACACCTAAGGAAAGTCAATTGTTTGGGCCTCATGGGGCTCTCCTGGACGGCCTCTTGGAGACCTCTTGGGCCGTCTTGGGGGCCTATGAATCTGCCTTGAGGTCTTTTTGGGGGCCTCATGGCCTCCAGGACGGCTTTCAAGGCAGCCAAGATGACACCATGATGGATGGCCCAGGATAGCCCACGATGGCTCAAGAGGCTCCCAAGACAGCCTCAAGACAGATCAAGAAGCCCCCAACACGGCCCACGCGAGCTCCAAAAGGCCCTCCTGGAGAGACCGAGCAAACCCAAACCATTGATGTCCCGTAAGTGTTTGACGGATTTTGAGGTTCTCGCCTGTTCGGGTTTCCGACCGCCCAAGACGGTCTCAGAAGCCTCCAAGAGGCCTCCAAGATAGCTCCAAGACAGCCCAAAAGGCCCCCCAAAGAACCTCAAATCGGCCCAACAACACCAAACCGACACCGACAAAACTCCCAAGAGGGCCCCAATACGACCGTGAACCGTCCCGAGAGGGCATCAACACGGCATAGAGAGGCCCCCAAGGCGGCCTCCATAGGCGTCAGACGGACCAAGAATCCCTGAAGACTGCCCAATGGCCTCCAACAGCTCCCCCTGAGTCCCCCCAAAGCCCCCTCAAGAAGCGCTTCGGAAGCTCCCAGGAGGCCCCCAGGATGCCACAAGAAGGCCTCAAGAAGCCTGTTCCTCTTAATCTCATAGTATCCCTCTCCTCCTCCTCCTCCTCCTTCTCCTCCTCCTCCTCCTCCTTCTCCTCGTCCTCGTCCTCGTCCTCGTCCTCGTCCTCGTCCTTGTCCTCCTCCTCCTCCTCATCCATCTCCTCCTCCTCCTCCTCCTCCTCCTCTCCTCATCCATCTCCTCCTCCTCCTCCTCCTCCCCCTCCACCTGCTCCTCCTCCTCCTCCTCCTCCTCCTCCTCCTCCTCCTCCTCCTCCTCCTCCCTACCGCCTCCCAATGCAGGACTCAGACGAGGCCGGGATCACGACACGCCCCAGTGCAGAACATTCGTTGGAATTGCGCTGTTCCTACACTCAGCCTCCTTCCTGTCACGTTGTTGCACAAACACTGTGGCGGGGTTTGCCGCATGCAACTGGATAAACCAACGACCAACATGACGCAAACAAACTTCGCTGCCAAACCAACTTCGAATCCAATTCATGATGCTGGCGCGTGCGCTCCGAACAGTGGCCAACAACGCTCACGGATCACAGCTGGGACGCTAAAGCTGCGACCAGAAACCCAGGCAACACCCTACCTACGGCCAGGACCCTGCGGGGGCGGTCGGGAATCCTGGCGCACGAGACCCCCCCCCCCCACAAGCAGGCAAGCGAGGGATCCCTGGGGCAGGAAGGAGGGGACGGAGCGCGAGCTCGGAGCGGACAGGAACGAGAGGCAGGTGAGGCGCCACGAGCCTCTCGCCTCCACCTTGGACGTGCGCGGAGAGCCGGAGAAAAGGTGCCTCGAGGGTGAGCGGGAGGGGTCGGCCTGCCCAGGGTCGGCCAGGCCTCCCCTGATCCTCCTCCTCCTCCTCCTCCTCCTCCTCCTCCTCCTCCTCTCCTCCTCCACTCCTCCCTCTCCTCCCTCCTCCTCCTCATCCTCCTCCTCCTCCTCCTCCTCCTCCTCCTCCTCCTCCTCCTCCTCCTCCTCCTCCTCCTCCTATGCAGGCACCGGCGCCAGCTCTGACCTGCGGTCGGGGACTTCTGCTCCGCGGGTCGCGGCGGCGGCGGAGGCACACCGTGCCCTGCGAGCGGGCAGCGCGTCGCTGCGTTCTGCGGGGCGGGAGGCTTTTGCAACGCTCGGAACGTGGACGCCTGGGGACCCAGGACGTGGACAGCGCGTCGCGCCGAAACGCGGTGGGCCAAAAACCGGCGGCGCGACGCACGAAGCCAAAGCTCTTCACCGCCAGGCGAGTGACTTTGGGCGCCACTTTGCCCTGAGTGCCTGCTTTATCGAATTTCTGCAGGCTAATGGTGCCACCCTTGGCCTGCGGGCCGCCGCCCCTGACCCAGAACGAGGGGACAACAAAACTGCGGCGGCCGCTCCCAACCGACTTCGCGCTGCCAGGGCGGCGGGCGAGTGCAAGGTCACGATGCAATGCAAGATGGGCCTCGGGGCCGTCAAAAGCCAACCCAACCTCGGCCCACGCGTCCCACAAAGCCTTCTGTTCAAAGGCCCTTCGGCCACGAGCACGTCTCTACGCAGGGCACGCTGGCCGCGGTGGCAGCCCTGGCGCCCCGAGGGCCCGAGCCTCGGCCCAGGGCGCCAGCGGTTAATAGGGCAGCGCAGCCGCCGACTCTGGGAGACCCCGCCTGGCCCTCCTGGCCCGGGCAGGAGGCCCCGTAGGCCTGGTCCTGAAGTGGCGGGGGCCCCCTAAACGGTGTGGTGACCACGCCGCGTGGCGAGTCAGTGGGGACTCGGGGTCGTCGAATGGTTTTGGGACTCGGGTCACTCTATAGATGGAAAAACGAAGACATGCACATCAGTTTTTGGCGCTCCGCGCGGATGTCTTGGATCTGCGCTGGACCCCCCCTGGCGCCGCCGGGGGGGCTCAGCGCGGATCCAAGAAGCCCGCGCGGAACGACAAAAGTTAATGTTTATGGCCGTTTTCTTCTTCGAATCGCTCTCCGAAGACGTCTCGGGCGACGGGGGCCTCTGAGGCCCCAGCACCGCACGGTGACACACTGGGGGTGAGAAATTGTTGCGGGTGCCGAGGTCACCACGCGGTCCGTGTCCCCACACTGGCTCGGGGCCCCCCCGATCCTGGGACGGACGCCACCCCTCCGCAAGACGCAGCCCTGGGCCACCGCGCCCAAGAATCTGCGCCCGCTCGCGCGGGGATGGTCCAGGAGGGGAAGAAACACAAAGACACAAAGAATCGTCGATTCCTTGGCGAAGATGGGAAAATATGGGAAGCGAGGGGGAAGACGAAGGTCAAGAAAATGTGCGAAGGCATGGGGGTGCCCGGGATTCCTCGACGCCAGCGGCGTCTGGGGAGGCAAGCGCGGGGAGAGCAGGAGCCTTGGGCACCAGGAGCTGGCGCACCGAGGGGAGGGGAGAGAAAGGCTCTAGCCGAGGGGGTGGGCACGGCAGAAACTCGGCGTTTCCTGCCCCTCGACAAAGCCATAGCGCATCGCCGCAAAGCCACTTACGCCACCGCGCCAGCGTGCATGGATGGCGCCTGCAGCCACTCACGCCCCCGACGCCTCTGACGCGGGTGGCGCCTGACTGCCGCTTGCGCCACCATCTGCAGGGGCTGATGGGCGGCGCTTCCCATTCGCGCTGGGAGGTCCTCTCCCCTCAGGGACAGAGCAAGCGAGACCATTCTTGGGGCGACCCCAGCAATGGACCGATTGCCTGCTGACGTGCGGGGAGGGGGGGAATGGGCAGGCGGCGGCATCCCCCCGCGGGACGCCACACTATCGCCGATCCTTCCGCTGCCTCCCCTTCCCGCCCGGGCACCGGGCGCGTCCACCACCGCGTCGAGCCAGGCTCGCAGGTGGGGCAGCGGGCAGGTGGAGGCCCGCGGCGGCAGGGCAGCAACCCGCGCTCCAGGCGTGCGCACCCACGCTGAGAGCAGCGCGGCGCGCCCCTCGGGGGTGTCAGCCTCCTCGAGGCCGGCAGCAGCGCCAGCCCCAGCAGCCTCCGCGGCCGACGGGACACCGCCCGCATCCGCCGCTCCAGCTGCTGCCAGCATCTGGGCCATCACGCGCCTGGGCACGGCGCTGACTGCGCCTCACCGAGCACCAGGTGTCCGCCCAGGCGTCGTCGTCCTCGAGGCCGACGTCGACGGGAGGCGGGGCAGACGGCGCGCCAAGCGCCTCGTCCACCACATCCATCTCAGCAGCGGCCTCCCGCGCTCCAGAGCCAGCAACCCCTCGCGCGCGGCCGCCACCGAGTCGTCGCCGCCGTCGCCGTCGAAGTGCAGGTCGGCGCCGCCCGCACCAGCCTCGGAAGCGCCAGCGCCACGCTCGGCCGCACACCGCACCGCGAGGCGCTGGCGGCGGCGGCGGCGGCGCGCCTGCTTCGCCTCCGAGACGGCGCGAGGCGCCTCTGATCGTCCCGCAGCCGCGGCAGGCGCAGCAGACGGCGCCGCCACAGCAGAGGCGGCCGCCGCGATGGCTGCGCGTGCCACCGCCGCGGCGGTGCGGCGCGGGGCGCGAATCGCGGCGCCGACCGCAGCCTCCACGAGAACGGCGGCGTCGGCAGCCGCGAGCGGGTTCTCTCTAGCCTAAGGAACGGCGGATGACATCGCGAGACGGCGCCCCAAGCGGGGGCATACGATCGCTGGAGCCCAATATTGAACCAAAATGGCTACGGAGGCGATTCCTCCCCCACACCCTTCTCCTCCTCCTCCTCCTCCTCCTCCTCCTCCTCCTCCTCCTCCTCCTCCTCAT
>CAUYUJ010009902.1:225117-227617 GCA_963575745.1 Prorocentrum cordatum
CTCCTCCCGGTCCCATTAATCAAACATCGGGCAGAACCCATACCGCAACCGTGCTGGATGTTTGTTCTACCCGAGCTTGGCGGAACTTCGCCCCTCAAGCCGCAGGCCCCCAGCGGCTGTGGGTGGCCATGAAGCGTCGACGCGGGCGGGCTTTCGATGCTTGAGGCCCCCGTGGCTTGAGCCAAAATGGCTACGCACCTCTATCCTCGAGGAGGCAGCAGCAGCAGCAGCAGCAGCAGCAGCAGCAGCAGCAGGAGCAGCAGGAGGAGCATGAGGAGGAGGAGGAGGAGGAGGAGGAGGAGGAGCGGGAGGGACCTGCGCCCCCTGGAGCAGGGGCTCCAGCCCCGCGCGGGCCAGCAGGATGCCCCACTGGCTGCAGAGGGGCTCTGGCCGGCCGCCGAGGCCGTCGACGAGCTGCTCCGGCTCCTTGCGGAGCGGGAGAAGCATCAGCATCCCATCCCTCCTTTCCTCCCTCCCTTCCTTCCCCCCACCACCTCCTGGGTTTACGCTGGTCCTCCTTCTCGAGCCCAGGGAGTCCGAAGACCGAAGACGCGATCCATTCCAAGGTGCACAGGAGGAGGAGGTGGAGGGGGAGGAGGAGGAGGTGGAGGCGGAGGAGGAGGAGGAGGAGGAGCAGGAGGAGGAGGAGGAGGACGAAGAGGAGGAGGTGGGCAAAATTCGTCGAGGCAGACATGCCCCACGCCTCAGCCCGCCGGACGAGACGGCATCAGCCCCCCCGGCCGAAGGCTCTGCCAGGCACCAGCTGAGAGGAACCGATTATCCCTGCACCTTGGACTCCTGACATCCTCCTCCTCCTCCTCCTCCTCCTCCACCTCCTCCTCCTCCTCCTCACGCTGTTGGTTATGTTCAGTCTCACAAGGGAGCTCGCGGGGCCCTGGGACCCGCCAAAGATGGCCCCTTGCCTGGGGAAACCTACAGATACCGATAGTCCCACCAGCCTTCTGGGCGTAGGTGGTCTCACGATGTCTTTCTGTCCTTTTCCAGAAGCATCCTTTTCCTCTTACGATGCCGAGACGACAGAATCATCGAACAACCAAGACATGTGTTCTTTGTATTCTCACCGTTTCGGGTCCGATGCGCTTTTGAGACGTCAAGGTGGCCCCACGACGTCCCCAGAGAGCGCCAAGAGAGGCCCAAGAGGCAGCCAAGACGGACCCAAGAGCGCCCAAGACCGCCCCAAGAGGGGCTCAAGAGCGCATCAAGAGCGGTGTTGAGGGCCCCAGGTAGGGGGGCTTAGATCGGGACTCCTCCTCATTTGATCGATACTTAGCCTCGAAGATGGCCCCAAGAGGCGCTCCAGGGTTCCCGAGAGAGTCCCAAGAGAGCCCCAAGGTGGCTCCAAGAGGTCCCCAGGAGGGCCTCAAAACGGCCCCGAGACTCCACAAAAGAGCTCGACGATGGTTCCAAGAGGTGATATTGAGGGCTCCCAGGGGTGGGGGGAGGCGACATCGAGGACCCCTCCTCATTTGATCGATGCCCTCCAACATGTTCCCAAGATGTCCAGACGCTCCCAAGATAGCCTCTAAGATGGCTCAACGCCCTCCTCCCCCTCCTCTCATTGCCCGCTCTGTTTCACTATATATATATATATATATATATATGTCTCTTCTTTCCATTCCCCGTCAGCTCCAATAAGCAGGGCTTCTGAATGGGCTGGTGGAGATACGCCAAGCGTGAAGAATTACTGCTGCTCCCCAGACCTCTCCAGGGGTGCGTTCTGACCAGAATCTCGAGACGACTCCAGCCTCGACGACGAGGGCGCCCCAGGAGGCCCCAAAATAGAGAAAACGACGGAAGGGTAGCGGTCTCGGTGCCGTGCCTCCGCAAGACATCGGAACACATCATGACCGAATCGACTCGACGTGGCCCCCCAAAGAGGCCGGGAGGGTCCTCGAGCGCCTGCTGCAGCTCCGCGGGGTGCAACGCCCGCAGGATCGGCAACACCTTCGGGGACGCACTGACCCGGGTGAACGCAAACCCCGGTCAGTCAGGCCATGCAGGATCCTGCAGAATCCTGCAGGATGCTGCGCCCAAGCCCGGGCCAATGCGCCCCTGGCCCTGCACTGTCCTGCAAGATCCCGCGCCCTGACTGACCCCCGTTCCCAGACATGCGACGTCCTGATTTTGTCAAGACGGCATCCTTGGAAATCCCGACCCTTTCCCCATGACCGACCGGTTCTTCGTCCTGAATCGTTTTATGATGGTCCCGAGGCCCGGCGAGGGCCCCCCGAGGCCGAAAACGGCCAAAAACCTCCCGTCCTGATTTCGTTACGACGCAATCATGTCTGGGTTTTGTCATGACGTCGACCCTTGGACGTCTCGACCCATTCCTATGAACCGGTTTTTCATCCTGCATCATGTTTTGACGGTCCCGAGGGCCGGTTAGGGCCCCCAGAGGTAGAAAATCCGCCGGCCCCCTTGCGGGGCCACCAGGCTGTAGGACGAAGGTTCGCAGTTTCCTGTACCAGTTGCAGCTTCC
>CAUYUJ010009902.1:232617-260117 GCA_963575745.1 Prorocentrum cordatum
CTCTGTGGCGGGCCCACCTATAAACAGGCCGGGGCGCTTCGCCACTGCTCGGAAATGGAGGCGCTGTGGGCGTTAAGTCGGGCTGCACCCGCACGGCGTCGCCGTCGCCATCGAGTATGACCGGCCGGCCGCGCCAGACCACGCCAAGACGCCGCCGCGCGAACGTCGGGCCGCGGCGGATCTGTCGGGATCTCGTGGGGCGCACGGAGGCACGCTACTACGGTGTGTCCTCCTCGGAGGCGCGCGTCCGACCCGAACAGACAGCATACCCATCTTGTGGTATATCGCTTCTCGAGCGGCGTGGCCGGAAGGCGCCCGCCACGACGCAGATATGCTGCGAGATTTCGAAGTGTGCGCGTCGCCAAGGAGGGGGGGGGGGGGGGCGACGCACACCTACCAGTATTGATTACTATGTTGGGGTGCCGCCGATCTCTCGGAGTCGAAGCGGATCGCGCCGGCCAGAGCTGATACATATACATATCTCTATACATATATATATATATACACATATAAATATACATATACACATGCGTATATGCATATGTATGTATGTATATATATATATAGGTAATCTATGTTTGTATACACATATATATATATATACACACACCGAGTCGGACCGACGTCAGGCCGGAGCGGACCATGCGAAAGGTGGGCCTGGCCAGGGGGCGGCGTGGGTGTGCAGTTGGCGCCACCCCGTACAGCCCCCACTTCTGGGCCAGGGGCTTGGGCTTCGCCTCGGGCGGACGGGGAGGAAAGCACGGCAGAAGCGTGGGCCCGCGGAGGTCCGCGCGGCTTCTGAGATCGGCGCTGGACCCTCTGGAGGCGCCTCTGGCGCCGGGATCCAGCGCCGACTCCAGAACTCCGCGCAAGCCTCCGAGAGCTTGTGCTTGTGCACATCTGTGTTGTTTATTGTTTTTTTCTTCTCCTCCTCCTCTTCTTCTTCTTCTTCTCGGAGCACAGAGAATGGACGCAGCGGCAGCTCAGAGACGGCCCGTCGACCACTCCCGGGGGTCTCAACGCACCACAGCTCTCCGAGCTGCGTCCCACCGCGGCGACGGAGGCCCCCCGAAGGCCCACTGCCGCTGCCCCCACTCGCCTGCCTCTGCCTCCCGGAGCCTCCAGCAGCGTCGACATCTGCGGACGCTCGGCGGTCGCGAAGGCCACGAAGACGGGGTCGCGCCTCAGCTCGATGGACACGAACTCCACCGCGCGGCTGTCGGCCGCCACCGCGGCCAGCACCACGTCGCTCTCGCCGTGGAGCCCCGTGGACGCGAGCCGCAGCGCCAACCCGCTCTGCGACACGGCCGCGTTCACCACGTCCGGGTCCGCGCGCAGCTCGGCGGACGCGTGCGCCAGCGCGTCGCCGTTCTGAGATGGTTAGGCTTCGGGCTGCGCGCAGACCCTGAGACCGGTGTGCTGCAATCTTTCAACACAGGGTGCCTTCGCCTGGTTTCGGGCCCTGAGACCACCACAGACCGTCTTTCAACACCGGGTGCCTTCGCCTGGTTTCGGGCCCTGAGGCCATCGCAGATCGCCTTTGAACACTGGGTGCCTTCGCCTGGTTTCGGGCCCTGAGGCCATCGCAGATCGTCTTTGAACACCGGGTGCCTTCGCCTGGTTTCGGGCCCTGAGGCCATCGCAGATCGACCTGGCTCGAGAAGTGCAGCAAACAGCTGGGGTCTCTGAGGCTCTGGTCGTCGTTCCCTGAGATCCGACGCTGCAAAACATGACAACATCGCAAAACATCACCATTGGAGCCTGATGCCCCTGGCCCCATCTTTCTGCGGCATGTTTCGAGCTGGACCGATCTGTGAGGGCCCCGAGGGCCCGAAACTGGGCGAGATCGCCCCTTTTTGCGCAACAGATTGCAAAAGGCCAAGATCTCAGGGTCTGTCGAAATGCTGCACTTCTCCGCAACGTCGGATCTCAAGGGACAGCCCCCCCAAGCAATCCCGACTGGCCTCGACAGGCACCCCGAGCAGTCCGAGGCGGCCTCCTCGACGCCCCGGCGCCGCCTGCGGCGGCCCTCTGGGGCGAACCGCGCCTTAGGGCTGGGGCACTGAGATCGCCTCGGGCCGATCGGGGGGGGCCTGTTGAGGTCAAGTGGGGCTGGTGAGCACTTTCTTTGTCTCAGAATGGGAAAAAATACCACTGCTACCTTTCGCTCGTTTTCCCCTTCTTGGGCCTCCTGGGATGCCCTCGTCCCAACCGCTGGATCCGCCTCGAAATTCTGGTCAGAACGCACCCCGGGAGAGGGCCAGGGAGTAGCGGTATCGGTACCTTCTGTGGTTTCCCCAGAACGTTTTCTTCTTCGGCGTTTCGACATTGGGCGGAGGGAGGGGAGGGGGGGGTCTGGCTCCCGACCTCGGCTTCATGCGACTGTTTGCAACAGTGCGTCCTATGAGGGAGACTGAACCTGCTTGATGCAGGCGCCAAAAACAGCCAGGATCTATCAGACACACAGAGACATGCTTATACTAGATGTCCTCCTTGGAGACGTGCGTCCGATCCGAACATATAGTACACCCATCTTGTAGTATATCGTTTCCCGAGCGGTGTGGCCAGAACGCGCCCGCCACGACGCATATACTATAAGATTTCTCGGTGCGGGCGTCGCCCCTGGGGGGGGGGCAACGACCATATAGTATAAACATGTCGGGGTGACGTCGAATCTACTCCATGGGGGAGGGGGGGGTGCGAGGGCACGCGCCGACCGGTAAAACAACGAATAAGAGAACGATCACCCACTGAGGGGGCTGTCTGCCCTAGAACTGACGATGCAGACCAACCATGCAGCATCGCGAAGAGATGCAACCGAGGCCCCTGCATCCTTTTTCGAGCTGGGTCGACCCGTGATGTTGGTTCCGGGGTCCGAAGTCCGCTGGCGTGAACAGATTGCACCGCCCGGCTCGCAGGGTGTGCGCAGCCCTACGCCTCACCATTCTGAGACACCGCCGCCGCCGCGACGCCCGGGTCTGCCTGCAGCCTGGCCGAAGCGTACGCCAGGGCCAGGCCGTCCTTGAGGGGCAGCGATAGGGGGGAACTGGAGCAGACCACAAATAGTTCTTGGAACATTACTTGGTGGGCCTATGGCCCAACCAGGACGCTTCGCCACTGCTCGAGTCCTGCCGCACGGCCCGGAGCACCACCTCCCTGTCGTCGCGCAGGTGGGGCGGGGCCGACAGCAGCGCCGCGCCGTCCTGCGAGACCGCGGCCAGCACCAGCTCGCGGTCGGCCCGGAGCTGCCCGGAGACCTCTGCGAGCGCGGCGCCGGCGCTGGCGACCGCGGCCAGCGCCACCTCGCGGTCGTCGCGGAGCTCGCAGCTGGTGAACTTCAGCGCCAGACCGGCGTGGGCGACCGCCTCGAGGAGGATGTCGCGGTCGTTCTGGAGCTCCCACGAGGCGTGCTGCAGCGACATGCCGTCGCTCCTCACGGCGGCCCTGACGATGGCCTCGTCCCTGCGGAAGCCCAGCTGCACCAGGGCGAGGTTCGCGCCCTTCGCCTGCACGGCGGCCTGGACCACAGACTTGTCGTTGCGAACCTCCGGTGGGGCCATGGCAAAAGCATCCGGGAAGGTGCTGAGAGCCTCCATCGTCACGTCGGGGTCGCGGAGCGGCGCTCCAACCACGTGCCTCAACGCGGAGCCGTCCGCGCGGACTGCCGGCATGACGACCTCGTAGTCTCCCCGCATCGCCTCCGTGGCGCAGGCGAGGGCGTGAGGATTCTGCTCGACGGCCGCCAGGGCGACGCCCTTGTCCCCCCTCAGCTCCTCGCTGGCGTACGCCAGAGCCTCGCCGCTCCGCGACACGGCCGCGAGTGCCACCTCGCGGTCCGCCTGCAGCTCCGCCGAAGCCACCGAGAGCGCCAAGCCCGAGGAAGCTATGGCAGCCAAGACCACCTTGGCAAGGCTCCGGGCTGCGCACAGACGGCCCGCCCAGGTAGTGCCGGCTGGCCTCGACAGGCCACCCGAGTAGTCCCGGGCGGTCGCCATACCCCAACCCTGGGGCGCGGAGCGCCCCAGAGGCGCCGCCTGAGGCGGCGCCAGGGTGTTGAGATTGCCCCTGCTGAGACCGCCCCTAGCTGGCTACTCGGGTAGCCTGTTGAGGCCAGATGGGGCTACCTGGGGGGCTGTCTGCGCGCAGCCCAAAGTCTTACAGATCACCTCACGGTCTCCGCGGAACTCGGGGGGGGCGTGCTCGAGGGCGGCCCAGTGGCACTGCACTGCCTTCAGCACTATGTCCCGCCGCGCCCTCAGCGCCTCCGGCGCGAGGGCCAGGGCGTGGCCGTTCTGGGTGACCGCCGCGAGCACAACCTCGGGGTTGGCCTGCAGCTCCGGGCTGACATGCCGCAGAGACAGGCCGTCCTTGGCGAGTGCCTCGAAAACTGCGTCTGGCTCAGACAGCGTTGGCCCTACAAGCGAACCGCCTCCAAGAGCGCCCATCTTGCGAGCGACGCCCCGATGCAGACGGGACTCGCGGCAGATACTCGGGCCGAAATGGCTACACTCCATGGCGATCACGCAAGGTGTTTTGGGGGACTTCCGTTTCACGTCGATTTACCCCCAACCTCTGACGTAATGTGTTCGGGGAGGGGCGCCAGTCCAACCCACTGTAAAAAGGATGGCGAAACAGGCTCTGAAGGATCGACCCAGTTGGTGGTAGAGAACGCGGCTGTGTGAATGGTATCTGTGTCGGCTGCAACCATGGCCAACCAGAATTGTGGACGTGTCTGGCTTCATACCCACAGCCCAGGCACGGTTCCAGAATGAGCCGAAGGCCACTAGATATATGCATATATGTTCGCCAGCGTGGACTTCACACATAATATATTATAGCACATTCGGTGGTGTAATGTATGTGGCGCTCGCTAAGTGGTGCCATATTGGGTTGTCAAATATGTGGCACAATCTACGTTAAGCAACACTTGCTGTGTAAGCTATGTGCGATCGATGTGCGCAATATAGAAAGTGCCATCTGCGTGGTGCAATCTGTGTGGCTCAATCTATGTGGTGCAATATGTGTCGTTCAATCTGCGTGATGCAATGCATGCGGCGTGAATTGTGTGGTGTAAGACATGTGGTGTGAGCTACGTGGTGCGATGTATGAGTGGAATCGGCATGGTGCAATGTATGTGGTGCAGATATTGCTCGCGCAATCATCCCACGCACCCACCCGCAACTTGGTTTGCACAACCCACGCGGCGGCCATTGAGATGGCTGGCGCGTCGCTGCGGCGGCTCTGGTGCGCGCAAACTCGCGCGCAAAGCGGCCGGCTAGTTCGACTCAGCCGACGTGGCCGCGGTGGCGCTGACCGCCAGGGACTTCTCAGCGCGTCTCGCAGGCCGCGCTGACTAGACGATGACGATGACGGCGGCAAGGCCAATGCCAGCACAGATGCTGATCAGACCGATGACGGTGATGGTGTCCAAGTGTCGGTGACGAAGGTTTTGGAAGAGGTTTTGAAAGGATTTTAACATGCGCGCGCGTCCGACGGGCGTGAGTAGCCCGCATTGATTCATTTGGGAAGGACCGTGCTCCTCAACATGCGCGCAAGGGCGATCGAGAGGCCCGTTTGGTCGCATTTGGTATGTTGAACAACCTATTCGCAAGAGCGCGTTCTCTACAACAAAAACCATCGTGAAAAACTATGTGTTTTCATATGTGTTCGGGACACTCGATTTCGAATTATACGACCCCTACTGTGTTTGAGAGATGTCGGCATGCGCGTGCGATGGCGCGCGCGTGTGCGCGTCTTCCCATCGTGTGCAAGGGACTTTGCAAACTGATGGTTTCTGATACGAGCGAGTGCGCGCGCACAGTATGAATTGAAGAAGGATCAGGGGGTGCCGATCGTGTCTTGGTTGGGTCGGTAGGAGTTGAAATTTAGAATAAGCGATGAGGCATCACATGAAATTTGCACACCCCCAGGGGGTAACGACAATCCTGGCCTCGGGGGGGCGGTTGATACTAATTCCTTCTCTGATGTACGCGACGTGGTGCAATATATGTGGTGCAATATGTGTTGAGTGACCTACGTGGTGCAATCGGCGTGTTTCAATATATTGTATGCAATCCACTATGTGGTGCAATATGTGTGGTGTAAGCTACGTGGTGCGATGGCAGTTAAGCAACCTATGTGATATTTGTGGTCCTGAGGTATGTGGTGAAATCTGTGCAGTGCAATCTACAAAGCTCGCAAAATCAAAATTGCAACCAACATGCGGCGGCGACGGGCGACGCGACGACAAGCCGGCCGCACCGACGCACAATCCGCGTGGGCGGCAAGACGCCCCAAGAAGCTTCCAACGGGGGCTCCCAAGAGAGAGCAAATGCCACATTCCCAACGGAAAACGTACATGTTCAGCATCTTCGCCTCTGGGGCGTTCACAGCCTCGAAGACGCCCCAAGAGGCCCTCATGATCGCTCCAAGACGGACCAAGAGGCCCCCAAGAGAGCTCCAAGACGGCCCAAGAAGGCCCCACCCAAGAAGCCCCAAAGACGGACCAAGAGGGTCCCAGGACGAGCCCAAGAGGGGGCCCAGAGAGGAAAACATGTCTTTTCGAGCCTTCGACCCCAAGATGCCCCCAGGAGGCTTCAAGAAGCCTCCAAGAGGCCCCAAGAGGCACACAAGAAACGCCCAAAAGGCCCCCAGTAGGCCCGAAGAGGACCCCCAAAAGCCTTCCCAGTGCCGCCGAGAAACGCCGAGGATGTCCTCTTCCTCCACGTCCTCCACGTCCTTCTCTTCCTCCTTCTCCTCCTCCTCCTCCTCCCTCTCCTCCTCCTCCTACTCCTCCTCCTCCTCCTCCTCCTCCTCCTCCTCCTCCTCCTCCTCCTCCTCCTCCTCCTCCTCCCCCTCCTCCTCCTCCTGCCCATCCTCCTGCTCCTCCCGTTCCTCCTCGGCCCTCGGCCTCCTGCTCTTCCGGCTCCTCCGGCTGAACTCCTCCTCCTCATCGTCTTCATCCTCATCCTCCTCGTGTCATCCTCATCACCATCATCATCCGTATCGCCATCATCGTCATCATAATCATGATAATCGTCATATTCGTCATCACCATCATCATCATCATCATCATCATCATCATCATCATCATCATCATCATCATCATCATCATCATCATCATCATCATGATAATCATCATCATCAGCATCATCATCATCATCATCATCAGCAGCATCATCATGATCATCAGCATCATCATCAGCATCAACATCATGATCATGATCATGATCATCATCAGCAGCAGCAGCATGTTCACTCTTATCTTCATCACCATCATCGTCATCAGCAGCATTATATCAGCAGCATCATCATCATAATCATCAGCATCATCTTCATCATCAGCATCATCATCATCATCATCATCATCATTATCCTCCTTTCTTCTCCTCCTCCCACCTCCTCAACCTCCTCCTCTTCCACCTCCTCCTCATCCTCCTGCTCCTGTTTGACCCATCCTCCTCTTCTTTTCATCTCGTCCTCTTTATTCTCCTCCTCCTCCTCCTCGGCCTCCTCCTCCTCTTCCTCCTCCTTTAACTCCACCTTGCTGGCATTCTCTTGCTTTTGCTGCCCAAAAGTGTCACATCCAATCGTCCGCCTCTTCATCCCCCTCCTCCTCTTGGCCCGCAGACCCCTCCCGCGCCCATCAGGTCTTCATCCCCAGATCGATGTTTGACGGTCCCAATGAACACATGAAACCCCCCAGAACCCCCCAGAAACATCCAGTATGCCGTCATAGAGGGAGGAAGAAGGAGAAGAAAAAGGAGGAGGACCAGGATGAACGTCGTCTTCTTTGTCGTCCATTTTGACGCGGCTCCGGAGCGCCCCGGATCGGCGGCATTGGATACTAGAACCATCGCGCGCGCTTCGCGCGCGCTCAGGTTCTAGCAGGCCCCAGGCCTCGACGAATTCACTGCTCCACTGAAGTAGTGGACCACAATCCACGCATGCCAATTTGGACAGAAAGGCCTTCGAAGAAAACGGTTGCGTAGGGGGGCGGAGGCCGTATGAATCGGGTTCCCAGAAGGCCTTCTGGGAGCATGGGTTTGGGGCGTCTTGGGGAGCCTGTTGGGGCGTGCCGTCGTCGTCGTCGTCGTCGTCGTCGTCGTCGTCGTCGTCGTCGTCGTCGTCGTCGTCGTCGTAATGTCGCTGTCGCTTATCTTATTGGGGCGCGCCGTCGTCGTCGTCCTCGTCCTCGTCGTCGTCGTCGTCGTCGTCGTCGTCTTCGTCGTTTCGTCGTCGTCGATTCAAGAGGACACTTGGGGCAACTGTGTGCGAAAAGATCTGCGGAGGGCCGCGAGAAGGCGATCAGTCATGTTCCCAATCAACTTCCCAGACAGCTCTCCTGAAGCATGACTGTACTTCGAAGCCTCCGGAGACTCGCGGGCCCATGATGAACCATGTCCCCGAAGGCTTTCTGGGGACATGGTTTGTTGGGGTGTGTTGGGGGGTGTCTTGAGCGTTCCCTGGGAGCCCCTTGGGGGCCTCCGGGAACTCTCGGGCCCATGATGAACCATGTCCCCGGAAGGTTTTCTGGGGACATGATTTCTTGGGGTGTGTTGGGGGGCCTCTTGGGCGTTCCCTGGGAGCCCCTTGGGGGTCTCTTGGGGCTTCCTGGGGGCCTCTTGGGCGCCTCACGGGGCTTCGTGGGAGCCTCTTGGTGGCCTCCGGGGGCCTACAGGCGGCCTCTAGGGCCAGAGACCTTGAAATGTCGGTTGGCGGTCCCCCATCTGGGCCCTCTCTTGGGGAGCTCTTGGGGCGCAGTTGGGCTGTCTGGGGAGCCTCCTGGGCCGTCTTGGGGCCCTCTTCGCGGCCTCATGGCCCGTCTTGGAGCGATCTGAAGGGCCTCCGAGCGAGGCCGCGAGGGAGCGCTGGGAAGCGGGGAAAGCGAGAACGCCTAGTCTTGGGGCCCTCGTCGGGGCCTCGTGGGCCATCTTGGAGCGATCTGAGAGGCCTCCGCAGACAGACAGACAGACAGACAGACAGACAGACAGACAGACAGACAGTCAGGCAGACAGACAGACAGACAGACAGACAGACAGACAGACAGACACACAACAGACACACACACACAGTCAGACAGTAGAAAGGGAGGCGGAGGAGGATGGAGAAACCGCGGGGGCGAAGACCAGCGGCGAGAGGGGCACGTGCTGGCGGAGCCCGGGCAGCCCCGACGCCCCGAGGCCTTGCTGGGCTGCGGGGCGCTCTCGAACACCGAGGGGGCATCGCCGGCGGTGCCTGGCCGGGCGGCGGGGCGACGCCGACGAGGCGCCGACGGCGGCGACGGCGACGGCGAGGCGCCGTGGTCGACGACGCCGACGGTCACGCGCCCGCGCCGATTTTTCGAAGTCAAGAAAGACATGAACAAACATGTTTAAAAACAAAAAAACGATCCACCGCCACAGATGTGACCTCGTGGCGGCACCGCCATGCACACCACAGTTATCGCTGAGCATGGAAGCACACGTTCGTCTCCATCGCCTCTCGCCCCATCCCCCCGCGGAGCTCGGCGAAGCGTGCCCGCCAGCGCCCAGATCATGCGCACGATGTCGGAGGCCTCGCTCGGTCTCGGGGCGCGCGCCTCGGCAATCTCGCGGACGAGAACTTGACTTTTTGGCGGCCCCAGCGGATAGCGTGTCGCTCCGCTCCGCGGGTCGGGATGTAGGAGGCTCGGAAAGGCTGCGGATAGCGTGTCGCGCCGCGGATAGCGTGGTGGGCCTGGACCAGCGGAGGGACACGCTAAGCGCAAAACTTCCCGGAGTTCCCGGCCGTGGGCTGCGTGCGGTACCCTGGAATCTCAGTGGGCCAACGAGGAGTAAGAGACCTGGCAGGAGGCACCTGCTGGCAGGCCAGTCTTTTGCTGGATGTGCAGGATGTGTGCGCAGTCGAGGCTCCGATGAAAGAGCGGTGGCTAAGATACCTTGGCCGGCTTTGCTTAGGTGGGCGGCAAACTCTATCAGTTAAATGACCGACCTCTTGCTGCAAGGAGCCTCAATATCCGAACTGTCCCAAACCCCCGTGGGTGATGCATTGCCCTGGAAACCCTGAATCCCCCCAGAACAAAAAGGCCATCTCTTGGGGCGGCACCCTTCACTTGCACCAGCGTGCGCCAACGGAGCCGCCCTCGTCTCACCTCTGCGGCCTTCCTCCACGCGAGATGTCATCCCATCAAAACCTCGACATCCCTGGGGCGCCCTGACACATGCAACGAAGAACAGCAAGCCCCTTCTTCGAGGCCACACGTGCTCCTCCCATCGACTTAAGTCGGGCATGCCCCTCTACAGGAGGACCACGGAAAAATAGTCAACACAACACCTGGGGACGGTTTGTCCATTCTTTGTTGACCATATTTGCGCATTGATTTAAAATACGTTTTAATGTTTGATGTAAAATCCGCCTGTAAGGGGGACATGCCCGACCTAGCCGTCGACCCTCGACGGACGCCCCGCAGAGAACCCAGGCGGGGCGAGCGCCCCGGCAAGGCGCCTCAGGGTGCGATCGCTGCCTGCCCCCTACGGCGCCCGAGGCGAGCGCCCGAGACACGCGTCGGCGATGGCGCTGTCCTGGGGCGCCGCCTCAGTCCAGGGAGCGGAGGAGGAGGAGGAGGAGGAGGAGGAGGACGAGGAGGAGGAGGAGGAGGAGGAGGAGGACGAGGAGGAGGACGAGGAGGAGGAGGAGGCGGAGGAGGAGGAGGAGGGGGCGTCGCGCAGCCCCAGTCCAGGGAGTGGCACTCTGGAGCCCGAGCCTCGCCACGGGCCGCCACGAGCCCGAGCCTCGCCACGAGCCGCCGAGGGGGTGGAGCCCCCCAGCTGCGCCAAGATCCAGGGGTGGCGCTCGTCGCCGTCGTCGTCGTCGTCGTCGTCGTCGTCGTCGTCGTCGCCGTCGTCCGTAGCCATTTTGGCTCAAGATGGTCACTGCCCGTGGCAGAGCACGGAGACCCTTGGTCCAGGGCCAGCTAGAAGGACTAAGCTATCACGCCTTCCTCGCGCCCGCGAGGTCGAGCTTCATATCCCGACCGAGGCCGTTCCCATCGCTCCCATGGCTCCTGGCGGCGGTGGTGGTGGCGAGTGCGGCAGTTTCGTACGGCGTCCATGGGCAAAGGTGTGGCCCTGGCGTCAGCAGGAGAGAGGACGGAAGGCATTCTGTCAGCAGTGTTGCGCTTGGCTGTTCATGGACAGGCTCGCGGACGCTGACTTCAAGTGCAAGTGCGGCGCCAGCAGCTGGGGGGCGGAGCCATCAGGAGGAGGAGCACCAGATCGTTCGCAACGTGACGGGGGTTTCGACGACTGGGGCTGGCCAATCCTCGGAGCAAGGCGTGGCAAAGGCAGGCGCAAGGGTACTGGAGGAGGAGGTGATCTACAGCGGCCAGGAGGTTACGGAAATCAATCTGGTGGTGGAGGCGGCGGCAAGGATGACAAGGTGGCCGAACTTCTCGCACAAGCAGCAGCACTGGCTGGCGACGGCGCTTGGAAGCAGAAGATCGAGGCCCTACGCGCAGAGGCAGCACCACATCCACCAGCAGTTCAGCATCCACAGCCTGGATCCCGTCAGGCGCTCAGAGCAGCAGAAGATCGAGTACAAAAGGCACAGAGTGCGCAAACGAAGGCCTATCGCCGCCGAGAAAGGCTTCGAGAAGAACTCAAGCAAGCGGAGGATGACTTCAAGCAGCGCAGTGCAGAAGTGGCGGCGGCAGAGGCAGAGGTCAAAATCGAACTTCAGCGACATCCCCTCGGAGGCGACCTCAAGTGTGACGGGGCGCAGAACGCGAAGAAGCAGCGCGTGCTGCCCCTGGGCGCCCTCCTGGAGGACGAGGAGATCGACGTCGACCTGGGCAGCCTCTTCGAGTGCGCGAGCGACGACAACATCTCGGAGGCGGACAAGCAGGAGCTCGAGAAGAGGAAGAAGCTCCTCCTGGAGGCCGCGAAGGGAGCGGCGAAGGAGGCCTTCGCACAGACGGCAGCTACACTCAAGCAGCAGAAGCAGCAGGAGCAGGAGTTCCTGGATCGGATTCGGAAGAAGCGCAAAGCGGACGCAGCCGAGTCTGAACTGGACGGAGCTGAAGCTGGAGCATCGGGAGGAGCGCCAGCGTCAGGCGGACCCCCTGCAGCTGCAGTGGGTGGGGCTCCACCAGCAGCGGCACAGCCAGCAGCAGCGGCAGCGCCCGAAGCAGCAGCGCTATCCGAGAAGGAGGCGAAGGAGAAGCGTGAGCTGGCGGCAGCGGTCGAGGCCGCAAGGGTCGCAAACGCAGCTGGGCGAAGGGGCACGGCGAGCTCCTAGCCATACGATTTTCATGCAGAACTTGTCGACCTGGGGGCCCAGGTTGAAGAAGAAGATCGACTCGCTCAGGGACGACGTGATTATCTTCCCTGAGACGCACGTCGGCGCCGACGGCACGAACGAGATCGTCGAGCACCTGGACTTCAGGGGCTTCAAGGCGGTGGTCACGCCGTCGGTCAAGAACAAGCGGAGTGAGTTGGCAGGCGGCATCGGCATGGCCATGAGAGGTTTCTTGTCAGTGACGTCTATGCGACACTTGGCAGCGAAGAAGGAGCAGGCAGTGGGGCTGCGGTATCTGGACGGCGATTGGGAGCCAGGGCCGATCGATTTCCAGGACATGGTAGCAGCGCAGTGGCGGTGGCGCGGGCAGTCGGTCCTGGTCATCGGCATGTACCTCACGTCGTCTATCGGCATGAGCGGCGAGAACCACCAGAAGATGGCGCGCCTCGCGGCGCTCACGCGCGGCCACAGCGGGCCGTGGGCTGCGATAGGCGACTGGAATGCGGAGCCGAGGGAGCTCCAGGCGGCAGGGTGGTGAAGACTGCTCGACGCGAAGGTGATCACGCCAGCTGACGTCATCTACACGTGCACGCGCAACCCTGCGCGCATGCTCGACTACGTGGTGTGCTCGGAGACGTTCTCGATGATCGTGGATAGAGTTGATACAGATCGCCATGACCCTGGGGATCACTACGGCGTGCGAGTCCACTTGAGGGGGGACTCGAGGATCGCGATGCAGCGCAACCTGCAGCTCGCGAAGCCCTTTCCCTTGCCAGATATGCCGAAGCGGAAGGCGGACCCGAACAGCAAGCGGCCCAGGCAGAAGGCGAAGAAGCAGAGCGAGTACGAGGCAGGTGCGTTGAGCGCTGCGAGGAATGCGGAGGCCCCGCCCTCCTCGGAGCCCTCCCTCCCCAGGTCTGATCGAGGCGAGCGGAAGAAGGACGTGGTCGTCTGCGAGGCGGTGCCGCAGGAGTGCCAGCAGCAGAGCGAGCTGGCGGAGCTTTTCGGCGGGAGCAGCGACGAGGACGGGATACTCAGCGAGAATGAGGAGGCCTCGGAGGAAGCTGTCGCCGAGCCGAAGGCGGGCGAGATCTTCGACCTGGAGATCGAGAAGCGCAACCTCCTGTGGCACGAGAAGTACCGCACGGCAGTCGCCGAGGACCGCATCGCCTGGAGGCAGCCAGCGCAGTACGTGAAGCAGACGCTTGCCTACACCTTCGACGAGGAGGGGGCGCGCGAGCTTGGGGCACGCTACGGCGCCTGGGTGCACGCGGTAGAGCAGTATTACATGGCGTCTCTACAGATAAAGGCCGAGGAGCGCAGCATCTACCTCGGGCGCGGCGAGGAGGTCAGGTTCAAGAAGGGCAAGACCAAGCTCGGCATCGGCGTCAGCGCCGACCTGGATCAGTCAATCAGGTGGTGGGGCACGCTGGCGTCGTACCTGGTCGAGTTGCAGCGCTGCGAGGGCAAGGGGCAACGAGCGCAGCGGCTACGTGACGACTGCAGAGCACTCAGCAGCACGATGCCTAGTGGCGGCATCATCAAGATGACAGCGAAACAGAAGAGGAAGTGGCGAGTGGCTCTCAGCGGCATACACGGCATGTCCAATGTGCAAGTGCAGCACCTCGGCGTGGCCGCGCTCACCACAGCAAAGAAGGGCAATCGCACGGAGGTTGGCGAAGCCTTGCTGGCCTACACGAATTGGGCGCAGGAGCAGGAAGCGGCAGGCAGCGGCAAGTTGCACCGCAAGACGAAAGACAAGCCGAGGTGTGACAATGAGGTGCGCAGCCAGGGCGTTACCGCATCGGACATGGTGGAGTACATGGACGCGAAGGGCGCGGTGTGGAGCAAGAAGTGGAAGAGCAACTTCAGCACGCAGGCAATCTTGCAGCGCCTGGAGCAGTCTCGCAAGGTGGCCACGGAGGAGGACTGGGCGCCCATCACCATCGAGAGCCTCAACGTTGCCATCGACACGATGGCGAAGAGCAAGGCGAAGGGCGTAGAGCAGATGGGCGCCCTGGCTTTCAAGTGGTTGCCCCCAGAAGCCAGGGAGGAGTTGCGCATCATCATCGAGGAGGTCGAGCGCACTGGTACATGGCCGTGGCAGCTGATGGTCACGCTTGTCAGCTTGCTGCGCAAGGATGCAGGAGGAGACAGGGCGATTGGGCTGCTGCCCGAAGTGGTCAAGCTCTGGTCCAAGGTGCGAAGCGAGTTCACCAACGAGTGGGTCGTCGCCATGGCGGGGAAGTGGGATGCAGCGATCGCGGGGAACAGCGCTCTCAAGGAGGCCCTGGTTCGCTCCTTCTCCGACGAGGTGATAGAGTGGATGCCAGTGAAGATCTACTCGGTGACAGCGCTGTGGGACCTGGCGGAGTTCTACGACACTCTAGAGCCCCTCCTCATCCTGGACGAGGGGCTCAGGCTGGGGCTTCCAGCCCGCACTCTGCACCTGGAGATGCTGAGCCACCTAAGTGCACGCCTCATCAGAGAGAGGACGGCTTGCGCAGAGCCGATCGCGCCCGACAGGTCCATCTGCGCGGGCGCGAGGCGGGGCATCGACTTCGGCAGGGTTGCGCTTTACGCCGTGCTGGAGCGGGTGAGCACAAAGTACGAGCAGGTACGAGTGCGATCGTGGGTCGACGACGTCACGACGAGGATGGAGGGCTCCAAGAAGGAGGTGATCAAGCAGTTGACGGGCGCGGGCGTGGAGTTCGCAGCTGGAGTGAAGAAGTCGAAGCTGACGCTCTCCACCAAGTCGGCGCTGATCGGCAACGACATGGGCGTGGTGAAGGAAGTGGCCCTCAAGCTGAGGGCGCGCATGATAACGGTGAAGGTAAGGAGTCAAGCGCCCGACTTGGGCATCGACCGAGGCCGCAGCATCGCGGGCGGCAAGGGCAAGCACGCGAGGAGGGTGGCGCATGCAGACAGACAAGTAGCGCGCACCCTGAAGATGGCGCGCAGTGGCAGGCGCGCCAGAGGCGGCGCACGTGCAGTGGTGCAGCGCGGGTCCTTGCCGCGCGCCGCCTACTCGTGCAAGGTGTTCGGGATGGCACCCAGCACCGTGCTGAAGTGGAGGAGGAGGCTAGCAGCGACCATCGCCCCGAGGCTGCGGGGGAGGTGCCTCACGACGCTGCTCAGCATCGAGATTGCGAAGGGGGACCCCGCGTTCGGAGCCGTTTTCGCGCTGCTGGACTCGTGGATGCACATCATCAGCGACAAGTTGAGGAGGCAGAAGGTCAGCATCATCTGGCCGCGGATCGTCGAGAAGGTGTCGAAGCTGGACCCGAAGAAGCGCTGGAAGGGTGTGACGGGCATCACCAGGGCGATGGTCAACACCCTGCTGGACTTGGGCTGGTCCATGCTGGGGCCGTGGCACTGGGTCTCGGACGACGGCGAGGAGTTCGGCAGCGACGACCCCTCGGCGCTCGACGGCGGCGTGGACACCAGCGACTTGAAGCAGGCGATCGCCAGTACTATTGAGAGGAAGCAGTGGCAACAGGCGGCCAAGCACTACGCGGGAGGCGGCATGGAGGCGGGCGCGGACATGCGCTCAGCGAGGTCGCTCATCAAGAAGCTTAAGAGGAAGGGCGAGCACGACAAGGTCGGCGCGCATTTGGCGTGCTTGACGGGCGGAGTCTGGCCGAGGCAGCGTGTGGCAGATCTCGGGCTGGAGATCGAGGATGTCACGTGCCCGCGTTGTGGCGAAGCACCAGAAACCTGGCAGCACCGCATGTGGGAATGCAAGTGTAACGAGCTGATCGAGGAGTGCCAGAAGTCCAAGCACCTAGAGGAGAAGGCCGTGAGGGGCGTCGAGGAGGTGCCGTGCCTGTGGCTCAGAGGCATTTTGCCGAAGAGCTGGACGCAGATCCCACCCCCGCCTGAGCCAGGGACAGAGATGTGGGAGCAGTTCGGTAACCTGGAACGTCTCAGGGTCACTGCCCCCTCAGGCACGCACCGCCCACCCTCCCAGCCCTTTTGGCAATGGAGGGCAGGGAGTACCGACCTGGGGGAGGCCAACCCTGTGGACGACGGTGGCTGGCTCATTGCTGCAGGCGACGCATCGGGCGGCGAGTACACCATGGACCCCAGGCTGAGACGGGTGGCTTGGGGCTGGGTTGTGATGCAGCCAGAGAACGTGAACGAGCCGATGGTGGTGGCAGGAGCGCGTGCCGCTCTGGGCGGCTGGCGGCAGAGCGTCAACCGCGGCGAGCTGACGGCGCTGAAGGAGCTGATGGTGGCCACCGCCAACTACAAGAGAGTGCAGTACATTGCGGACTCGTCCTACGTCATGCGCGGGGTCGAGAAGTTACGCAGAGGGAAGATGCCCAAAACTCACATCGACTTATGGAACGAGCTGAAGGTGGCCATGGTCGGTAGAGAGCTGTGGATGATCAAGGTCGAGAGCCACATGTCCGCGGTCGAGGCAGTGGCGGCAGGCATCGACCCGATCAGCTACCTGGGCAACTCGCTAGCGGACAGCTTCGTGGACGGCATCATCGAGCGGGTGCAGGTGGCGCGCGGAGACGCACTCAGGGTCGGCTGGTGTGACGGGATCGCCTCGCTGATCAGGAGCAGAGGATACGCGACTCTGATGGCGGCGATCGAAGTGGAGCCGTCGATGGCGCCAAGCAGACCACAGCGCCACGAGGCGTACCTCAAGAAGCAGAGGAGGAAGGAGCGTCTCACCAACACGCAGCACGTGATCGAGGAAGTCAACGACGGCAAGCAGTTCCGTTGCACGCGGTGCGGGAGCCTGGTGCCTGTCGTTGGCGCGGACACAGACAAGTGGCTGGAGGGCAAGTGCGTGAAGCTGGTGCGCGAGCAGGCGTCGGAGTTCGGCGCCTCGTCCCTGGGTGTGCAGGTGGGCCACCAGAGGGCGCACCCCTCCCACCAGCTGAACTACAACGAGGAGCTCGGCCTGCACTACTGCCTCAAGTGCGGGTGCATCGCACGGGAGAACATGCGTTCACTCGCGATGGAGTGCGGGGAGCTGAAGCAGATGGGCAAGCAGAACCTGTCGCAGATCAAGAAGGGGTTCCAGCCGGGCACGAGCAAGTTCGCGCGGGACTGGAACCGCAAGAAGAAGGAGGCGCTGGGTTGAGTTGCGCGCCGTTTGCGCGCCGCTCTCGCCCTCCGCACTGCCCCCAGCCTGGGGGACCAGCGCCGCAGGCCAGGTCTTACAAAAGTCGTCGTCGCCGTCGTCGTCGTCGTCGTCGTCGTCGCCTCGCGCAGGGAAGGGCCACGACGGGAGCCCCGGGCCCCGCTCCGAGGCGGCGGCGGCCTGCCCCCGGCGCGCCGGGGCTGCCTCCCTCTGCAGACCGGCGCGCCGGCCGCTTCCGCTGCCACGAAGCCCAGCGGAAGGCGGAGTTGCGCGCGCGCGCGGGGGAGGCGGACGATGGGGGGGGGAAAGGAGGAGACGACGACGACGACGACGACGACGACGACGACGACGACGACGACGACGACGACGAAGATCACGAGGATGACTACGACGACGACTGCTGCGACGGAGGCGACAAAGACTGGCGGGGCGGGGGCGCCCTCATAGGCTTTCGATGCGGCGAACTCCGCCTTGCTCTGCTGGGGGGCGCTCTCGAAGACCGAGGGGGCGTCCGCCGCGGCGGCGTCGCCCGTGGTGTTCCACGACACCATGGCCTGAGCGCCCGGGGAGGACGAGAAGAGGGCGGTGCCCAGCCTTGCGGATGCCATGGCAATGGAAACTCTGTCAGTCCTGTCACTGAACTGAAGATGTGTATAAGATGTTTGAACAATGATTTTAACGGTTACCACTTATCAAACATGTGCGAATCACTCTCCATTGATCGTCGTCTACAAGCCTTGCCGTGACCCCAACCTCCTCGCGCAGCGCACAAAAAAAACAAGACGGGAACACGTTCCGGCCACGCTCGGCTTCCAGGGGGCCCTCGCACCAGGCCCCGGGGCCTAAGACGAAGAGCTGGCCCTGGAGACGCGCGGTCCAGACCTGCAAAAGTCCACGCTACGAGAGAAAAACCAACCAAAAAAACGGCGTCGAAGCTCTGGCCAGATGCAAAGATGTAAGCAAGGATTCAGCTCGATGCGAGGATGCAGCCACTCCAGCTAGATGCAGCAGCCGTGTCCCGGTTCGACGAGAGATGCAAGGGTGGCCGTAGGGCGAGGAGCGACCCTGGCACG
The DNA here is from genome assembly GCA_963575745.1 of Prorocentrum cordatum. NCBI lineage: Eukaryota > Dinophyceae > Prorocentrales > Prorocentraceae > Prorocentrum > Prorocentrum cordatum. The sequence goes on from CAUYUJ010009902.1 coordinate 251,068, forward strand.
CGGCTTCCCGATCGCTGCGTGCGAAGCGACAAGTGGCGGGGCGCTGGGGGTCCAGGACAGGCGCCGCGCGCGGACCTTCGGCTGCCCGCGAAGGCGCGTGCGGCCGCCGAAGAACAAATACCCGCGAGCGCGGGGGGCAGGCCACGTGCGCATGCGCCAGTGCCCGTAACATGCGACGTTAGACGTGTGCGTGCGCGCGCGCGCGCGGCGCGAGCCGAACGCGAGAGAGATGCGCGCGCGCGCTGGGCGCGCGCGGAGCGGCCCGCGCGCGCGGTCCTTGCTCGACTGTGGCGCGCTCTCGAAGACCGACTGGCCGCCGGTCGCCTCCTCGCCCTTGCTGGACCAGCCCACCGCCGCCTTGCTCTGAGCCTGCCCCCGCTCCCCCGGCGCCGTCCTCGCCGTCCGGTCGCCGCAGTCGTCGCCGTCCGTCGCCGTCGCCGTCCGTCGTCCGTCGTCGTCGCCGCCGTCGTCGGCGCCGCCGCTCGGCGCCGCCGCTTTCGTCGCCTTCGCCGCCGGGAGCAGAGGGGAAGGGAGGGGAGGAGGGTAATGATGAGTAGGAGGGGAGAAGCGAGAGGGGAGGTGGGAGGAGGGAGGCAGGAGGAAGGAGGGTGACGAGGGAGAAGAACGAGGAGGATACAGAGGAAAGACATCCAGGCGGGGAGGGCGCCCACACCCCTGTAAGGGCGGAGGGCCCGCTCAAACCCGAGGGCAAGGAGGGTGCACAAGCCGAGAGGCCGCGGGGGGGCCTTCGGGAGGCCAAGACGGGGACTTCGAGGGAAGCGCGTGCGGGGCGCCCTAGACGCCCCGCGGGCTTGCGGAGAGTTATGACGGTTCTCTCGTTACCCTTTTCGGCCTCTGGTCTGGACGTGGTCTGGGCCAGGTTTGGGGGGCGAATTTGGAAGGGAATGCAAGGACCGCTCGTGACGCCCTGAACATAAGGCCTACTTCATCTTTGAAGCCTGACAGGGCGAATAATCGTAGACTCATGCTCCTGCTCTTACATTGTTCCCGGGCAGATGGGCACATGGCGAAGGCTCGCCCTTCTCAAGTCCTGCCCCTCACAGATATGGGCGAAGTCTTCCACAAAGACGGACAGACAGACAGACAGACATATAGGCTGACAAACATACAAACATACATGCATGCATGCATACATACACGCATACCTGCAAACACATACATACGTACATGCGTACATACATGAAACCAAATATACATCACAGGCCAAATAACAACTCTGCAACTGAGATTACGAAGAAATTTGAAACACACATCTTTCGCCGACCTTCAGATTTGCACGGCCCTCTAAAATAGCAGTGCTTGCCCGACATTGCGAGTCTGTTACTACAGAGGGGTTGTTCAGACAAATTATATGTGAATCTGCGGTCGGGCGAGGGGAGGCGGCATCAAGACGAAGCCAAGGAACGTCGCGGGCTCCAGCCTTTGTCCTGGGATCGCGCCGCGCGACACTACCTGGCTAGGGAAGTCCTGCGACCTGACAGTAGTATGCCGAAGGTAAAAACCCTGCGCGCGCCAAGGGGCCCCGTATGTAGCCCTTACGAGAACGCTGCGTAGCACTGCGCTACTTTGATTACACGGTCCTGCCACTGCAGTGATGCATCATGGAAGACAGCGGTGCGCCCGCGCACGGGACTAACCTACATGGACTACATGTATCCTCCTGCGTCCGTTTCCTTCCTCCTCCTCCTCCTCCTCCTCTTCCTTCTCCTCTTCCTTCTCCTCCTCCTCCTCCTCCTCCTCCTCATCGTCTCATTGCCTTTTCGCCCCCCCTTCCTCCGATTCCCTCCCCGCCTTCCTGACCCCTCTTACTCAAGCCCTCCAACATGTCCCCTCCTAAACGGCACCCACCCTCCAGGGGGCCCTCGTCGGAGCCCTGGACCAACTGACTGAACTGCGAGCCCCCCCGCCCCAAACTCCCAACCACTCACGAATCCAGCGAGCAGCGCGCTGCGCATGCACGGTGGGAGACACGAGCACTGTGCTTCGCCTGCGTGCAAGGCCCCCCCCCCCCGGACCAGCCGAGAGAGGCGCGAGAACTCCCACCCAGCGACCACCACCCGCGCGAGGAGCGCATGTCAAATGCAGAGAAGGGACACGACACCTGTGCATACTTCTGTGATCAGCAGCCGCAAGGTGGTGAGCTTGTTTTCCACCGCCACCGCCACAAGTAGGAGGGGCAGGGGGTCCTCCTCCTCCTCCTCCTCCCCCTCCTCCTCCTCCTCTTCTCGTCCTCCTCCTCCTCCTCCTCCTCCTCCTCCTCCTCCTCCTCCCCCTCCTCCTCCCCCTCCTCCTCCCCCCCCTCCTCCTCCTCCTCCTCCTCCTCCTCCTCTTCCTCCTCCTCTTCTCGTCCTCCTCCTCCTCCTCCTCCTCCTCCTCCTCCTCCTCGACCTCCCTCGCCCCTCCAAGTTCGGGTGGTGGTGGTGGTGGAACACGAGCCCATCCGCAAGAGAAGCACACGGCGGTCGAGCGGCGGCGGGGCGCGCCGGGGCACAGCAGGGCACGACGGGGGGAGGGCGCGCGGAGGGGCGCGACGGCGGCCGGAGGGCGCCACTCGCCATCGCTCGGACGTCCATTCCCTGTGTTTTTAGTCGGTTTCGCGCGTGGCTTTTTCGCCAATTGATCAAGGATGCTCCTCGATGGTCCTCGCCGAAGGAAAAATGCACACGTCCGAGCGATGCCAAGGCCGCGCGCAGGCTCGCGGGCGCGCCGGAGAGCAAGGCGAGGTGCAGGGCGAGCACGAGGGGGAGGAGCCGAGCAGGAAGCCCGTGAGACAAGTTGGGAGGCAACTGCTGGGAGGTCTTCGTCGGAAGGGTTAAGGGAGATGAAGCCCCAGTGGGGGGCTGTTGCGCCAGATTGGGCCTCGGATCAAGCGGGATCAAGCCGGATGAAGCGGGATCAAGCGGGATTGAGCGGGGTTGAGCGGGATTGGGCGGGATTCAGCTGGATTTCGGACCAGGACAAAATCAGAATTTGACCTCCCAGGAGTTGCATCCGAAGACAAGGGTGAGGGTAGTCGACTCGGAGCAAAACCAGGCGCAAGTTTCCGCCCGGGATGCCGCCCAGGAGTGGCCGAGGTGACGAGCCCGCACAAGGGCCCCACAAACGCGAAGACCGCGCAAGCGAACGGCCGTGACCGGACGGCGACGATGAGGGAACGGCGAGGGCAGGCGACAGAGCCGACGAGCGCCACTGGCAGACCGAGGGCGGAATAGCCTGCTATCGTTAGGTCGGGCATGTCGTCGCACAGGTGGATCTTGTAAGATAAATAGAAAAGAGCCGACATAAGTATTCAAACATGGTCAAACATGATAAAACAACTGGAAAATTCGTCCCCAGACTATTTTTTTGATTATTTTTGGGTGTTCCTCCTGTAGAGGGACACGCCCGCTCTCATGCTATCGGAAAGGCAAGGAGAAAGCCGCCGTACTTGCCGAAGAGCGCCGTCTTGAACCCATCGTCGGGCCAGGCCGCGCAGCGCAGGTATAGCACAGAGGCTGTGGCCAGAAAGCTGGCGGGGCCGCCGTTGCCAAGGCGGCGCCGGCGAGTGCGGGGGGGGGAGACCGAGCGAGGGGAGCGAAGGCGGGCAGGCAAGAGCAGCGCGAGGACGCGGCAGGGAGACCAGAAAAGGGGCAAAGAGCCCGCGCAGCACGGGAGAGAAAACCCAGCAGCCAGGGGGGCAAAAAGAACCCGGACAGCTCGGGAGGAGACCGGGCAGGCACGTGACACGGTGTAGGGATATCAAAAGGTACCGATACTGCTACTCCCCGGACCTCTCCCGGGGTGCGTTCTGACCAAGATTTCGAGGCGAATCCAGCGGTGGCGACGACGGAGGCCCAGGAGGCCCAAAAAGGGGAAACCGGGCGAGGGGGTAGGGGTAGGGGTACCCTTTCCTCCGCGGAGAACCTGGGCAGCTCGGGAGGGGACCGGGCAGGCACGAGACGCAGTGGGCGCACGTCGGGGCGGCGCTACAAAACAGCGAGCCCGGCACCGGGACCGGGTGCGCAGCGGACGCCACCAGGGTCCACGGGCCCACGCTCTCGGGCCGCCTCCCGTGCGTGTGCCGCGGCAGCACCACGCCCCCGCGCTCGGCCCCTCGCGCAGCCTTCGTGTCCTGCGGCCGCAGTGCCGCGGAGGAAGACCAGGCACTGGAGTACCGACCGCCTCTCAGGGTCGAAGGCGGCGCGCCACTTGCCCTCGTCAACCACCGGCGAACGCGGACCCAGCCTCGCACTGGAGCAGTTTGACGCACTCGCCGGGCGCTTCGCCAGGCGAAGATCTGCGCATATATATATATATATATATATATATATATATATATAGATCACACGATGATCTGTGCAAGCGGTCGACACACAATCACACGGTTGGAAGCAGATGAACTGCGTATGCAGTTCACACCCTGGCCTTTGGACTCCAAGAAGGTGGCCGTTCGCCACCTCGAAGGTACCCCAACGCAGCCGTACCCGGCTAGTGGAGCAGTTGCACAGTTCCCTGGCCCAGGGGCGGCCGCGGCCCCTAAAAAAATAGAGCACCAGGACAGCCCCCAACGGCCACAATACGTCCTACGAGGGCCCCGCGGGAACCCCCTAGAAAACCCCAGGGAAGTGCAGGGCAGCCCAGGCAGAGCCCCCCGTGACAACCTCCCTACTGGGCAGGCGAGAGATGTGGCATGCCGCGGCCCTCTGAGCTGGCAGAGACGCGCAGACACTCGCAGCCACGCAGACCGCCGCGCTGGCACGGCGGCAGAAACTGTCGCAGGCACCTCTATACATTACAGGGCAGACTTTAATGCATATGATGTTACAAAATATATGATTTTTAAGGCATGACTAATGTACGAATAGATCCATGCATGAACTCATCGTTGTTTTCAATACTGAATCCCTGCACTTTTAATACATGATCCGCACGCGGAGCATGTATTAAAAACGGCGCTGTATATGATACCACGCTTCGGGTGGTGAGGAGGTCGGTTAGGGGGAGGGGGCAGTTGATGACAACTGCAGCGGCTGTGATGGTGACGACGCTGGCGACGACGAGTTGGCGACGACGCGCGACGACGATGCTGGTAAGAGTGCGTGATGGCGATGCACGGCGGCGATGCCAGTGGCAATGCATGTGGTAGTGGCGATGCGTGGCGGCGATGCTGGTCATGAGCGGGGCATCAAGCAACTTGGCTGGCAGAGCGTGGCTAGCGGTACAACGCACCCGCGATGGCTTGCTCACACTGGATTTTGCGGCACCACCGCAATCGCAGGCAAATAAATGCCACCTCCATTGCTGGAGGTGGCGCTCATTTGCCAGCGACCCATGTGGCGCGCCAGATGGTCCAAGGCATTATTGCACAGCCATCTCATACTCAATGTCACGATCTACCAACCTCGCGACCAATGGGTCCACTATCGATGTCACTATGGATCTCACTGTCGATATTCCTATCGCGCGGCCTGGGTGTCCATCGAAACGGCTACCCATCGGCCTCAATATCCGTCACTACCTATCGAATGATCTCACTATCTATGGACCTCACCGTCGATCTCACTTTCGATCATTACCGATCTCACAACCATTACCACTTTCGATACCACGATCTATCGATGTCGCAATCGCCCTCGCCACACCATCGATCTCACTCTCTGTCTACCTCTCGATCTGACTGCAGATGTCCCTGGACCTCAATCTATCAGTCTCAAGGTCTGTCGATCTCACAATCGAACTCAATATCGGTTCGTCGATCGCACTTTCGATCTCACTATCGGTCTCACTACCGATCCCACTATCGATCTTACTCAATCGATCTCACAATCGATCTCACGATCGATCTCACCATCGACCTCCACGGGACATCACCAGCACACCGCGGGACACCGCGCCACGGGGCACTGCTGGGCACCACGGGACACCACGGAGCACCACGGAACACCGGCGGGACACCCACGGGCCACCGCCGGCCAACTGGGGCGAGGAGAGACACTGAGTCCAGTTTCGCCCTAGCCAGGGCGGGATCATTCCTCTCGCCCGCCCACGCAGCTTCGCCTCGCCCACACGCACGGCACAAAACCGACACCGATTTCCTGGTGAGGGGCTCTCCGTTTCACTGCGATCTCACTCCCCAACCTTCGATTTTCACGTGGACGGTACGGCAGCGTTTGGCGGCTTACGCTTGGATCGTGACCCACACATTGCCGCCCACGCTTGACATTGTTCCCACAACGACTGCATTGGCAACCCCCTCTACGTGGCTGTTGGCTGGCACGCGGGACTTCAGATGCATTCTCTGGGAAAGGAGGCAGATCGAGGGATGAAGACAGTCGAGGAATATGGAGGAGGAAAAGAGGACTGCGGGCTCAGGGCTGAAGAAGAGACGGCGCTTTCCCGCCCGTCCCACAGATGCCTCCGACCGCATCAAGGGAAAGAAGGGAGGAGGAAGGAGCAAGCAGAAGGACTTCGAGGAACGACAGGTCTTCGGTCCGCACCACATTCCCAATCCTTGTGCTTGGGGTATGCGCGCCTCCCTCGAGGCACTGCAAGACCGACACGATCTACAGTCACGAATTCATTCCAACTGTGTGAGCCCCCTGCCCCCAACACCCAAAGTGCTACAACATTGCCCCACAGCAGAAGGACAGTGCCCCCGCGCAGTGCATCCCCCTGGGGCCATGGGAGAATAAGAGACTCCTGACGGGCACCTGCCAAAATGCCTCTCTCATTTGATGTGCCTGCAAGATGGTGCGAGAGCGCCAGTCACACCACCACCGTGGGCTTTGCAACGTCCTCGGTCTTCGCAAGGAACGCCTGTAATAATGCCAATGACCTGGCGGGCTGGGTGGCAGGCACCATGTGACCGGCGCCGTGAACGGTGGCGAAGCGGAAAGCACCCAGGCTGGGCACCGCGAAATCGGTGACGAAACCAGCTACCTGGTCGGACACCTTCCAAGCCTGCCAAGCCTTGCCAGGCTTGGCGCCGTAGCCGAGGTCCCAGACGAACTGCTGGCTACCTAGGGTCGCACACACGGAGTCGTCGTCGCCAGAATAGATCATGATGTTCAGGCCACCGCCCTCGATGAGCTCCTGCCAGATCGGCATCATCGGGGCGTTCACGTCGTTCAGGTCGTAGGCATCGCTGACCGAGTCGGAACACATGCCCCACTTGGCGCCGGGCTTCACGTGGATGGCGGTCTGGACATCCTCTAGGAGAACAAATGCATAACAATACACTTGCCGGAGATGCGCGCGGACTTCTTTGATCGGCGCTGGATCCCCCTCCCTGGCGCGCGGAGCGCGCCAGAGGCGGCGCCAGAGGCGACGCCAGGGGGGCGCAGCGAAGATCCAAGAAATCGGCGCGGACTTTATTAAAAGTTCACGTGTCTTGAGCAGGGACCGACCGTCCCGGCATTCCTATATTCCTACCACGAAATGTTCTTAGAACCCACAAATGTTCTAAGAACAAACATTACCCCAGTGCAACCCTACCTAGAAGTTGGAGCCCCTAGGAAAGCAGCATTAGTTGCTATGCTATGCTATGCTATGCCATGCTATGCCATGCTATGTTGCGCTATGCTATGCTATGCTATGCTACGCTACGCTATGCTATGCTATGCCATGCTGCGCTATGCTATGCTATGATATGATAAGCTATGATATGTCATGTTGCACTGTGATATGCCAAACTATGTTATGATATGCGATGTTATGCTATGATATGGTATGTTGCGCTATGCTATGCTACGCTATGCTATGCTATGCTATGCTGTGCTCTGCTATGCTATGCTATGCTATGCTGCGCTGTGCTATGATGTGCTGTGCTGTGCTGCGCTATGCTATGCTATGCTATGCTATGCTGCGCTATGCTATGCTGGGCTATGCTATGATATGCTGTGTTGCGCTATGTTATGCTACGCTATGCTATGATATGCTGTGCTCTGCTATGTTATAGCTCAACAAAGCTATGATGAAGGTAAGCTAAGCTAAGATAAACCTGAGCTAATATGAAGCTAAGCTAAGCTAAGATGAAATCAGCTAAACTAAGATGAGATAAGCAACGCTAAGCTACGGAAACGTGACTGGGGGAACCGCCGGGCGGATGCCGGGGGAACCGCCCAGGGCGTTTTACACTGCCTGGCCCTTTAAGCACATAGAGTAAGAACCCTTCTTTGCAGAGCCTAGGTAGGGAAACAATGTTCTTATAACATAAACCCGATGCGATAAAACAAGACACACTCCGCCAGAAATGTTCCAAGAACCTTTTGTGGAAACCACAAGAGGTTCTTAGAACATTGTTTGGTCGGGCTATAGTCGGGCATTGGTAGAACTGGGTTTAGTGGAACCTGATTTAGTCATCTGTATCAGGGGCGCCCCCCCGACCCATTTCCACTGACCGGAGCTGCCGCCACCCGAGAAAAAAACACCAGCTCTGCCAAACCTGGCTTCGTGATCCTGGCCAATTCGAAGGCTCCGGGGCCCTACCACTAGCCGGGTCCCCTGACCCCGGGGCCCTGGCCATACCCGATACAGGCGAGCCAAGACGATACAACAAGACACACTCCGCCAGAAATGTTCTGAGAACATGTTGTGGAAACCACACAAGGTTCTCAGAACATTGCTTGGTAGGGCTACAGGCGAGCCAGGGCGCTTCGCCACTGCTTGCGCTCCCTCTCTCTTCGATCTCCCCCGGCTGCGCCCCGCCCCGGCGACGAGGGCCCCCCCCCCCGGAGGCCAACACACACTGCCGTGCCCTCGCCTGGCCCGATCCCTCGTGGGCAGGGGCCGACCGTGTCCCGGCAGCCCTATAGGCCCACCACGACATGCTCTCAGAACCCAAGAATGTGAAGGGGCCCAAGGACACACGCAAATAGATACACATAAATAAAACGGTTCCCCATATTTTCCCATATTTTCTGTGCTTTTGTCTTCCCCCCCCCCCCCCCTTCACATATTTTCCCATGTTTTCGGGGAATCGACGATTAATTGTGTCTCTGTGTGTTTTTTCCCTCCTGACTGTTCTCAGAAGCCCAAGACTGCTCGAATCA
>CAUYUJ010009902.1:267617-272617 GCA_963575745.1 Prorocentrum cordatum
GTGGGGGGGGGGTGGGAAGGGGGGGTGGGGTGGGAGGGTGGGGTGGTGTGGGGGGTGGGGGGGTGGGGGTTGGGGGAAGGTGGGGTGGTGGGGGGGTGGCGGGTTGGGGGGTTGGGTGGTGGGGGGTGGGTGGGGGGTGGGGGGGGGGATGGGGGGGGCCTCCTCCCTCCTCCTCCTCCTCCTCCTCCTCCTCCTCCTCCTCCTCCCTCCTCCCCCGCCTCTTCCCTCCTCCCCTCCTCCCTCCTCCCTCCTCCCTCCTCCCTCCTCCCCTCCTCCCCTCCCTTCCTCCTCCTCCTCATCCTCCTCCTCTTCTTATTCTCCTCTTATTATTGTATATATCATTATTAGTATGCTATTATTTGTCTTATTATTCGTATTCTTATTAATAGTTTATTATGAGGATTCTTATTGTTTCGTATCTTCTTCTTCTTATTTATTATTATTATTATTATAAGTATTATTCCTTATTACTATTACTCGTGTTCGTCCTTCTTATTCTTATTAGTCTTATTAGTCTTCTTCTTAATTCTTCTTCTTCTTCTCCTTCTCCTCCTCCTCCTCCTCCTTCCCTCCCTCCCTCCCTCCCTTCCTCCCTCCCTCCTCCCTCCCTCCGCTCCCTCCCCCCCCCTTCCTCCCTCCTCCCTCCTCCCCTCCCCTCCTCCCTCCTCCCCTCCTCCTCTCCCTCTCCCCCTCCCTCCTCCCTCCTCCCTCCTCCCTCCTCCCTCCTCCTCCTCCCTCCTCCCCCTCCTCCTCCCTCCTCCCTCTTCCCTCCTCCCTCCTCCCTCCCCTCCCTCCCCCTCCCTCCTCCCTTCCTCCCTCCTCCCTCCTCCCTCCTCCCACCTCCCTCCTCCCTCTCTCCCTCCTCCCTCCTCCCTCCTCCCTGGGGGGTCTCCCTGCAGAGGCCGCCTGTGCCCGGCTGGGAGGCCCCCGTGCCTTCTCAGAGGGCCGTCCCCCGTGGCGCCGGAGGCCTCTGGCGAACAGCCCCTCAGCGCGGGCGCCCGCGCGCACGGCGGGGTCCCAGGACGCCTGCCGAGGCACGCCCTGGCCAGATTCTCCGAGACGCGCCCAAGCGCGGCGGCGAGCACCCCCTTGGAACCCAGCCCTCCGAGGCGCCGCTCTTTCTCTCACAGCGTGGATCCCTGGAGGTCCCGCCCCCTTGTGAGCGTTCTCTTATTCGGCGTTTCGACATTGGGCGGAAGGGAGGGGGAGTGGGGGTGTTTCTGGCGCCGAACCTCTGCTTAGCGCCACTGTTTGCAACAGTGCGTCCCGTTGGGGAGCCTCCACCTGCTCGAAACACGTGCGCCAAAACAGTCAAGATCCACTCCATGGAGCAGGGAAAGGGGGCTGCGAGTGCCCGCGCCGATCGGCAAAACAATGATTGGAAACGATCACCTTCCCGTGGACCGGGCTTTTCATCCTGAGTTTGTTTCGGGCGGGTGGTAAGAAGGGGGGCCAAAATGGGGGGTGAAGTCAAGGGCCCTGCACGGCCTCTTCAGGGCCCCTTGCGTGGGCACCAGCTGGCTCCACAAGGGGCCCTAAAGGGCCCCATTCACGGTCTTTTTCTTCACCCCCCGTTTGGGTCACCCCCCATTACCACCTGCCCTAATGTTTTTGTTGCGGCCCTGGAGCCTGGGAAGGGCAGCCAGCCGCCGAAACTGGCTACAAATCTTGCGCCGAGCTCTTCTCACGACGCGACGAGGCGGGGGGGGGGAGGGGGCCCTGTGCTACTCGACGCGGAGGTTCCCACAGGTGCATTTTGTTTTTCTGACGAGTTCCCTTTCTTGTGAGTGCCTGGGCATGGGCGAGTCTGAGCGGGTCTGAATGCAAGTGGCGGATTTCGGAAACCCTGAACCCGAAAACGTGATCACCTCTTGGAAGCGTGTTTCTATTTCCGCCGCCTTCCGCTGGCCTTCCGCCGGCTTCCGCCGGCGGAGGCGGCCTCGTTTCTCTTCCGCCGACCGTCCGCCGCCTTCCGCGGCGGACGGGGGAGGAGGAGGCGGAGGAGGAGGAGGAGGAGGAGGGGGGGAGGAGGAGAGGAGGAGGAGGAGGAGGAGGAGGGAGGAGGACGGAGGAGGATGCAGGAGGAGGAGGATGGAGGAGGATGGAGGAGAGGAGAGGAGGAGGAGGAGGAGGAGAGGAGAGGAGGAGGAGGAGAGGAGGAGGAGGAGGGGAGGGAGGAGGAGGAGGAGTGGACGTACCCTGAAGGCGGGCTCCCGATGACCGCACTAGACGCGAAGCGCCAAACGCGCAGCACCAGCAATCCGCTCGGCTTCTGTATACGTGAGGTGTGCCCCAGGAGGCACGGTATCTTTGGCTTTGTGGTAGATATGAAACGCTAAGGCCGTTGCCTCAAGCGTCTGGGCTCGACTCAGCTCACAGTCTTCCGTGCCATACTCCGAAGGACTCCCGAGGCCAAGCCAAAGCACGGGCTCCACAGGAAAGACGAGGAGGAGGAGGAGGAGGAGGAGGAGGAGGAGGAGGAGGAGGTGGTACCCCCAGAGCTGCCCCTCTGCCAGGGGGGGGGGGTCCTGGCACTCTCAGCGCGGACGGGCCCCCGCTGCTGCCCCCGAGTGCCCCTGCGTGCGGCCTCCCCGCGCGGTGGGCGAAAGCGGGCCCGTGCAGCGCCTCCTGCGGGCTGCCTCTTCGCGGCGGCGAGCGAGGGGGGAAGCGAGGAGGAGGAAGGCCTTCTCCAGAGGGCAAACAGATCCACTCCCAAAAGAATCACCCCGACAAGCGAAGCCGCTTATGGTGAACACACCCAGCGAGGGAAGCGGACAGGGCAGGGCCGTTCAGCAGACGCCCAGGGCCGCTGAATAAACGCCAATTGTCGGGTCCGGGTGGTTTTTTCTCCCTTGAAGAAGGCTCGGAAGTCCCCCGGTCTTCTGAGAAGCTGCCCAAGCCTTCCCCGGAGACGCAGGAAAAACCCTCTCTGAGGGCGCGAGGGCTTCCGAGAAGTCCCGCCGCCTTCCGAGAAGGCCTGCTCCTTCTCACTTTCCCCCCTCGCTCGCTGCCGATCTTTGGGGTGCTCACGTACGTGCGCTGCCTGTTGCATCGCGATGGCCACGTGGCTCGCAAAAGAGACATGCTTTGTACCCCCAAACGACCATTCTGCCCCCGAGGATCCCACAATCTGGACGCGAACGGGTCCATGCAACATTCCCTTTTGGCTAAAGTGCTACGCCTGATACAGCGTTACCAATGACCATGCTGCGCTTCAGAAAGACACGCATCTACCCCCGAAGAACAGCCACTCCACCTGAGATGTCCCAGCAATCTGCGCGCAAACGGGGCGTGCAACATACCCCTGCGACTCCCCCCCCCTGGGATGCCGAAGCGTCATGCCTGCTACATCGCGGTGGCTATAGGGCGTCGACGAGAGCAACGCCCCCCCTCCAGAAGTGCACTGTGGCGATTAACCCCTGGCAATCTGGGCGCGAACGGGTCCGTGCAACACACCGTGGCAGCCCCCCCCGATGCTCAAATGCCACCCCTGCTACATCGCGATGACCATGGGGCTCGGAAGCCCAGACAGCCATTCCGCATGAGACGTCCCGACAATGTTCGAGCTAACGTGCCAGTGCTTGCCCGTGGAGTACACCCTGGCGGCTAGTTTCCGCGTGAGATGTTCAAGCGTCGTGACTGCTACATCGCGGTGATCATTGTGCTCCTTACAGGGGCACGCGTCCGTCGCCCCCCCCAAACAAATCAACAATTCTGCCTGAGATGCCCCAACCACCTGGACGCGAACGGGGCCACGCAACACATCCCGGCGAACCCCCCCCCCCCTGGCATGCCCGAGTGCCATGCCTGCTACATTGAGGTGGCTGGTTTTTGAGCTTCGACGAGAGCAACGTCTCCCCCTTTAAAGGAGCTTGGTGGCGATGAAGTTCCGGCAATCTGGTCGACGACGGGTCCGCGCAGCACAGACTGGCATCGCACACTTGGGACGCCCGAGTGCAATGCCTGCGACATCGCGATGATCATGGGGCTCTGAAATACAAAGAAACCTGCCATCTCAAGACGGCCACTCTGCCTGAGAGGTCCCGACAATCTGGGCGCGAAGGGGGCCGTGCAACACCCCGTCGGCTCCACTTCGGGATGCCTGAGTGCCACACCTATAATGTCTCGATCATTATGGACCTCTGAAGAGGAGACGCGTCTTCCCCATAACACAGACTGCAGTTTCGTGTGAGAGTTCCTGACAGTCTGGGCGCGACTGGGCCTGTTTGAGAAAGAATGCGAACATGCGTGATGAGTGTGACTAAGTCGTAATATGATTACGCGAGAGTATCAGTGAGTCTGCCTGTGAGTGAGTCTGGAGATGACTGAATCTTTGCAACAATGAGTCTGAGCATGACTGATCTGACTACGAGCGAGTCTGAGGACAATAATTATGCGGGCGAGTCTGAGCGTGAAAGGGTCTGAAATGAGTAAGCCTCAGTGTCAGTGAGTATGCGTGAGTCTGAGTGTGAGTGAGTCTGAGAGTGGGCGAGGCTGTGTGGGTGAGCCCAGGTACGAATTCGGATGGAGGAGGCGAGAAGGAGGAAGGGGGGAGGGAGGCGGAGGCGTGTGAGACGATCCTGTGACACAGAGGGAGCAACAACCCCCATATCGAAACCATGGGAAAGGAAGTCCAGGCACGGCCGCGTCGGAGGGAGGAGGCCTTGGCGAGGGCGAGGTGATGCGTGCCCCCTCATGCCAAGAGCCCCGCGGTTAGGAGATTGGGACAACGGCACGGCAACGTCGTCGTCGGCCCTCACCCCGTTGTGCGCGCCGCCGATTCCTTCTCGTCCGGCGCGGAGACGTCGACATAGCCTGAGAACATGCGCCACGGCGCCGCCGACAGCCCCGGCAGGGCGGAGATCTCATCCCTCAGGGCATCCGGGCCGTAGTCACCGGCAGCCGCGACGACTGCGGCGGCAAAAAGGGGGCAGAGCAGCGTCGAGAGCGACACCATGGCGCCAAGGGCTGTGCGAGCACTCGCCCTGAACGTGCTACGG
>CAUYUJ010009902.1:275117-330117 GCA_963575745.1 Prorocentrum cordatum
ATGTTCGCCCTGAACCGTTTGCTGACGGCTCCTGGGCCTGAAGCCGGCCCAAAGAGGCCCAGAAACGACTAAGAGCCCAGTCCTCCGACGTCATGATCTTCTCATGACGCGACCCTCAGAAATTCTGGACCCCTTCCCGGGGACCGCTGCTTCATCCTGAGCCGTCTTGTGGCGGCCCCGAGTCCCGGGAAGGGCCCCCAAAAGGCCGAAGAGAGCGAATTCCTCCCGTCGTCATTTTCTCATCGAGGGGGCTGGGCCCTAGATTTAGGTCGGGCCTGTCCCCCTACAGAGGGATTTTGGACGAAAAATTGAAAATACACAAAAAGATAATACAAAGATGCCCCAACAAATACTCAAAAAATAATCCCCCTACTATTGTTTCTATTTTGGAATATTCGCCCTGTAGAGGGACAGGCCCGACGTAATCCGAGGTAGCCGTCCTGATCCTGCTCGAGTCGCCGCGTGTGAAGGGGCCCTGGGACACACAAATAAAAATTTACAAAAAAAACGATTCCCGATATTTTCTCGTATTTCCTGGGTTTCCGTCTTCCCTCCCACCTCCCATGTTTTCCTATATTTTCCTGAGGATCGAGGATTAATTGTGTCTGTATATGTTTGTTCCCCTCCTGCGCGTGCCCGGGCGGCGGAGGGCGGCGGCGAGCCCCGGGCCCCGCCCCGGGGCGCGCCGTGGCCGCAGCCTTCGAGGCGGACCCGGCCGCGGCCGCGAGGAGGGCGCCCCGGGAGGCACGGGGAGGGCGGGATTCGCTGGGCGCGTTCCGCTCCTCTGTGTGGCGGAGTGGCGGGATTCGCTGGGCGCGTGGCGGAGTGCGCAGACTTCGCCGCCCTCAGTGCGTGCGGAGTGGCCCTCCTGGGGCGCCCGAAGAGCGGCGCGAGTGCCACTCCTCTGTGTGGCGGAGTGGCGGCGAAGTCTGCGCACATCCGCTGCTCCCCAGGGCGGGATTCGCTGGGCGCGTTCCACTCCTCTGTGGGCACAGTGCCCAACAACAAAGGCTGTCCCAGACCAACAGCGGCCGCTCTTCGGGCGCCCCAGGAGGCACGTCGGGGATCTTCTGGCCCGGGTCGACCCAGACCCGGGTCAGCAGGACACCAAAGAACTGCAATGCAGGGAAAAAAAAAACTGCAGCGCAGGGCTTCGCAAACCCGGGTCAGCCAATATAGGCGCGGCCGCCCCGCGGCCACGAGCGGCTCGCTAACCCGGGTCAGCCAGAGGTGGTCTTCGCAGGATCCTGCAGGATCCGGTGCACTGGCTGACCCCCGTTTGCGTCGACCCCCGTCTCAAGGATCCCGAGCACGGGGAGGGCAGGATTCGCCGGGCGCGTTCCACTCCTGACAGAGTGCCTACTCGCAAACGTCCGAAAAACACGTGCCCGCTCTGATGTTATTTGTCGTTGATCCTCCCGCGGGGGATCCAGGCCATTTGCGAGTGGCTACTTTGCGAGTAGTGGAACGCGCTCGTCGAAAGATAACGACCAAAGCCTCGATCCAGGGGCCTCGAGTTCCCTGAGACGCCCTGGCGTCGTAATGTTTTCAGGCCGGCCGTTCTTGTCAAGTTTCGGGCGACAGGACCCTCATGGATGGATCCGGCTCGAGAGATGCCGCGGAAAGATGCCCTCGGTCCCAGACCCAGGACATCATGATTTGTTCATAACGTCGACCCCTTGAGGTTTCGACCCATTCCCCTGGACCGGTTTTTCGTCCTGAGTCGTTTTTGTTGACGGCCCCGAGGGCCGGCAAGAGCCCCCAGAGGCGGAAAATGGAAGAACAAAAACTCCTGTCATGATTTGTTTCAATGCACGAGGGGGTATGGGTCTGGATCGGCCCCCAGAGGCGAAAGGTAGCAAAACAAAGACTCCCGCCACGATGTGTTTCATTGCACGAGGGGGTATGGGTCTGGATCGTCTTCCCTCGGTGGAGGCAGCCGCCGATCCTGGTGCCGATGCCAACCCCTATAGGCTCCTCCTCCTCCTCCTCCTCCTCCTCCTCCTCGTCCTCCTCCTCCTCCTCCTCCCTCCTCCTCCTCCCTCCTCCTCCCTCCTCCCCTCCGATCGACTTTTCTCGAGCTACTCAGGCGTCATGCGCCCGAGGCCCCTCGCCGAGCGTCAGCGCGTCAGCGGCGCCCACCCCGACGGGGCCGCGCGGGGCCGCTCGCCGCCAGGGGAGATGGTCGGCGGCGAGCGACGGGGGGCAACGAGAAGGAGAAGGCCTTCTCAGAGGGCGGCGGGGCTTCTCAGAAGCCCTCTCTCGCGCCGTCCCGAGAAGTTGTTCCTGATCTTCGGGGAGTGCTTCTGAGGACGGGGGGCTTACGAGCCGGGAAGAAAACCTTTCGGAAGGACGGGGGACTTCCGAGCCTTCTGTCGGCTACGCGCAAGAGTGATCCCGGGTAAGAGTGACCTTTGGTGCGCGGCTTTCCAGGGACCGCGGGGGTACCAAACAGAAGCGCGCAAGTCGCTGGTTACTGTCGCATCGCGTCCGGCGATCGGGGGACCCCATTGGGCCCGCACCAGAGGTCACTCCAGCGAAAGGTCCCTCTTACGTCTAGTCGACTTCAGAGAAGGCCCGCCCCTCGGGGCTCGCCGCGGCCACGCGTCAGCGCGTCAGCGGCACCCACCCCGGCGGGGCGGCGCGGAGCCGCTCCCCGCCGGGGGAAGTGGGGAAGCTCGGCAACGCACGCACGCCTGCCTGGTGCCCCTGCGGGGGCGGGGACGCACAGAAGCCACCTTCCCGAACCCCCTCGCGGCGTGAAACAATCACGACGGGAGGTTTTTCTCCATTTTCGGCCTATAGGGGCCCTTGCGAGGCCTTGGGGCCGTCAAAAAACTACTAAGGATGAAAAACAGGTTCCGGCGAAGCGGTCTAGACCTCAGCTGAGGTCTAGACCGCCTAGGGGGTCGACGTCGTTAAAAAGTCACGACATCGAGGGTCTGGGAGCCCAGCCGACGTCATGACTCTGTCATGACGTGACCTTCGAAAAATATGGGCCCCTGCCAGGGGACCAATGTTTCATCCTGAGTCGCTTGCTGACGGCCCCGAGGCCCGGGAACGGCCCCCAGGTGCCGACAAAACGCGAAATGCCTCCCGTCTAAATTTTTGCAGGACTCGAGGGGGGGTCTGGGTAGGTTTAGTTCGGGCGTGTCCCCCTACAGGGGAATTTTCGACGAAAAATACCAAGAACCCCAAAAATACCCCCAAAGGGTAAAAAAATACTCCAAAACTAGTCCCCAGACTATTTTTGGATTATTTTTTGACTATTTTTGGGGTATTCGTGATTGTTCGTCGACAATCCCCCTGTAGGGGGACAGGCCCGACTTAAGGGTAGGTGCCTTCTGGGGATGGGGAGTCGTCCACCGAGAGGTGGTGCGGCAGCGTGTGGTGGCTGGCAGACGCGAGAGGGCCAGAGGGCGGCGCGGGCAGAACCCTCCCGACGCCCGCGCGGAGCTCTTAAGGGTCGCGTCGGCGCCGGACCTCCCTGGGACGCAGAAGGGGCATGCCAGTGCCATATGCGTCCTTCTCGGAGGCGCGCGTCCGACCCGAACATGTAGTAGACCCATCTCGTAGTATGTCGTTTTGCCAAGCGGTATGGCCAGAACGCGCCCGCCACGACGCATGTACTACGAGATTTCTCGGTGCGCGCGTCGCCCCTGGGGGGCGACGCACCCATCGTATTAGTATGTTCGGGTGCCGCCGACTCCCTCCCCTCACGCATGGGGAAAAAGAACGGGGACGGGGATGCACCGACCCGAGCAATCCGCGCGGGCCTTCGAAGTGCTCTGTTTGCGCTGTTTTCTTGGCCCTCTAGCTGCGGCTTGACGTCGGCCTGGAAACGCCGCACTTCTGCGCATTTTCGAGAGTGTGGCAGCGTAGGTGCTTGAGTTGCCAGTCCCGCTAAAATTATAGGCGACGTGGGGGACAATGTAGTTCTCCCAGCAGACCTTGCCCTGGTGGATGACCGCTGGCAGTGTACCATCCTCGTTCCACACAAGCCCTGCAGAATCGATGATCGCCAAATCACGCATAGAACTGCCTGGCTCGTATCCGTGCGCGTTGGAACACGGCATGCCCATGGTGTTGACAATCCACTCGCCGTACTTCATCGGCGTCGCGTAAGGCATGGCTTTCTCGTTGTAGAACAAATGGTTCAAAACGCCCTGGTCGCAGATAGTTGAAGAACAAACAGCTGCACACACATACACATTCGGACTTCCACGTGGATTTCTTGAGGCGGCGCTGGGCACACAGGCGCGGCGCCAGAGGCGCCGAGAGGGGGATCCAGCGTCGATCCAAGAAATCCGCACGGATCTTGGAAAGTTTCTCTAGATGCCCGTTGTTTCGCTCTTCGAGATGACTACAGGGTCGCACTCTATCCTGTGCGAGATGTTCTCGAACTCCTCGGCCAGCCTCCCGAGCCAGCGAAGCATGCCGGCGCGGGTGCCGAAGGTGGTGGCGATGTTGAGCATGGGCTTCCTGCCGACGTCTGGGGGAAGGCCGGCGGTCATATCTGCGAGGCCGGGGCGTGAGATGCTTCTCCGGACGTCGGGCGGATTGCTTCGTTCGATCTCGTCGGTTTTCCTTAATCACGGTCTCCGGAGGCCATTCTCGGGCCCCGGTGCCGTCAGACTGAAGGGGCCCTGGGACACACAAATAAATACACACAAACAGCAGGATTCCCCATATTTTTCTATATTTGTTGTGTTTTTGTCTTCCCCCCCACTTCCCATACTTTCCCATATTTTCGAGGGAATCGACGACAAATTGTGTCTGTGTGTTTTCCCCCCTCCTGACAGACATGGATCCGACAACGAGGTCTGGGAATCGCCCCCGAAGCACGACGGCGTCCCTCGCGGAGGCGCGCCCGGAGGCCGCGCGGCGACATCCCCCCACGCAGAGGGGCGGGAGAGCGGGGCCCATGGCCAAGATGGAACGCCGAGGAGTCGTTGCCGACCTTGGCCCTCCATCTTGGTCAGCGTCAACTCGTGGATCATCCTCGCGAGTCGGCGACGGCCCGCCTGGGCTGTGCCCAAAGCTCGTCGTCGGCAGGACTCTGCGGCATCGTGGTCATGGTCATATGTTCCGATCGTTGTAAGCCTCCATCTAGGTCAACGCCAGATCGTGGATATCCTCGCGAGTCGGCGACGGCCGGCATCGACCACGACCAGGATCGGCGTCGGCAAGATCCCACGGCATCTCGGTCATAGCCATCGTGTCTGCGAGGCGAGGTGTTATAAACATCAACCGCCTTGGGAACCGACGTCGTGGGACCCCAGCGGGCGGCAGATATGGATGTTGCTTCGCCCACACCGTCTGACCGCCTGCCGAGGTCCGCGAATATCGATTTCCCCCAGGCGGTGGTGACGGACAAATCCCCGCGTCGGAATGTCCCCCCTCGATCAAAGACGCCGCGCCTATGGCCTCGGGAACAGGCCCGCGGGCCTCCCCCAGCGATCTCCAGCCCGGGCAGCCGGCCGAAGCACTTCATGACGGCCTCACTGGGCAGAGGGGAGGGAGAAATGTAAGCGCCAGCGCAAACTCCCAGAATCATCCAGGACGGGCGGGATTTCGAACCTATCGAGACACGTTTCGTGCTTACTTTCGGTTTACCCTGCGCTGAGCGCAGCGCAAGCACTTACTCGCACCCCGTCCTACACAAACGGCCACATGCTTGGAGCCAAGGACCCTCCAAGGGGGCACGTCGCTCCCGAAGTGCACCCACCGACGCGCGACGCCCGCGCGCACACGGCGACACCCAGGAATGCACCAGCACTCAGGGCCCACGGTGCCCCGTAACCCTTCGCGCCGCGCGCGCACGGTTGCGTGCATGCGCGCGCGCCCCGATGCGCACGCGCGCGCGCAGACGCTCCAAGAACGCCGAGCACCCGAAGCAACTCCTTCCTCGAAGTCCTTATCAACTCCTGCAACTTCACAGATGTCTCACGCGTTGGGCCCATCGGCCCCCCCGGGGCGGATAGACGAAAGAATCCGAGCGTTTCTCACATCAGCCACTTTTTCCTGGAGCGGACACCCACAAGTCAAATGCCGGGGCGTGACCGCAAGACCTCTCGTCCCGCACGAGGCGCACCCAAGCCGTATGACCTCCAGACAGTGCAGGGAAACTGCCAGGGAGGCGGGGAAGGCCCAAAACGACACCGGGAGACTCTCTTGACTGCCACCAGGGGCCCAAGATGGTACCAGAGAGCCCCGGAGGGCTCTGAGACGGCCCGAGAGCGCCCCAACTGGCCCCGATCAAGACAACCCGACCGGACCCTAAGACAAGCCCAACATGGTTCAAAGAGGGCCACATGCGAGTCACAAGAAGGACACGACGAGTAGAAGGAAGAGGAGGCGAAAGAGGGGAAGGCATGGCAAAAGGAGAGGGAGGTGGAAAACGATGACGAGAACAAGGACAAACACCCCGATACGATGTGGAAGAACAGGTCACGTGTTACGGTTCTCGCACGCAAGCAACAATAAAACCAACTCAACGAATCACGTTCAGTCTTGCGGTGCGGGGGCAGGATGCTGAGCAGAAGGGGGAACGGGGACTGCAAGGTAAGGAGACAGGCTGGGCTGGGAAAGGGTGCCAAGCGGTCAGGAGGGGAGAGGCGTACCTAGAGCTAATCACATCGTGAAACAAACAACGACGACAGGAAATGTTTGCGGCCTTCGGATTGCAGGGGCCCTGACCAGCCCAAAGAACCGACTCGGGATGATGCGCAATTGGTCCCTGGGCAAAACGAGCCATCGGAGTCCTGCAGGAGAGGAGGAGGGAGTTTCGTCAGGGGGAACGTCTCTCCCACCCGAGAGGTTGGGGTTCTTCTATCTTGCGGAAAGACTCGCGTCCTCGATCCATGAACAAAGATGAACAGCATACCGCGGAGGCCAGGCCCTAAATATCCTGGTGATCCCTGGGTGCCCCGCGTCGCGTCCTCCACGGATTACGGTAGTGAGCGCACGTACACATCAGGCATCAATGCACGAACACTACACACCAACAACGCACAATCCAGCATACAAAACATCCCTGCTTAACTCGACAACCTAACATAGCATGTACAGAACACTCGTGCCCAATAGACACACACACAACAATCATACAACTCATGCGTACACAATTCAAACATAATAACCAACATGCACGTGTTACGATTACGTGCACCGTGCAGCTACTCACAAGACTGACCAAACATGTATAAACAACCGAAGTGGAAGCAACGCGTTCGCAGACTTGGCATGGTTACCAGATGCACTGATGGAGAAATAAGAAACAAACACAAACATACACAAATAATTCACGCGTGAAAAAAACGCTCCGATACAATGCAAACGGCTACGAATAAGACACGGCGGGCGTCTCGACGCGGTCCTGGATAGTCAAGCGAAGCTGCCACCGAGTAAGATGTGGCAGACAGCTGGATAAGACAAAATGGTGGACAAATTGCAAGGCCAATCCGAGACAGCAAACGTGACGATGTCACGCCGGCCCGAGGAGAACCAGACGCGGCAAGGACTGCCTCAGGAATGGCAGACGCCGCGTCCGAAAACGAAGAGCATGCTAACAGCGGTTGCTCTTACAATATTCTTCTCTAGGGGAACGACACATGACATAAACATAAAAACTCTAAGGTCCGCGCGGATTTCTTGGATCCGCGCTGGACCCCCCTCCCTGGCGCGCGGAGCGCGCCAGGGGCGGCGCCGGAGGCGCCGCTAGGGGTCTCCAGCGCGGATCCAAGAAATCCGCGCGGACCTCCGAGTCTTTATGTTTATGCCATTTTTCGTTCCCCTGTTCTCGCGTCACTTAAAACGGTTGGGTGTGCCGGGCTTTGGCTGGTGTCAGGATGGCGGGTGCCCGTGGGCGTCTCGTGCGAGGCGTGTGCGCCAAGGCCTCGCCCGGTGCCCCCCCCGCGGGCGAGCGCTCGTGAGCGCTCCGTGCGCTGGGAGGGCGTGCCGAGGCTTCGCCCGGCGCACGCCCAGTAGGCGCCTCGGTGGGTGCGCCGAGGTCTCGCGCGGTGCCCGCCCGTGGGCGCCGCGTGAAGGCCTCGTGGGCACCTCGCACGCTGCGAGGGCTTTCCACCGGTTCGGGCAGTCGCTGCGTTGACGTCTCCTGGCCGGTGTGCGTGTGTGTGGTGGTGTGCGCGTGCGTGCCGAAGCTTCGGCTGGTGCCCGCCCGTAGGCGCCGCGTGGGCATCTCGTAGATTGCACCTCATCGGTTGTAGCCCAGAGCGTGCACCACACTGACTGCGCCGCATGGCTTGCGCCGCGTAGACGTTACCACATACCCTGCGCCATGTAGCTTGCGCATCCACTGTGCGGTAGATGAATGTTGCGGCCGACGCTGGCAAACATATTACACATGACTGACAACAAGAATCTGTTATGTGTGCATCCCAATGTTACGCATCAAGGACACTCGTCATGGCGTCAGGGCGGCCCAGTACAAACCAAGTGGGCGCAAGCATCAAAAAGCAGGCACGGCTGCACTTAACCCCACACAGCCTGAGGGATTGATCGCATCTACGAAGGCCGCGCCAACGGCGTGCTTGGTTAACGGTGCGGTTGGGAATCCGATGTTTGTGACGCCGAGCTCGCGCAGAACAAAATGTAGGAGCTTACGAGACACCGTTCCTTACATTTCAAATGTGCAAATGTATCGAGCGAAAACGATGCAGCGAATTGTAGGAAAGCACGAACCACGCGTGCCTACAATTGGTTTGTCCACGAACCACGCCGTCCTACAATTGGTTTCCTACTTCGCTGTTAGCTAACACACCATTAGCGCGTCTACTGATATAACTACATGCATAACATGTTTCATCACGCGTCTAAATAACAGATCCTGCATCCACGCCATACATACAGGCAGGCCACGGACGGCTAACGTCGCGATGTCGCGTTGGGCAGGCCAAGACGAAATCCGAGCACAACCGCTGAAGAAACGGCACAACCTGGTAATACCGAGTATCATGAGCATGCCACGACCCATCAGACAGACGCCGCGCTGAGCCCTCGGAGCAAACACTCGTAGAAACGACGGGCTGGAAAGAACTGGCGCCACGGCGCACGACATCAGAACACGATGGAAACAATACGACGGCAAATTGATGCAGTCCACAAGTAAGCTGCCAAGAAAGGCGTCGCGGCGTCACGCTGGGCAGGGAAAACAGCAATGAACATAACCACAACGACCACCGACCTGAAATGACACGACCTGCGACCACGCGCCATGCTTAACAGCATTCGAAAACCGCGCGGGGCATGGGAACACATGGGACCAACACCACTTCGCGACTGAATATGCGTGACACGAATCCGGCCGCCACACCTGCCTGGAAAAACAGGCGCGAGGGCGACTGTTTAGAAACAGCAAGCGTAAAGGTAGACCTGCCCCGTCAATCGACATCCCGCGTCCTACGTTGCACGATGAGGCAACATGATGCAAACATTCTACGGTCACTGACTGAATCAGCAGTCCGCCCCCCCAAAGTCCCCTGTCTCCTTAATAGCATGTCCCATGCGCGCGACGTACATGACAGAGCAAGACCACCACAAACGAAAGCGAAATGGTATCAAATAGCCACGAGCCACGGCATACGAACGAGACTAAACGTGACAACTAACAACGATGCAAAACGAACGCGACGTCCCATGCTGTTGGCCACCCGACTGGTCGAGATTGTGAGCTCAGCAGGGTCAGTCAGCCATCCGGCAAGATGAGGTTGTTAGCTGGGCCTGTCCGCCCATGCGGCGCGTCGGCGGGATCGCAAAAGCCTGTGCAGATGCCGAAGGCTTCGGCGGGGATCCATGGCAACAAAAGGATGTCGCTTTGCCGCGCGGACCTTGAGGACCATGGGGCGTCCAAATCCAGAACCACGACAACCAAAAGGAGGGATATCGAGGGGAGCACCGAGGAGTGCGGGGAGGAGGAGGAGGAGGAGGAGGAGGAGGAGGCGGAGGAGGAGGAGGAGGCGGAGGAGGAGGAGGAGGAGGAGGAGTGCCCGGGGCCCAGGAGTCCCAGCGGGCGAGGCTCGTGCGAAGGGCGACTGCTCCAGCCCTCCCCCGGCTGGCAGCCGTCTGAGGCCCTGGCCGGCTGGACCAGCCAGTTGCTGGTGCTGACGCCCCGCAGCCTGCCGTGCCCGTCGGTGCGGGGCCGCATCTCCTCGGTGGGAGCCACAAGGTACCGAATACCGCCTCTCCTCGGACCTCTCCCTGGGTGCCTTCTGACTACGATTTCGAGGCGAATCCGGCGGTGGCGACGACGGAAGCCCAAGAAGCCCTAAAAGGAGAAAACGAGGGGAGGGTAGCAGTACGGGTGCAGGGAAGCGGGGAAAAAAAAAGTTGGAAAATCGGTGAAAGTGAAGTGGCCAGGGCTGGAACGACTGGCAGTGGGCGAAGCGAGCCCGAAACAGTAGGCATGCGGTCGCCAGGGCTGGACAAAAACGACAGGGAACTGGCCAAGGCTGGGGAAGAGTGGAAGGGCTGGCCCCAGCCACTTTTTCCAGCTTCCGTGAGGCGGTATGGGTCAGGGCTGAACCTAAACGGTGTTTTTCGTTTCCGTGTCGTTTTCGCTTTCCCTCGTTTTGTCTCCAATCCGCCCTTGACGCAGAGCGAAATCGAAACGAAACCGGCCCACGAAATGGCCCAAACACCGTTTAGGTCCGCCCCTGGTAGGGGTGCCTGTTTCCTCCTCTGATCCTCGGTCAGGTAGACCGTCTCGGGGGCGACCGAGTCCGCGCGCGGCAGGAGGTCGAAGGGGTTCTGCTGGAAGTTGACGGGGGGCCCCGGGGGGGCCGGCGGCGGCGGGGCGCACCAGAGGGGGGGGCGGGGGGGGGGGAGGGGGCAGGGGAGGGGGGGGGGGCAGGGGAGGGGGGGGGGGGGCGCTGAGAGGAAGAGGAGGAGATGCGCACGGAGGGGGGGGGGTAGGGGGGGGGTAGGGGGGGGGGAAGGGGGAGGGGGAGGGAGGGGGAGGGGGAGTGAGGCAAGCTAGGTGCGCTCGCGTTATATCCGACGTCCTACCCCTCCCTCGCATCCCTCACCATGGCGTAGATCTCCTCTCTATTCGCACAGTCGGATGTCGAGCAAGGCAATGGTCCTGAGTGGGTGCGCGATGCATCGTAGAGCACGGCATAGCAGCGCGCGGACGAGCCTGGCAGAGCGTAGTATGTCATAGCATGGCGTGGCGCTGCGTAGTAAAGAATTGCAGCACACCGCATTGCAACGCAAAGAATGGCATCGCACAGCGGCACATAACATAACATAACATAGCACAGCGTTGAATATCAAAACATAGCATGGCATAGCAAGGCGCGGCACTGCGTAGTCAAGTACGGCATATCCAAGCATTGCAGCTGAAGGCATGGCATCATATAGCATTGCATTGCATGCCGTGGCATTGCACTAGAAATAATGACGCCAACGCTGCAGCGGGAGCACGATTCGGAACGAACGGAAGCGCGGAAATGAGGCCAGCGCTTCAGCGGGAGCAGCATTTTGAATAAAACCCAGCGAGAACCAAACTTCCGGGAATCCGGTGTAAAAAAACAGTACGCGGAGGGGGGCCGAACATCTTCTGGACGCTATCAGGGGAGAGAGGAGAGCAGTATTCATATTGTGTAATTGAGGGGGGAAGGGGGGGGAAGAGCGGGTGGATCGAAGATGAAAGGGGAATGCGGCGGCGAGGGGAGGCGCCAGAAGCGGGCCGAGGCGAGATCGCCAGGAGGGAAGGTGAAGGGCATGGGGAGTGCAGGCGAGAAGGGGCGGGTCCCAACCGCCCCTTCCCCCCACCCCCGAACACAGTACCCGAGAGGCCGACGGCCTCCATGGGGTGGGGAGGCGCGGCGGAGCGTTTCCTTCTGCTCCGGCTCCTCCTCCTCCTCCTCCTCCTCCTCCTCCTCCTTCGGCTCCTCCTCCTCCTCCTCCTCCTCATCTTCATCAGAATCATCATCATCATCATCATCATCATCATCATCATCATCATCATCATCATCATCAGCAGCAGCACCATCATCATGAACAACATCATCATCGTCATCATCATACTCGTCACCTTTACCGTCACCTTCACAACCACCATAATCATCATCATCATCATCATCATCATCATCATCATCGTCGTTGTTGATGTCGTCATAGTGATAAACATCAGTACCATCATCATCATCACCATCATCATCATCAACATTATCATCATCACCATCATCATCATCCTCATCATCATCGTCATCATAATTATCGTCATTGACATTACCATCATCATCATCATCATCATCATCATCATCATCATCACCGTCATTGTCATCATCATCAACATCATGGTCCTCATCATCACCACCATCATCATCAGAAGCAGCAGCATCCCCATAATCATCATTATCCGTATCATCGTCTTCATCATCATGATCATCATCGTCCTCATCCTCAACCACGTCCTCACTACCCACATCATCAACATCAACATCATCATCGACATCATCAGCAACATCATGATTATCATAATCCGCATCGTCGTCGTCGTCATCGTCATCATCATCATCATCATCATCATCATCATCGTCATCATCATCATCAACATAATCATCATCAACATCATGATCATCATCCTTGCCGTCAACGTCATCAGCATCGTCATCGACGTCGTCATCGTCATCTGCATCGTCATCGTCGTCATCGGCATCGTCATGATCGTCGCCATCGTCATCGTCATCGTCATCATCGGCACAATCATCATCATGATCATGATCATGATCATCAGCATCAGCATCAGCTTCATCAACTTCATCGACTTCATCCTCATCAACATCATCAACATCATCATCATGGTCATCATCATCATCACCATCATCATCATCATCATCATCATCGTCATCATCATCATCATCATCATCATCATCATCATCATCATCATCATTGTGCCACCTGCCCAGACCCCAAAACACGATCCCGGGCAAAAAAATCAACACCGACTCAAGGACCAAGATGCCCGGTATGCTTACGTTTTCGTTAAATTTCGGACGCGGGACCGAGCGAAAGGTGGCACGGCATCTGAGAAACCCTTTTCTCCAAGACCACGGCAAGCCATCGAAGAACATGATGGAAGCTTCCCCCCTCCGTGAGGGCGCTCGTTCGCCGCCCCCCCCCCCGGGGATGTCCCCGAAGTCCGCGTACATGACCCAGTCGCTGCAGGTGGGGCACTCCTGGCGGGGAGGGAGCAGTGGGAGAGGGAGGAGGGAGAAGGGGCAGGACGAGGGAAGCCCCAGGAGTACGGGAGTACGAGGAAGGGGCGGGTCAGAACGGGGGGGGCGGAGGGGAGGGAGGAGGACCAGCGTCAACCCACGAGGCGGAACGCCTCTGGAGCTGGCCCGCCATACTGGAGAAAAAGAAAAACAACAAAAACAGAGACTTGTGGCGCTCCGCGCGGATTCCTTGGACCTGCGCTGGACCAGCGCCGGAGGCGCCGCGGGGGGGCCCCGGCGCGGATCCAGGAAATCCGTGCGGAGCGCCAAAACTCCGTGTTTACGTAGTGCTTTTTCTTCGAAGGGCAAGGAAGAGGACCAGCTTACAACCCGGGATGCACCAACGATGCTGCAATATGCCCTCCCGCCCTGAAGCCCCCCTCGGAGAAGTCCCCCCGCAGGCCTTCCGGTTGCACTGTGGGAAAGCGCCCCCCCTCGAAAGGCGAGCGCCCCCTTCTTTCTTTCGGGCCTGCCATATTCAAGCGAGAGCCCCGCTTTGACAAGGAGCTTCTTTCGGGATTGGGGGGGTGACCCTGAGGTAGGGGAACGAAAAATTGCATAAACATGAAAACTCGAAGGTCCGCGGGGATTTCTCGGATCCGCGCTGGACCCCCCTGGCGGCACCTCCGGCGCCGCCCCTGGCGCGCTCCGCGCGCCAGGAAGGGGGGTCCAGCGCCGATCCAAGGAATCCTCGCGGACCTCAAAGTTTTTATGTTTATGTCATTCTCGGTTACCCTGGGCGTGAGTTCGATCAGTTGTGCACCGAACTGCCGCAAACAGAAGCCCCCCGCATGCCTCACCGATCGGCAACTATCAGGAGCTGCCGGCGGCTGGGGGGGCATCTGTTTTGGGCGGTTCGGTGAAAAACCGATCCCCCCTTTGCTGGATCCCGACTCTTGCATCCTTCCAGCGCGTCCCACCAGCCTTTTGAGCGTAGGTGGTGTAGCAAGCTGGTTAGTCCAATGCCCTTCTTCCCCTCATGGGGAGAGATCTACCTCTCCCCCATACCCCCTCTCCCTGGTTCTGGATAGCCCATGGTGGCCTCCACGATGGCACAAGTTATCCCGCGAAATGGTTCAAGATAGCTTCCAGCATGCCTCCAAGATGCCCCAAGACCGCCCTAAGACAGTTCCAAGTGGCCACCACGGACCTCCCCAACACCAAAGGCAAATCAATCTGTCGGCCAGCCGCGGTGGTTTACCCAGACGAATGCGGTTCCTCCTCTTCGTCTCCCCCCCTCCTGCCCCTCTCCGTCTCATTATTGTTGTTGGGTGCTCTGCGTTTTTGTTGCTCTCTCTCTCTCCCTCTCTCGCTCAGTCTCTCTCTCTCTCTCTCTCTAACTCTCTGTCTGTCTGTCTCTCTCTCTCTCTGCGTATGTGTGTATGCGTATTGTAGTGTTCTGCATTGTCTGCGTGTTCTCTTATTTGGGCTGCCCTACTCAAAACTTGCATTGGATGGGGAGGACGAAACAGAGAAGAAGGATCATCAGGAAACATACATAGCACAAGGGGACTGAAGTATTGGCGGAAGAAACGTTAGGAACCACACAAGCACAACTCCCAGGGGAGCCCGTCTGGAGGGACTCGTCCGAAGGGAAACCCCACACTATGTGTCCACATGTTGTTGGCTCGTTTTTCCAAAATTGTGTTCCCAAAGCTTCTGCCGCCAACAGTTCGGTTGCTGTGGTCGTATTTGGTGTTCCTTCTGTTGTTTTGGTGTTCCAGCGCCATCCTCCTCCTCCCTCTCCTCCCCCTCACTCCTCATTCTTCTCGTCGTCGTCCTCCTCCTCCTCTTCCTCCTCCTCCTCTTGATTTCTGATGGCGTGAGGAGTCTCCGACTGTCCTCCTCCTCGTCACTCCTCTCCTCCTCCTCCTCCTCCTCCTCCTCCCCCTCCTCCTCCTCCTCCTCCTCCTCCTTCTCCTCCACCTCCTCCTCCTCCTCCTCCTCACTCCCCTCACTCCTCGCGAGGAGGAGGGAAGTGATGATGATGAAGAGGAGCAGGTGGAGGAGAAGGAAGGCGGAGTGGAGGAGAGGATTAGAGAGGACAATTGCAAAAAAAAACAGCAAGCCCTTTAGGGCAAACCACTGCGGCTGTGGGCAATGTTCGTTGGTATTGCCGCCTTTCCGCTTCCGATGAGCCCTTGCGGTCTCAGTATAGCTTTATGTCGGGCATGTCCTCCTACAGGCGGATCTTGGGAAGAACAAATTAAGAATGCTCAAACTATATAATCAAACAACTAATAAAAAAATAGTTTCCTGACTATGTTGAAACATATTCTTGAACATTCCTCCTGTAGAGGGACAGGCCCGACTTGAATGCAGCAGCTACGAGATAGCCCCAGAGGAATCCGACAGGGGCTGAAGCAGGCCCAGAGAGCGCCCCAGAGCGTCCCAGGAGCGCCAGAGCGCCCAGGGATTGGCCCTAAGAGGCAATGGTTCGGCCTCCGAGGGGGGGGGACTGAGAACCCCTCATCTTCGACAGATGTCCTTCACTATTCCACCAAGGCCTCCACTCCAAGATGGGACTCGAGAGAGCCCCAAGATTGCCCCAACGGCCTCCAGTGAACCCGGCGCGACCCCAGTGAGGGGAACGCTTCCAAAGCGGCGTTGCTTAGAATTGCTTGGCGTTGAAATTATTTGCTGTGCAATGCATTGCATTGCTTGCCATTGCTTGGCATTGCTTTGCATTACTTGGCGTTACTTGGCATGGCTTTGCATCGCTTGGCATTGCTTGGCGCTGCGTGGTGTTGGGTGGCATTGCTTGGCATTGTTTTGCATTGCTTGGCGTTGCTTGGCATAGGTTGGCGTTGCTTGGCGTTGCTTGGCCTTGCTTTGCACGGATTGGCATTGCTTGGCGTTACGTGGCATTGCTTGGCGTTGCTTGGCATTGCTGGCATTTCGTGGCGATGCTTGGCATTGCTTGGCGTTGCTTGGCATTGCTTGGCGTTGCTGTGCACGGCGTGGCATTGCTTGGCGTTGCGTGGCGTTGTTTGACGATGCCTGGCGTTACCTGGCACTGCTGGGAAACAAAACCAACAACCAGGGCGGTAAACCCGAGGAAACCGGGGAACCCGAAGAACCTCGGAGGAACGAGCAACGTGACAATACAAAACACCGGGGGCGAAGAACCCGAGGAACCCGGAACGGGCAACGTAAGAATCGGAGGAGGCACCGAGGGCGAGGAACCCTGGCAACCCGAGGAATCCAGGGAAATTTCGAGGAGCGGGCAGAGTAGCCTCCCGAGGCACCCACCTCCAACCAATGAAGAACCCCTTAGGCCCTTAGGCAAACCGAATTGGGGAAAAATGGCCGCAAGAGGGCCATAAGAGGGCCCCAAGAGAGCCTCAATCCCACCAGCCCTTCAGGGCGCGAATGGTTCAGGGAGTTCCCTCGTACATCTCCTCTTCCCTTTCGGAGAGGGGTGGTTTACCCCTCCCCGTATATGTTCCCCCTTCCCCCTGGAACTGGAGGGAAGGTTTCGCGAGGGGTCGGAGCGTGCAAGATAGCCTCGACGAGGAAACCAAAATCATTGCTTTGACGTTGGTCTTGAACGCATGATGGTCTCCTGTGAGGGTGAACCCTAATTTTGCACGGCCCGTTCCTTGATCAATCTCCTCCTAGATGGCCCCCGAGTCTCCCAACGGTGCCCCAAGACGGCCCCTAGAGGTGCTCAGGAGGCCCAAAGAGCCCACCGAGAGGCTCCCAGGATGCCCCCAATAGCCTCCCAACCGAACCCCGAAGATGGCCCCAATAGTCACCCAAGACGCCCCAAGAGGCGCGGCGAGAAGGCCAAACTCATTGATCATTGATGCTACTAACTTCTCGTTTTGACAACATATTGGCCTCATGGGGGGGGACCCTAATTGGGTACCGCCCGTCCTTTAATCGACCTCCTCCAAGATGGCCTCAAGATGGCCCCCGAGGCTCCCAAGGGTGCCCCAAGACGGACCTCCTCCTCCTCCTCCTCCTCCTCCTCCTCCTCCTCCTCCTCCTCCTCCCTCCTCCTCCTCCTCCTCCCTCCTCCTCCTCCTCCTCCCTCCTCCTCCTCCTCCTCCTCCTCCTCCTCTTCCTCTTCCTTCCTCTTCCTTTCCTCCTCCTCCTCCTCCTCCTCCTCCTCCTCTTCCTCCTCCTGCTCCTCCTGCTCCTCCTGCTCCTCCTGCTCCTCCTGCTCCTGCTCCTGCTCCTGCTCCTCCTCCTCCTCCTCCTCCTTCTCCTCCTCTCTCTTGCTCTTGCTCGCCTCGCGCGAGCAGCTGCAGCCGACGACAGTACCGAATCCCCCTCGGCGCTTGCCCCCGTGCTCTCGAGCAGAAGCCCCCAGGCGCCTCGAGCCATCGGAGGCCGTAGACCCACCGGGCGTTGTCCAGCTTGAGGTGGGGGAAGTCCTCCGTGCAGACGTTGCGGGTGACGTAGCCCGGATTCAGCTTGCCCACGGCGTCCTGGCGGCACCGTGCGGGGGCAGCGTGGACGCGCGTGGGGGCATTCTGTTCTCGCCGGATTGGACTTCTGGAAGTGTTCGATGGGTTCTCGGGCTGGGAAGCCCAAACTCTTGCAACATTGTCGATGGGCAGAATTGAACGAAAAAACGCACGGCATTCTGAAGCCACACGTGCACATGCATTTCCGGCCCATTACCCCCGAATTCCGACAGACGACCTACCGCCTACATGTCGCAGCGGCTGAGCAGAACCTTATCTCTCCGAGCCAGCTGCACGTGCGAGAACACTGCATCGTTCCACGCTGCCCCCCCTCCTGCTGAACCTCGTCCCCTCCTGCTCCTCCACCTGTCCCCCTCCTCCCTGGGGGCAAACGCGACGAAACACTAGAACCCAGGCCAAGAGCGGGCCGAATGAGATTATATAGTCCTGGGCTCGCGATGTACGGGCACTTCCTCCAGTAGGAATCGGCCTCTGCACCAATCGCCCCCCCCCCAGAATGCTGCCGCGTTGCAGATCGGGGGGCGCCTCGAGAAATGCCAGCTCAACAATGCGTCCCAAAAGCTGCGCCCAATCTCATGTGGCCTCTGTGGCTCCGAAGGGCGCCCATCGCCATCTTGGCTCAAGGCGGACATAGGTGGACATACCACATGGAGCATGGGAACCTCGGATGCGTTAGAGGCCCTCTAGTTTGTAACGCATTCCCTCGAGCTGTGTTGGAAGCCTGGTAGTCCTAGACTCGCTTGGTGAAGCGCATCGCTAACTAACATACGACCTTGTCGCCCGTACAGCGCAACACCTACATCACTGGGCGATGTGCAACAAAACGAAGCCACGACTCGCTAACGCACTGGCTGGGAATAAGTGTGATGACCTGATACGCGACTGACGCCATGAACCCCGAACACTGCTGGCTCCATCAGCTGACTGAAACTAACAAGCATTGAGCGTGACCGGAAAAAGCATGGGCGTTATCTGAACGCGTACAGTGACACCCCAAGTTTAAACAAATAGTCTGGATCAGGGCTGAACCTAGACTGTGTTTTTCGTGTTCGTTTCGTTTTAGTTTTTCCTCGCTTTCGTCTCCAATCCGCCTTTGCTGCAAAACGAAGTCGAAACGAAAACGGCCCACGAAATCACCAAAAACACCGTTCAGCTCCAGCCCTGGTCTGGATCGTGGTCTGGAAGCGGAAAGCGCAAATTGCATTTGAAGCGGGTCCGCCACCGTGCCCCTGTGGCACGAAGGGGGCGTGTCCCCCCAGGTTCCTCTCAACACCTGAGCCCCAGTCTCCAATCCTGAAGACTCTTTTAGGGTCCTGGGGCACACATTCTCAAATCTGCTGGGGCTCGCCACGAGCCCTCTGGGGCGCGTCGAGCGTTTTCGCGTGGCTTGTTGGGGGGCCACGCTGGCCCCACGACGGGCCAAGAGACCCCCAAGAGGTGGCCCAGATAATCCAAGGATGCCCCGGATCGCTACACGATCGGTCCAGGACGCTCAAGGTGGCTCCACGGCATCTTCAAGATGGCCCAAAAAGCATTCGAGACGCCCCAAGAGAGCCCCAAGAACCTTCCCAAGATGGCCCCGAGAGGCCGGGGGGCGTGTTTGCCCTTTGGTTATTCAGCGTTTGGGGGATTCTCGACATTTTGAGCTTCCGAGGCTCCGAGACGGCCCAAGGGGCCTGCAAGACCGCCCACAAACGGTCCAGGAAGGCCGCAAGACGACCCAAGAAAGCTCTACCTTCAAGCCGCACACACACATTCACCACCTCGGTCGGCGAGTGTCGGCGGTGGCGGACGTTCTGGCATGGTCGCGACGACACGGGAAGCGGACTAGGAACTTGCTTGGAGTCGAGAGATCGTCCTGATGCGATTTTGTTTATGGGGGGCCACCCCGATGCCTTTCCGACCGCCCACACCTGTCATCTTGAGCCGCCGGGAGCCTGGTAAGAACTCTGAGGCACTGGAGGATAATTACGGGGGGGAGGAGGAGGAGGAGGAGGAGGAGAAGGAGGAGGAGGAGGACGACGACGACGAGCGGGAGAAGGACTTCCTGGAATTGGTGCTGGCGGGGCTCCCGAATGCAAACTCGGACCCTATCGCCACTCCGCTCAAGCTAGGCTCCTGGGAACTGCCTTCCACATCTAGGAGGGAGGCCCCCGTACAGCCTGCTCAGATTCTGCGCCCCCGTCCGACGACCAGCGGGGGACGGAGGAGGCCAACGGGGAGAACCAGGCGGAGGGGAGGCAGAGGCAATGAGAAAGCAAGGGAGGTCCGAGCACGAACAGTCGCCGACCGCCCAGGCGAGACCGAAGCCCCAGACCACCCCCCAGAGAGCAGCTCTTTGGCCAGCCCGCCCCCGATCCTCCGAGTACCGCAGCTGGCACGGCGCCTGGCGGATGTACTTCGGGGTCACCGCCGCCCGCCGCAGGAAGTCCGTCTGGTCCGTGGTGTTCTCCTTTGGACGCCCGAGATTGGTACGGAGAAAATGGGTACAATGCCCAACAGATGTTGTCCCAAACCCACAGCGGCCGCTGTTGGGCAGGCGGCTTTTTGTCTTCCAGGAACAACGTCCGTGGCGGCGCGGACAGCGAGGCCTGTTCAAAACGAAGAAGAACTGCTGTTGGGCATCGTACGGTGGGGGCGTTGACCCAAGGACCCCCAGATAAGGAACGAGGCCCCTTCTTCCCATAAGTTAAACTCCGATGCTCCATGGAAAACCTCAGGAAGTCCCAAGGAGCACTGTAAGACAACCAAGGAGCACGGAGCCCCTCCCAAACGAAAAGGGCTCCCTCTTCAGCGCCCCGACTGTGCCCCGCCTTCCCGTGCCCGTTTCGCTCGCCCCGCTCTCCCACATGCCCACGACGATCTTCCCGGCGAAGCCCGCGCCGCGCAGGGAGTTCACGAAGGCGAGGGGGAACCGGGAGACGTCCGAGGAGTGCGCGTACGCGGCCAGGGCCATCACCGTGGCCTGGGGCCGCTCGTCGTCCCCCCCCGCGGCCCCCCCCCCGGTGCCAGGGAGGAGAGAGGAGGGGGCCTGCTCCCCTCCTCGGTCCCCCTGCCCCTCCCCTGCTCCCCCTCCGCTCCGCTCGGAGCCCGGGAACAAAACAACCAAACAAACAATCAAAAGTAGTCGAAGAAGCCGAAGAAATCGTCACCAGACTGGTTCTTGACTGTTCCTGAATATTCCTCCTGTCGAGGGACATGCCCGACGTAACGTTGATCCAAGCAACCTGGGCGGAAATGCGAACATCTATGTTTACGTGTGCAGATGTTGCTTCTTCGACCTTACATTCCA
This sequence comes from Prorocentrum cordatum, assembly GCA_963575745.1. Classification (NCBI taxonomy): domain Eukaryota; class Dinophyceae; order Prorocentrales; family Prorocentraceae; genus Prorocentrum; species Prorocentrum cordatum. The sequence continues at coordinate 296,087 of CAUYUJ010009902.1, forward strand.
CTCCCACCCCGCTTGCACTCCACAATCTCTCACTCTCTTTCTCTCAGCCCCCCATCCCACACACACAGAAACCGCGCCTAGACGGGCGCATCGGCACCCCGTCGTATGGTCGGCTGCAAACAATGCCCAGACACGTAGGTCAAGAGAACATCTCTTGATGCGAAGGCCAACCGCAGAAGCCTCCAAACTCTTCCCATCCCCGAGCGTGAGCTTCGGTTTCAAACAAGCTGTAACCAACTTCGAAGCGAGAGCGTCCGGATCCGTTTGCACACACACACACACTTATATACACATCTTATATATATATATATATATGTTATAGTCGTTCGACTTCGACGACACATGCGATGGCGACGGCAGCGACCTCGACGGCGGCGGCGACGGCGAAGGCAACGCCGCCGCCGCCGCGCCGCTGACCGGGCCGCCGAAAGCAGCAGGAGGGCCGCCGAACGACTCCAGAGGCCACCGCGTGCCGCCGAAGGGTCGTCAGGGGCCGCCGACTTGGCCCCTCCGTGGCACTCTCCCGGGGTGCGCTCGCACCAGGACTTCGAGGAGGATCCCGCCGCGGCGACGAGGGCCTCAGGGCAGGCCCCGGCAAGAGGCGAGGGACTGGGGCGGCCTCGGTGCCTCTCCCTCCTCTGGCCGACGCGGCCGCCGAAGCGGCGGCCGAGAGGGCCTCCCCTCGCGGCCGCTCGGCGGCCCGCCCGGCCGCGGGCTCGTGCGCGGGCGGCGACTGCTGCAGCCCTCCCGCCCGCAGCGCGCCGCCGGCCAGGGCCACCAGCGCGGCGGCGGCGCGCGGCGCCATCTTGGGGGGGGGGGGGGGCCGCCCCGCGCGCCCATCCCGCGGCCGGGGCCCGGGGAGCGGCGGCGCGCAGAAGGCCCAGCGCTCCGACGGTGCGACGCTTCTCTGTTCTGCTTGGCCGCGGTGGCTCGTCGCCGACCGTCGGCCCGGATCGGAAGGACGCAGGGTGAGGATGCCAGGGCCTCGGAGAGCCGGTTCGAAGCGTTGAGGGCGGGGCGCGGCCACCGAAAGTGGCCAAGGATGGACCGAGGAGGCCAGGATGCACGGGTACCCGTGGGAAGGCTGCCCGTCCTTGCTATGCGGGTTGACTGTATTCGCCGGCTCATGTTGGGAGGCTAGTGGGTTGGCGCCAAAACCGATATCGGCACATGGCGGTGATATTCGGGCTTCCTGGGCGGACGAAAGATTACCACCAACACCATGATCTATGATCGTCTTCCTGCGATGAAGGCACCCCCCTCTTGGTGTTGCTGCCAATCTCCAGGATCTAGAACGAAGACCTGCCCCCTGGGATGGGGGTTGTTGAGACCTTCTCTAGGCCGCGCACTGGAACAATCACATCGTCGGACGTCTGGGGTGGGGTGGGGGGGCCAGGAGGGTGGCCGTCTCAGGCACCCCCTGGCTTCCCTCGCGTCACCTCCTTCTAAGCGCCGGGCGGCAAAGTGGGCGGATCTCCTGTAAGGTTTCCCGGAGAAATCCTCCTCGTCACGGCTGGACTCGCCTTGAAACTCATGCCGAGACGCGGTCCAGGAGAGAATTTAGGCATGGAGGTTCGGCGGAATCATGTGGCAACGGATGGGCGTTCCCAGAAAGGGCGATACCAATGTCGAGGCTCCAAGAAGAAATTCGATTTCGGAAACCCTGAACCCAAAATCGTGTTCATCTCTTGGGGACGCACTTTTTACCTCCGCCGCCTTCCGCCGAGCTTCTGTCGGCTTCCGCCCGCGGAGGCGGCCTCGTTTCACTTCCATCGCCCTTCCGCCACCTTCCGCAGCGGAAGAGACGACCACTCCTTCGATCCTCGAAGGCAAGGCCCTTTCTGGAGCGCCCAGTATATGTGTTGCCGATTGTTGCGCTCCCTCGCAGCGTGTCCTTGCGCGCACTCGTGGCCACGGCTGGAGCCACCTTGAAATCCCAGACCCAAAAATGAACCCCAAGACGGGTCCAGGAGTCGTTCTCTTCCCACCATGCCCAGACACCCCTCGGCTCGAGACAGATCGAGGCGGCCAATGCTTCATCGCTTTAGGCCCTCACAGGCCACGGGAAATCAGACGCAGGGAAGGGTCCAGATGTCGGAGAGGCCGCTCCTATTTGCATCGATCTTCAGAATGTCGGGACTGGCGCGGGAGATCCACCAACAAAAGATGGACAGAGGTACAGTGCAGGGCGCTTGACCTGACGGGCAAGCCGAGCCCAAAAGGGCTGCGCAGAAGGGACAAACGACGAATGAGTATACGAAGATACACGGGAAAACGGCCTGAGCCCGACACGACGCAATACCACAACGCCCGTCGCGCCGCAAGCTCCCCACCGCGAGAGCAATACGGACGCGAGAGGAAAGAACTCAAGACCTGAAGGACGTCGGGCATACTGTGCAACCCTATCTGTACCTTTCGATGCGTAGGCGGATCGAACCTACGGTGCATCACATGCGTGCTCGTGCACGTGCAAGCGGACGCACGCGCACGGACAACGTGTGGCGAACGACCGTTTAAAGCTGGCCCTGACCGCTGTAAATCCGTACCGTGCTCTTGTTTGGCAGGTCTACCAATCCAGGACGTGTCATACGCTCCTGGACAACACTTTTTTGGTCGGCGGGTCGAGAGCGGGCCTCTTCCGGTTACGTAAGAGCTAGGCGGGGCGCGCGAAGCACTAATTGGGGAGACAAGGCGCGGGCGGGCGGGGCCTCAGGCGGCCGGAGGGTGCGGAGTACAGGCGGTGCCGAAGAGCTTGCACACGAAAAGGTACGCCTTGGACGCTCCTAGACAAAACTGGCAAAGGAGAGCACAAAAGCCTCAGCAACAGCAGGCGGCCTGTCCACCGTTTGGAAGGCCTACCAATCCAGGACGTGTCATACTTACCAGCCTGGAACATATCCCTATCCCTATGCTGGGCACCTCCTCATCACGATGCCAATCTTAGGGATTCCCTTATCTTTTGAGGGCGAATCCCTAAGATTGTCATCGCCTTTTGGCGTGTCGATCTTAGGGATAGGGATACGTTCGAGGCTGGTAACATACGCTCCTGGACAAAACTGGCAAAGGAGAGCACAAAAGCCTTCGCAACGGCAGGCGGCCTGTCCACCGCCAAACGCGGGAGAACGACAAACCATGCATCGTCTGGGCCACAGGCAAGATAACAGGAGAGCATATCTCTGGGCGCAGCACGTCGTCTTCGAGTCAACCTGGCTACGTCTTTGTAACCTGTAACCAAACTGCACTCCAAAGATACCCAGCCAACCGGGCCCAAAACCTGCAACTCCAATATCCTCACCCATCCTCCGGAGTCTGCAGCCCACATGTCCTCACCCACCCGCCTATACCATCTCTTAGATCATCACCACCAGCCTGAAACCGAACCCGGTCTCCCCAACCACCTGACAACAAACATACTATCACACACCAACCTGCCAATGCAATCCGAATACCCTCACTCCCACACCTGACCTGACATCCATGCTCGCATATCTCAACCCACCAGCCTGAAAAGATGTCTCCAAATACATCTCCTCCTCGCCCGTCCGCCCAGAACTGTAACACAGACTGGTCTCACGTCGCTGCCGAAACACGCAGCCAACATGATCCTCAGCAAGGAACTGAATGCTCTTCACCCATCGCCAGCAACACTTTTTTCCTGACGGAGAAGAGCGCAGGAGCGCGCGACCACTGAACCTCACCACGGTACGACTAGCACCGCCGCGTGCAACAAATGCTCGCCAGTCAACGCAGAACGCTACGCCGACCTGTCACAGGCAAACTCATGCGACAAACTGCAGCCTGAGAGAATAATGAATTACGGTGTGAATGTAATGCCAGAGGGGGAGCGGAAGGAAAGGAGGAAAGAGGGGAGACGCGGACAAGGAGAAGCGACTCCGAAGCCTTGATGATGCGTAACAAAACGAACGAACGACGCCGAGAGATCCTAAGAGAAATCCGGAAATCGCGCTGTCCGAAGACAAGGCGCACGAAGGAGAGATCTCTCTCGAAATGTGGCGATTGAAACAGGAGCCGAAGAAGAGCCAAACCTCGGAACACTTGGCGACTGCCAGAGTCCTAACCGCCCCAAACCCACCTCCATGGCTGACAACGACTGCTGCCAACACGAGCACAGCCGGGACAGGACAACACTACGCAGTGCCACAACAGTGCTGACAAAAGTGCGCTCGGCGAGCGCAGGGGCGAGCCCTCGAAGCAGACTGGCACGCACGACCCGGCGAAAGCTCCTCGCCAACATGGCGGCTAGCAGCAGCGCTCTAAGGGGTCACTTGGCCGCAGAATTAGCCTTACACTGGGGGAAGGGGCGAAGGGGAAGGAAGGGAAGGAGAGTGGGAATGGAAGAGATCCAGCGCGCAACGCATATCAACGCATCGCGACTAGAGGGCACAAGCCGCCCGCACCACACCGGTGACGCGGGCGCGGAGCATCGGCCAGCGCATGGTCTGACGCGAAAGCAGGGCATGCAACAAGAACAAACAACTACGTGCAGGGGCGCGTCCTTTGGCGGCAAGCTGGTCAAAGCGCCGCGGTCCCGCAGCCGCGGAGTGGAACCATAGAGCGGGCTCCACGCACCGCTGGGGATGGCCTATGCTGTACTAATGCAAGAACGCGTCAACGTATGACAAGAAAAACGCGGGAACAAGGGTGCGAACGGCAAGGGAGCAGCCTGGCCCATGCGCCACGGCCCCGCAGCCGCGGAGGGGAGGCACAGGGCGGGCCCGCGCACCAGGGGCGACAGCCCATGCCATACAAGTGCATGCATTTCCGCATGAAAGGCAGGTAAGCAGGCCACCGCAAACAAAACTGCAATCCCGATGTCATCTCGCGCCCGCATACAACAACCCAAAAATCCCAGCCCACCCGCATACGAAAAAAACAGCCAAGGCAACCTCAAGCACCTGCCACCGACTGCAACCCCAAACTCCCCGACCTGCCACCAAGAAGGGCAAACCAACTATCCACACCTACCCGCTCGAACCTGCAGTTCGCATCTTCGCCCACACGCCTCCAAACTCAAGCCTAGACATCCCCTCACAGCCTCCCCCCCCCGCGGACCCTGGGAACCCCCTGGCGGCGCATCCGGCGCCGCCCCTGGCGCGCGCTGCGCCCCCATGGAAGGGGGAGTCCCCGGTGCCGATGCAAAAACTCTACGCGGACCTCCAACAAAATGTCTGGCTGTGCTGGCTCGATTGCTTCGGCTGAGATGGGCTCGGATGGTTGGTCAATTCTGTTGGTTTTACTGCCTCGACTGACGGGGACACTCGGCCGACCCGCAAGCTCACCGGGCCCTGTTCCAGATCCCGAGCTTCCCCCCTCCCCGCCCACGCCACGTTCGGTGTTCCCGAGAACGTGTGTTAGCCCCAACGTGTGCTTGTCCAATCGAGGCCCTTCGATACGACGCAGGCGATGTAATGATCTACTGGTTGGGCTGGAGGGGATAAACTAGGGGAACAAAAAGTGGCATAAACATAAAAACTCGGAGGTCTGCGCGGACTTCTCGGATCGGCGCTGGACCCCCCTCCCTGGCGCGCGGAGCGCGCCAGGGGCGGCGCCTGAGGCGCCGCCGGGGGGCCCCAGCGCCGATCCGAGAAATCCACTGTCGAGCCTCGAGCCGCGACACCTCAAACCGAGAGGTGCCGATGCCGCTGCTCCCTGGACCTTTCAGGGGTGCACTCGGATCGAAGCTTCGAGGCGGATCCAGCCGTGGCGGCGAGGGCCTCCCAGGACGCCCCAAGAGAGGCGAAAACGGGGCTGGGGCAGCCGTACTGCCACCCATTCCGCATCCAGAAGAAGAAAACGGCACAAACATAAACTTCTGGCGCTCCACGCGGATTTCTTGGATCTGCGCTGGACCCAAGAGATCCGCGTGGAGCGCCAAAAGTTAATGTGTATAGCGTTTCCTCTTCTTCGATCACCTTACAGGGCAGTTTCTAATACATAGGATTTTTAAACATATAGGATTTGTAATACATGATTAATGCACGAATAAGTTTATGCACGAACTCATGGTTGCTTTTATACTAAATCCCTGCATGTTTAATACATGATCCGCACGCGGAGCATGTATAAAAAACGGCACTGTACCCCCTGCGCCCACCTCCACCCTGACGTTGCCCCTGCGCTCCCCCCCCCCCCGGCTGCCGGGTTGCTCTCGAACACGGACGCGCCCTCCTCGGCCGCAGGGGCGCTGCTCCCCGCGCTCACCATGGCCTCTGGCGGCAGGAAGGCGCCCCCCCCCCCGCAGTGCCACCGACCCCGGCTCCTCCTCCTACTCCTCCTCCTCCTCCTCCTCCTCCTCCTCCTCTTCACTCCTCCTCTTCCTCCTCTTCACTCCTCCTCCTCCTCCTCCTCCTCCTCCTCACCATCACCAGCATCCTCATCCTCATCCGCGCGCGGCGCCCCTCCCTCCGAGAGCGCGCGCTGCTAAAGGATCCCGCCCGGGATGCGGTGAGGACATGCTGGACAAGGAGCCATTGGCAAAAGGAACCCACGGGCTGGAGGGGCCAGTGGAACTCCAATCGTGACTGAACCATGGATGAACATATCCACTGCCGCCCTCATCAGATGAGGACCCCCCCAGAATCTGAAGCCTCCTGGCCACATTCCTTAGCGAACGCCCCCACCGTAACCGCACACCCCACCCCAGAGAGAAGGTCTCTTACATTCAAAGAGAAACTATATTTCCCCGGAACAGCGCTTGCACTTAAAGGTTCTTACTTGTTTGTCTGCGGGAACTCGGCCAAGGTGTTGGTCTGGCGGCTACGTGTTCTCGCCGTCGCCGCCGCTTCGCCGCCTCGTCGCCGCCCGTCGTTTGGGCCTGGGTGTTGGTCTAGCGGCTATGTTCTCGCCGTTGCCGCCTCGTCGCCGCCCCGTCGCCGTCGCAGCCCCGCCGCCACGTCGTCGCCGCCCGCCTCCGCGTTGCCGGATTGTTTGCATGACTTCAAATTGCCTTGCATTGCTGATCGTTGATTTACATTACTTTGCGTTAACATGCATTGCTTTGCGCTACGACGCTTCGCATCAGACAGTCATGTGCGTTGCTTTCTCTGCGTCGCTGTACACTGGCTTTCGTTACAATGATTTGGTTCGCCCGTTGTTTTATCCGCGCTGGTTTTCATTGCTAAACATGTATTTACATTGGTTGTCAATGTTTCGCATGGTTTTGCGTAGTTGTGCATCGCAATGCACTGCGTTGCATTGGTTCGTTCTGCTCCGCAATACTCTGCGCTGTTCCGCGTTACGTTGCATCGCTTGGCAGATAGTTTGTCGTTGCTTCGCGTTGTAAACCATTGCAGTTGCTTGCGCTTAAGGGATTATCACCTGTTTAAGGAAACTCGGCCTGTGTGGCGGTCCCGCGGCTGTGTCGTCGACGTCGCCGCCCCGTCGCCTCTTCGTCGCCGCCCGTCGGTTGGGTTTGTGTGGCGGTCTGGCGACTGTCGTCGCCGTCGCCGCCCCGTCGTTGCACATCGTCTGGGCATGCGTGTCGGGTCCGCCACCTTGGGGTTGTCGTCGCCACGCCATGGCCGTCGCCACCCCGTCGCCGCGTCGCATCTGTTCCTTTTTTCCTGGAAAGATATTAGGACCTCCCCCGAACCAAAGTTAACTTAACGTCGTAATGTTGTTTCGTAGTGTTAGCTGCATGCGATGTTGCCCCCTGTTCCATCAGACATGTGAATTCGTACCAACCCAGGCAGGCGTTCACCAACCCCCTTTCTAAACCCTGCGGAAGATACTGTGCGCGCACTCGTTAATCAAACGCTACAAGTTTGCAAAACCCCAATGCGCAAACACTGGAACGAAATGCCCACGCGCGCGCCGTCGCCCGCGCATGCCGACATCCTTCAAACACCGTGGGTGTCGTCAAGATTTCAGCACCGAGCGCCCCCTGAATTTTTATAGGAAGAACCTATACGTTTTCGCGAATTCTTGGGAACGCTATCGAATGTCCAATATTTTCATCGGGTGCGGCCAAACGTGCCTTTTTGCACGCGCGGGCTGAAATCGCTCGAACGCCCGCGCGCCCTTGCTGTCGTAAGGATCCCTTGCGACAGCTGGTGCGAAGCGCGCGCATGCCGCAACCCTTTCTAAAACTATAACTGCCACAAGGCTTTCAACGCCGAGTGCCACGAAACCATGAAGAATACCACGTGGTTTGGCAATTTCAATGCTCGCAAGGACTGCGCTAGCGCGCTCTTGCGAATTCTTGTTGCAACCATTTTTTGTGACCTCTTCTCATACGGTTCTACCAATTACGCCTTTCGCGCGCGCGCAACGAAATCATGCGAGCGCCTTTGCGCGCGTGCTGGAGCGGAACGACACCAGCCTGTCAAACAACACCGCGCGGGCCACTCTTGCGCGTCGGCCGCGCGCGCGTGGCGAACTCCTTCCAGAACCTCCTCGTCGACGCGAGGGCGTCGTCATTGTCGCCGGCGGGCGCGATCAGCATCGGCGCCGACATTGGCGTCGCCGTCGCAATTGCCGCCACCGCCGCCACCGTCGCGCCCGCCGCGGCCGGCGTCGCCGCGACGCCGCGCCCGCCTGAATCACCGATCCGCACGAAAGTGCCCGCTGGGAAGTGCCCGGCACTCAGCGCCACCGCGGTCGCGGCGCTCGCGCCAAAATAGCCCGCGAACGCGCGCGCGCGAAGACGCGCGGGCGAGCGCGGCCGCAGAGACACCCCAGCCAACGCAAGGCGCACGTCGCAATCGCCGCCGCATGGGTTGCGAATGCCAATTACGGATGGGCGGGCGAGATGATGGCGCGAGCTCCAGGCGCCAGGGGCATAGATTATCCGCCTTCTCTCCATTTTATATATAATTCTGACCGTTCGCCCACTCTACATGAGTTCGTACCATCCCAGCCAGTCCCTCATCGCCGCATGCATCCCCTGCAAAAAAACATGTGCGCGCACTCGCGCACCAAAAACCATGCGCATTCAAAACCACGCATCAAAAAACTTGACCAAGTGCACGCGCGCGTCGTCGCGAGCGCATGCCGGAGACCTTCGCGCGCTTTCAGTTTCGCGCGGACCTCAACATCGAGAGTCCTGAAAACACAAACACACACATGGTTTCGCAACGTGAATTGTCTGACAGGGTCTGCGCGCGCTCTTGCATATGCTTAACAGAACCATGTGACAGGTCAAACATCCTCGAAACTCAACCAAATGTGCCTGTCGCGCGTCGAAATTGCTCGAACGTCCTCGCGCGCCCGTCGTCGCAAAGTTCCGCTGCAGAAAACAAGACAAAGCGCGCGCGCGTCGCGGCGCGGAAAGGCGCCCCACAACCCCCCCCCAAAAAAAATCGGCGTCGCAAGGATCCCAGCGCCCAGCGCCACACATAAAACACACGCGGGCTTGCAACGCCAATGCTCTCAAGAAGGTCTGCGCCGCGCGCGCTCGCTCGTCGCTTTAGACGCGCCCAAAAAAAACACATTTCTGCCCAAATCGACCGACTGGGCCTCCCGCGCCGCATGTAAGAATCATTCGAACGCCATTGCGCGCGCGCTTTGGGCGCGGCGGGGGAGGGGGGGGGGGGGGCGCGACTTCTGTAAGATAATACCACGCGGGCCGCTCGCGCGCGTCGGCCGCGCGCGGACATCTTCATCGTCGCCGGCGGGCTCAGCATCGGCGCTGACATAGGCCTCGCCGCGGCCGTCGCCACCATCGCCATCGTCGTCGCTGCGATCACCGCCGCGCCTGCCGTTGTCGACGCCGCCGCGACGCCGCGCTCGCCCAGATCGCGTCACCGACTCGCACAGCAGAAGTGCCCGCTGGGAAGTGACCGGCGGTCAGCGACGCCGCAGCCGCGCCGGTCGCGCCAAAATATCCGGCCGCCGCGCGCGCAAGCGCGCGCGGTCTAGCGCGGCCACAGATGCATTCGCCAACGCCAGGCGCACTGCGAAATCGCTGCGGCATGGTTGTGCAAACCAAGTTGCGGGTGGGCGGGCGGAGTGGTGGAGCGATAAATGGAGCAGGCAATCCCCCAGCTATTCAATTCAAGTGCGCAGCGTACAGTCTCCATTCTAACTACAGCACTAGGATCTACCACCACCGCCCCGGGGCCGCCCCCCCGCCCCCCCCCCCTAGGGTTGCGCAGTGCGCGTGTGATTATGCACCGCCCCCGCCGAACCGTGGGCCCCCCCCCCCCCCCGCGCGCGCTCGCGCACCCACAATCCTAAGCAAATGGTACAACGCGCGCGCTCGTGCATCACAAATCTCCAACTTGCACCCAAAAACGGCAAACGAAACAACTTGCCGAATTGCACGCGCCTTGCACGCGCCTCGTCGCGCGCGCATGCCTGAAATCTTTGAAAACCTCCGGCGTCGCGAGGAAGCCAAAATCGCCGCCCCGTAACCAGATCGAACGCGCATGATTGAGCGACGCTTTTTTTGTTCTTACAGCTTGCTCACGCGCTCCTGCGAAAACTAAAGACAAGCTATCGCGCGCGACAGACGGACCTCTCTCGCGCGCATCGAAATCATTCCAGGGCCCTTGCGCGCGCGCTGGCGGGGTGGCGGCCCCTATCGAACAACGCCAAGCGGGCCACTTCGGCCGCGCGCGCGTCGCAATCCCCCCAAACCTCCATCACCGACGCGTGGGCACCATCATCGTCACTGTTGTGATCCATGTCGGCGCCGTCCTTGGCCTTGCCGTCGCCGCTGTCATCGTCGCCAACATCGCTACTATCATCGCCGCGTCTGCCGCGTCGACGTCGCCGCGATACCGCGCCTGCCAGCGCTGCCGACTCGCACTGAAGAGCTGGCGCGCCAGCGCGGCCTGCGAGGCGCGCCAGGGAGGGCCCAGCGGTCAGCGCCACCGCGGCGGCGGCAGTCGCGCCAGACTTGCCGGCCGCTCTGCGCGCGAGGATGCGCGCGCTAGCGCGGCCGCAGCTACATGCCAGTCAGCGCAGAGCAATCGTTGCAATCGCCGCCGCGTGGGCCTTCCAAACTAAGTTGCGCATGGGCTGGCGGGATGATTGCGCGAGCACTGGAATTGGCAACTTCAAGTTCGACAAGGTGCTTTGCGCCGCGTAGATTGCACCGCGTAGATGGGACAGCACAAAATTCTCCGTTCTCACAAAAAAAATCCCCCTGACATGCGAAGCTTGCGCGCGATGTCGACCCATCGTCCTTTCGAATTGCGGGTATGTGCCGCCCCAGCAAAGCCGACATCGACGACCCCCGTCATCCTCGTCAAATAATTTTATGCGCGCGCACCCGTTTATCACAAATCACACATGCTGTAGAATCCCGCGCATCAGACTGTAACGAAATCCACACGCGCGCGACGTCGCGCGCGCGTGCCGAAATCAGTCAAGAACCCCGGGTGCCGCAAGGATTCCCAAATCAAACGCCGCGGAACCATCTAGAAAAAGCAAATGGTTTCGCAGCGTGTTTTTTTTCCAAAATAGCCACAAAACTGCGCCCGCGCTCTTGCTAATCCTTGGGAAGACCATGGGTTCCAACAGTTCAAATATGACCAAACGGACCTCTCGCGCGCGCGTCGGATTTTTCCAACGCCCTTGCGCGCCCGCTGGGGGCGGGGGGGGCGATCCCTGCCAAAGAATGCCACGCGGGCCTCTCGCGCGCGTGTGCCGCGCGCGCATGTCGCAATGCCCCCAGAACCTTCATAACTGACGCGTGGACACCACGGACACCACCATCGACCATGATCGTCACCAGCGTGATCGCATCGGAGCCGTCAACAACCGCGCCTTCGTCAGTGTCCCCAACATCGCCAACATCGCTACAACCATCACCGTGTCAGCCGGCGTCGACGTCGCCATGATACCGCACCCGCCAGAGCCACCGACTCGCAATGAAGCGTTCGCGCGTCAGTGCGGCCAGCGTTGCGCGATGGGGAGCCCCCAACGGTCAGCACCACCGCGGCGGCGTCGGTCGCGCCAAACTAGCTGGCCGCTCTGCGCGCGAGCCTGCGTGCGCTGGCGCGGCCGCAGTGATGTGCCAGCCAACGCCACGCAGTCATCGCAACCCCCGCCGCATGGTTTTTGCAAACCAGGTTGCGGGTGGGTGAGTGGGATGATGGCGCGAGCATTCGAGTTGACAAGTTCGGCAAGGTGAGTCGCACCACGCAGATTGCACCACAAGTAATTGTTCCACAGGGCTTGCACAACATATGCTGCTAGAAACACATTGATTGGGGCCCACGCTGGCTAACATTTGTTCGTCAAGCAACCAATATCCTAGCCCTGGCGCCTGAGGGTTGTTCGCCACTGCTGCAAAGCAGGCGCGTAGCAAGCAGTACTGCGAGATTGAAGCACGGCGAGGGGAAACATCAACGCATAGTGCACCCGAGCCGTAAACAACTTTGGCCCGTGAGCCGCCTCGAGCGGCGTGCGTCGCTGCCACACGAGTTGAGAAGCAACAAAACAAGCGTCGGGAGCTGCATCCACAAGTGGACGACGCAACAACGGGTCTTACGCGAGAGGGCCTGGCGATCTTACGCCGCGGCTTACGCGATCCGCCAGCGTGGCACACCGCGTGGAGAGAAGGGCGCTTGTGCGCGGCTTTACGCGAGAAGCTCACGCGCGCATGTCGGCGCCATCGACCCCATTCTTCTTCCGCAGCTCAGATTCGGATGTGTCCTCTCGCTATGGTTCTGCGACCCCCCTCGGTGAGCCGAGGCCGGGGCCACGACAAAATCGGACGCTGAGAATTCGGGGCTCCCTGAAATACGGCGGTTCTGGAGGATGTATAGTTCTCGGTAGCTGCCAAGAGGGGGGCGTCCAAGAGGGGAGGTGTGCAAATGATGGCCGGCGGCATGTGCGCGGCCCAAGGGGCGGCCAGGGACGTAGTGAGGCGCCATGACACCTGGGGAAACATCATAGCCAACGCCATGATATCCACCCCCCCTAATCATCACCCCCCTATATCCACCCCCCTAGTCATCACCCCCCTCGTGGCCGCCCCCGAATTTCGCGCGGAGCGCTCTGAGAGCGCTCTGAGAGCGTTCCGGAACGACTCCTCCCCGCCCGACTCGGGCACTCCGACGCGCGGAGGGCGAAAGGGCCCCGGAGGGGGCCCAGGCCAGCGCCTCTCCCTCGTCCTGCGGGGCGCGGCCGCGCAGGCCGGCCGGTCGCCCGCAGCGCTGGCCGAGCTGGCCGAGCGGGCCGTGCTCAGCGGGGCGTTGTCGGATCCGCCGCGTGTGCCAAGCTGGTGATCGGGGGTTGCTAAAAGTGCACCTGGCCCAAGGTGCCCCTGGCCTTTCGCTCCATGTTGGAGGCCCTAGGGCCCTCTGGGCCTTGTGAGGGGTGCGCTGGAAGCCGTGGGTGCGCCATGGAAATCCTGGGGGCACTTTGGGCCAGGGGCACTTCTAGCAACACCCGAGGTGATGGGAACCCATGTGTTCGATGATTCGCGATACCGCCAGTGACCAGCCCTGCCCCCCGCCCCGGAACGTCACGACTCGCGCTGGCACCCTCTGGGAACTTGCCGTTCCTAGGCGACCCCAAACGGCGCCTGCGCGAATCGCGGCGTTATCGGCCCCCCCTCCCTTCCCTGGTAACGCCCATTATCGCCAGGAGGGAAAATTTCTTTCTGTTGGCCTCGATCGGTGCTCGAAGCCGTAACGCGAGCTCCAGCAGCCCATGAGACGGGCGATGGCCCAGCAAGGGGCGAACAGCTCGTGCAGGTCAGGTTGCATTAAGGAAGGCGAAACAGAAGTGGGACGTGGCGAGGAGGGGCGCGGGCTCTTCGGAAGTCCTCCTGCGTTCCGAGAGGCTCTCCTGGAAGCCCTGGAGGAGGAGCGGGGCACTGCTGGGAAGCACACGCTGCCGTCACGAGAGAGAGAAACATGTCCGGTTTCTGTCGCTCACGGTTTCGCGCACGGCCTCGCTTGCGAGTCAAGACAGCCACGGCGTCGATATGGATACGAGGTCGACTGCATCGAAGACGTCGCATTCACACCCCCTGGTGCTCGGCGGTGGACAAAACTCCTGTCAGTAAACCACCCTGTAGTGAAAACGGCCTAGAACCGAAACCGACGGACCTGGGCCCGCAAAGCCCACAATTGCCGAAAGCACTCCGTCCCCAGACATGATCGCGTCGTGAAAACATCAGGACAAGGGAGTTTCCTGCCGTTTTTGGCCTTGGGGGGCCCTCGCCGGGCCTCGGGACCGTCAAACAACGACTCAGGACGAACAGCTGGCCCTGGGGAAAGGGTCTGGACTTCCAGGGACGCCGCTGGAAAAATCAGGACGTCGCACGTCTGGGTCGTGATTGTTGCACGGTGCGAAAATGAGCAGGGACCGACAGTCCCGACATTCCTATAGTCATACCACGGAATGTTTTTCGAACCCAAACATGTTCTGGGAACAAAAGCGATGTTCTTAGAAAATAAACCCGATGTGTTAAAACAAGACAGTCCCAACCATAACTGTTCTAAGAACATTTCGTGGGAACCACAAGAGGTTCTTGGAACATTGTTTGGTGGGGCGATAGGCGAGCCGGGACGCTTCGCCACTGCTTGACGAAGGGGGTTTGAGAAGCTCGTCCCCTTCGCGTTGCCCTCCTCTGCCCGCCGCCCCGAGGGGCAGAAACCACTGGAGGAGGAGGCCCGCCATCGCGCTAACACCCCGCGCCTTGGACTTCTGCGGCTGGCTCTCGAACACCGCGGGCTCGTCGCTGGCGGCATCCCCGGCCCTGCCGTAGCCGACGGCAGCCCTGGCGGCATCGCGGGCGTGCCGTCGGAGGAGGGCGGCGGGCATGAAGGGAAGGTAGCAGAGTACGAATAGTTTTCGGACCCAGCTCTGGTAGCAGAGCGAGTTCAGGCATCTAGATACTTCAGACTAGCGCTTCTGATGGTTTTCTTCCGATTGCAGTGCCGGCGCTGGACAATCGGGGCCTTTCCCAAGACCAGCACCTTTTGCCTCCTGCGTCGTCATGTTGGCGGCCCCAGGGATAGTGGAGGGCCCAGTGAGCCCGACAAGGGCCGATAACCTCCAGGGCCCGCTTCCCTCAGGACCCATTTCTTCATGGCGAGAAAGGGGTGCGGTGGATCGACGGCTACGCCAACGGGGCAGGGTCGGGGAAGCCCCCTTCTGAGAAGGCCCCCCTCCTGCTCTGCGAGGTCGCGCGCACCACTCTGAGAGGATCTCAGAAGTCTCGAATGCCATTCCTCTTTCGCGCTTCCCTGGAAAAGAGACCCCAGGACCCCCTCTCGTAGTGCCAATGTGTATCACATCTTTCGGTCTGTGGGGGTTCTCAACGGCCTTCAGGGACATCAAAAAGCGGCTCGGGTTGAAAAAACTGTCCCTGTGAAGTGGCCTAGACCTACAGTCAACCCGTAGAATAAGGATGCACGATAAGGATGCCGACGCTTTGCGAGCTGGAAGGCCATGGAAGGCCATGCCTTGGAAGGCCATGCCGACGCTTTGCGAGCTGGGCGCGGTCAGCGAAAGCGACCAAGGATGAGCTGACTGGAAAGAATGCAAAACCAACCTTGGGAAATTGCTCATCTTCACTGTGCGGGTTGACTGCCTCCCCAAACCGACCTCGATCTTATCGGGAACGTACTGGCCCGCGTCAGTGCACACCCGGGTCAGTCAGGCCTTGCAAAATCCGGCAGCATCCTGCAAGATCCTGCACCCAAGCCCGGGTCAGTGCACCGTTGGCCCTGCAGGATCCTGTAAGATCCCGCGCTCTGACTGACCCTCATTTGCATCGACCCCCGTCGCTTGAGCCCCGATCTTATACAATCGGGGCGCTGACCTAACGAACTCGAAATACGGAACGAGGCCCTGTTTTCCCACGAGTGGCACTTCAGTGTCCCATGAAAGACCTCAGGAAAACCTGAGGCAAAGTTTACAGGGAGTTTGAAACAACACGAGTTGTAAAAAAACGATGATTAATTTCAAGGCTGCCGCGTAGAAATTGGAGCGCCGCGCCGGGGCGAGCCACAAAACTAGGATTAAAAAAACACGAGAAAAAGCGCAATGACGCGGCACTAAACAAAACAAAGTTGTCCATGATGAAATCTGCGCCAGCCCGCGTGAAGCCTGAAATGCAATTCTAAGCGGGCACCCCAAAAAAATATATCACAACACATTTTTAGGTTGGCATCTTTTATGGGGGGGACGCTGGGGGGTTGTTCGGGGGGTCGTGCTGAGGGGGGGGGTCTTGCCGGGGATGACGATGGGGCTCTGGGTGAAGAATTAAGGAGAGATTTAAATAAAGATTTGGGCTGGCGGGGCTCCGGGGTGAAGATGTACGCGAATATTTGAATGAAGATTTAGGCTGGCGGGCCTCCGGGGTGAAGATGCACGTGAAGATTTACATGAAGATTTAGGCTGGAGAGGCTGCGGGGTGAAGATTTTCGTGAAGATTTAAATGAAGATTTAAGCAGGTGGGGCTCGGGGGCGAAGATTTTCGAGAAGATTTGAATGAAGATTTAGGCTGGCGGCCTCCGGGGTGAGGATTTACATGAAGATTTCCAGGCCTGGGTGAAGATTTTCGTGAAGCTTTATAGGCCTGGATGGATATTAAAATGAAGATTTACGGCGCAGGTTGAAGATTTAGGTGAAGATATAAGTCCTGGGTGAAGATTTGCGGCCATGGGCGAAAATTGTGGTGAAGATTCAGGGTCCTAGGTGAAGATTTAGGTGAAGATTTACGGCCCTGGGTGAAGATTAACGTGAAGATTTAAAGCCCCTGGGCGAAGATTTCGGTGAAGATTTCGGGCTCTGGGTGAAGATTTTAAACTCTGGTTGAAGATTTACGCGCTTGGAGAATTTTTATTAAGATTTAATACCCTGGGTAAAGATTTAAGAGCCTGGGCTAATAATTAGACGAAGATTTTCTGCCTGGGTGAAGATTTACGCCCCTGGGTGAAGATTTATTGCATTGGAGGAAGATGTACGCGAAGATTTCAAGCCTGCGTGAAATTTTGCGGCCCTGGGTGAAGATTTAGGTGAAGATTGAGGGTTCCGGGTGAAGATTTAGGCGAAGATTTACGTATTTATGTGAAGATTTAGGGCCCGGGGTGAAACCATTTAAGTGGAGATTTCGGGCTCTGGGGGAAAAATTAAAGCCCTGGGTGAAGATTTATGGGCCTGGGCGAAGATTAACGTGATGATTTCGTGACCTGTGAAGATCTGGAAGAAAATCCGGAGGAATATCTGGAAGAAGATCGCTGTGACAATGTGTAAGTTTAAGTTTTCGGATATTATTTGCGCGATGACGGCAGGGCGTGGAACAAAACAAAGGCTTTAAAACATATGGTTTTAGAGTAGGCCCGCGAGGCTGAGCCCGGGCATACCGACCTAGTTTTTTGAACTCCCTGTACAACAATCGAGGAGCACCGAGCCCCTCCCAATTGAAAAGGGTTCCTTCGTCAGTGCCCCGACTGTACCTCGGTTCGGCGACTTCAAGGGGTGTGGGTTGCAAAGGGTGTGGTCTGCAATCGGCAGCCTGGGGAACATCCTGGGGGGGACACCCTGGGGGGCGCGCGGGGACCTCGATAGAGCTCTCCCGCGCCCCGAAAAGGTCCGACGAGGACAGCGTCGTGCCCCCCAGGCCCCGAAGGTGCCGATCGCAAACCACACCCCGGCGTAACCATATCCTTTGTAGTCGCGGCGTGTCCTCCTACAGGGGGATTTGGGATGAAAATTGAAAGAAAAAATTTAAACAAAAATGAAAACGAAGTGAAAATGCTCAAAACATCGTCCCCAGACTATTCTTCCCTCCCGTAGATTTGGACGCCCGAAATGGGTACGGACAAAAATGGGCACAATGCCCAACAACAAATGTTGTCCCAAACCAACAGCGGCCGCTGTGGGGCAGGCAGCCTTCCGTCTCAAATGTGCACAGGCCGCGGCGACACCGACAGCGAGTCCTGTTCAAGATGAGCCAAAACTGTTCTTGGGCATTGTGCCCATTCTTGCCGTGCCCATTTCGGGCGTCCCGGGTACAGGGACGCATCCGACTCAATTGATGGGCCCGTTTCCCACCACCACCACCATAAGTTGGAGGGGGGGGAGGAGGAGGAGGAGGAGGAGGAGGAGGAGGAGCAGGAGCAGGAGGATGAGGAGGAGGACGAAGAGGAGGAGGAGGAGGAGGAGGAGGAGGAGGAGGAGGCGGAGCAGGAGGATGAGGAGGAGGACGAAGAGAGGAGGAGGAGGAGGAGGAGGAGGAGGAGGAGGAGGAGGAGGAGGAGGAGGACCCCCTCCCCCTCCAACTTCTCGTGGTGGTGGAACACAGGCCCATCATTACTTGCACCTCGGTCCGGCCGTGCAATGCTCCTCGGTTCAGCGGTGGACAGAACTCCCTTTAGCAAACCTCCCTTTCGTTAACACGGCCTTGGACCGAATCCGACGGACCTGGACCCGCAAGCATGACGGCCGCGGCGCCCTCTCGCGAACCGAAAACGGCCAACGGAGGGGGAGGGGGAGGAGGAGGATGGGGGAAGGAGGAGGAGGAGGAGGAGGAGGAGGAGGAGGAGGAGGAGGAGGAGGAGGATGCCCGCGGGGTAGAGCGACCGTGTCGAGCCACGATCACCCCCGCGCGCGCCCTCGCCTGAGCGCGGTTACGCGCCCGAGGCCGACTCAGGCCTCACCTCTCGCAGCCCGCAGCAGCCTAGCCACCTTGGCGGCCAAGCCTGGCGAGCAGCTTCGCTCTCGCGCTCGGCGCCGCGGCCGCGGCCAGCCGCCACCGCCGGTTGCAGCCCCTGCTTCACCTCCTGCAGCAGGGCCGCCAGCAGGCGGAGGAGGAGGAGGAGGAGGAGGAGGAGGAGGAGGAGGAGGAGGAGGAGGAGGAGGAGGGAGGGAGGGAGGGAGGGAGGGAGGGGAGGGAGGGAGGGAGGTCTGTCCACCCCCGATCGGTGGGGCCCTTGCGCCGCTGGCAGCGGCTCCGTGCCTCCGCCCGTGCTCCCGCAGGCCACGCGCGCGCCGGGCGCGCCGCGCCGCCGAGCCCCGGCCACGCGGCGCCAGGGGCGGCGCCAGAGGCGCCGCCAGGGAGGCCCAACACCGATCCGAGAAATCCTCGCGGACATCCGAAGGATTTACGTTTGTGCAGATGTTTGTCCTTCGAGGATCTTGATCTGAGGGTCGGACGAGGGGGGTGAACAACGAACAAAGGGGCGCTAACACATCAACGCGCTTTGTGGTTTTCTGGGCGCCCCCTTGCGCTGGAGGCGCCAACACATAAAGAAAATCGCCTGGCGTCGGGGCCAAAATCGGCTGCACGAAGCAGATTCCGACATTACCCGATAACCCCGCCTTTCCCAATCCCGCCCCTTTCGCCCGACCAGATCCTCCTCCTCCTCCTCCTCCTCCTCCACCTCCTGCTTCTCCTCTTCATTCCCCCTCTCACCCCACTGAGCCTACTACCCACCCCCCTCACGTTGCCCCTAGGTCACATGTCCTCCTCCTCCTCCTCCTCCTCCTCCTCCTCCTCCTCCTCCTTGGCCTCTTCCTCCTCGGCTTCCTCCTCCTCCTCCTCCTCCTCCTCCTCCTCCGCCTCCTCCTCCACCTCCTCCTCCTCCTCCTCCTCCTCCTCCTCCCTGCCCCCTGCGCGTATACCCCCACCCCCCCTGACGCTGCCCCTGAGGACCCCCCCCGCCGCGGCCTGCTCTCCGCCGGCGCGCTCTCGAAGGTGGAGGGCCCCCCGTCGGGCGCGGCCTCCGCCGCCTTCGCCGCCGTGTACTGCGCGCGCGAGGGGCGGGCGCCGCGGGAGACCAGGAGTACCTACCAAACCACCCCAGCCCAACCCGAAGACCCGAATTTCCATCGAATTTCGGGTTGGGGGGGGGAAATACGGGTTCCAGGCTTTTTTTCCATGTCCTCCGACCCCCCCCAACAGGAAACGGAGGGCCAATTGAGGCCTTCGGGTTGGGTGGGGGTGGACTATGGGGTGGTTAGACCAGTCGCCGTCGCCGGGCGCGCCGGCCGCTCGGGCGGGGGAGCGGCTTCGAGGGGGAGAGTCGCGGGGTCGACTTCGAGAGAGGAGGGAGGAGGAGGAGGAGGAGGAGGAGGAGGAGGAGGAGGAGGGGGAGGAGGAGGACCAGTGTAAAACCAAGAATTATCAACGAGGTTGGAATTAACCCTCCCTCCGAGCTCCCTCTTCATAGGCCCCCACAACGGTTCATTACCATTGACAGAACTGCCTCGTTGGAAGACAACCGTCTGAAGAACCTGAAGCATGCCAAAACACTGTTCTCGGGATTTCAGCGCCACGTATCAACCAGACTGCTGCGTCTTGACGATCCGGAATCGTGACAGAGCGCCACTTTTGGGACTTCAACACAGCGATCAACATAACTGCTGCACCCGCATGTTCCTGAACCCTTCCTGAACGCCATTTCTGGTACGCTGACCATGGGAATCCGTGAAACTCTGGCAACATTTTGAAAACGAATGTGCGCGGCGCTAAAGCGAGAACCACATGTTGAAAACGAACCGCCCTCAATGAATGAATTTCTTGCTAGAATTGGAAGCAAATGTGCGCGGCGCAATGGCGAGATCCACATTTTGAAAAAGACCCGCCCTCAATCCGTGAAACCCTTGCAAACTTTACAAAAGAATGTGCGCGGCGCAAAGCGGAAACCACATGTTGAAAACCACCAGCCCTCAAAATGTGAAATTCTTGCAAAGTTTAAAAGCGAATGTGCGCGGCGCTAAGACGAGAGCCACATTTTGAAAATCACCCGCCCTCAATATGTGAAACTATTGCAAACTTAAACAAACGGATGTACGCGGAGCTGAGGCGATAACCACATTTTGAAAACGGCCCCCTCTCCATCTGTGAAACTGTTGTCACTTCTTGAGCGTCAGAGTCACGAATGGTGAGGAAGTCTCAGGCGAAACGCCCGGCCCGCCCTAAAAACTTGCCTCGGGGTGAGACAGGGATGAGTTATCTACAAAGAAAAGAAATGGAGGAGTAGGAGGGGGAGGGGGAGGAGGAGGAGGAGGAGAAGGAGGAGGAGAGGCAGGAGGAGGAGGAGGAGGAGGAGGAGGAGGAGGAGGAGGAGGAGAGGCAGGAGGAGCAGAGGGAGCCCGAGGAGGAGGGAGGAGGAGGAGGAGGAGAGCTTCGGCGATCACTGGGCCATTGGGGGTCGACGCGTGTTTCCCTGAGCCCATACCTCCCTAGCGTTGCGTCTGAGCTCTTGCGGCGCTGTCGTCGTCGCCGGCACCGGCGCCGTCGCCGCTGGCGCCGTCGCCAGTCGCGTTGCTGGCTGTACTGTGACTACGCGTGCGTGTATACGCCTACAAGACAATACTTCGGGTGAGAAGATGGGGCGGAATGGGTGCAACTTGCGTTTGTGAGAGGCTCCGGATCCGGTTCGGTCTAGCAGTCCCGACTATCTATCGATTTCCCTTTCGATCGATATCTCTCTCGATTGTTCTATCTATCGGTCGATCGACTATCCAGCAATCCTGATTATCTGTCGATCTCCCTTTCGAGCGACATCGCTCTCGATCCGTAGCTATCCGCCGGCTCTCTTGCGGGGCCACCAGGCTGCGCGGCTTCTAGGCTTGCTGCTCCCTGCGCCAATTCCAGCTTCACTCTCTGCGTCCTGCTACACATTCTTTTGAGGTCCGCGCGAGGGGGGGGAGCCCCAAACCACCCTGCACCGCGCCCTCTTGGGGGTCGCAGGATTCTAAAGGGGCCCTGGGACACACAAATAAATACACACACAATTAACAGGATGCCCAATATTTTCCCGTCTTTTCTAAGTTTTTGCCTTCCCCCCCACTTCCCGTATTTTCAAATTTTTTGGGGGGAATCGACGATTAATTGTATTTGTGTGTGTGGTTTTCCCCCTCCTGAGATTCCTGGGGGGGCCGTGGGGCACGTAAGAGGATGCGAACTTCTGCGAACCCCAAGCAGTCCGCCGGCCCCCTCGTGGGGCCACAGGACTCCGCGGGTTCGGCCTGCTGCTCCCTGACCCAGTTCCAGCTTCAAGACTCCCATCTCACAATCATGCGTGCTGCTTCCTACTGTGGATGGTTAAGTCCGCGCGAAGGGGGGGGGGAGCCGAAAAGGGCCCTGGTCACCACCACCTGGGTGGGTTCTCAGAATTTCTGGGGGCTCCTGGGCAACCCAAAGACCTAGGAGATGCGCGCCCCCGAAGCCAGAAGCTTCTGCAACTCCAACAGTATTCGCGCCCCCGAGGCCACAGACCCTCGCCAATGGCGCCGTGTTCGCGCTCCCGGGACAGTGATTCCGTTTACATTACGCCGTGGTCGCGGGTCCAAGGCAAGACTCCCTCGCGAAGCACGCCACATGTGCGCCCCCGAAGCCACGATTCCCTCGTGAAGTACGCGCTGTTCGCGTCACCGACGGCATAAACCCTCGCACAATACGCAGTATTCTCGTTGTTGAAGCCACGCTCCGTCATAAAAAAAGGCCCCAGCGGCAATACCAGAGGCTTCCGAAGGTGCCCAGAAATGCTCCAAGGCGCCCAAGATGGCACCAAAACGGCTCAAGGGGCTGCCGAGAGGCCCCAAAGGGCGCTCCAAGAGCACCCCCAGGAGGGGTCCAAGAGGCCAGCATCTGCGATGTTCCTTTGATTGTTGATGAAGTTTGGCGCGCTCATACCTCCAGTGGCCCCCGTTCGGAGTGCCGACGCTGCTTCACGACGGCGCACAGGCCTCACAACATAGCTATTGCATGTCCATAGATGCAAGAGGGGGCCGTCGGCAGAGCGCACGATGTTTGCATCCCGGGGGCACACCTTCGTAAATCATATGGTATCCACGTCCCCGAAGCCATAATCCGCAGTAGCTTATCCTAGATTTCCGTCCCCAAGACCACACCCCTCCGTAGATTACACGATATCTGCGTCCCCGAAGCCATACACCTTTTGCACATGAAACTGTTCCTCGCGTCCTCGGGGCCACGATGCTTCGCAAGTGACGTCGTAGCTGCACCCCCGAGGCCATAAACAATTGTAAATCACAAGACAGCTCGCCGCTTGGGCCCCACCGCCAGCCAAAACGGCGAGCATAACTCGGGCGCAGCCCCGCACACTTCGAATGCCCACACGTCTTCCTCGCAATACTCGTAGTCCTCCCCGTCCTCCTCCCCATCCTGATCGTCGTCGTCCTCCTCCTCGTCCTCCTCGTGCTCCTCGTCTTCCTCGCCCTCCCCCTGCTCCAGCTCCTCCTCGTCGTCCTCGCCTGGGACCTCGTTTTCGCGGATGCCTTGCCTGCCCGGTGCGCTCCATCGTTTTTTTGCCCAGGGGCCGGCGGCACAGGCCAAGAGGATGCGCCGTAGGACTATGTTGCTCCCATCGTATCTTAAAAAGACCGCATCGCAGAAAAATCCGCCGATCCTGCGCGTGAGTTCGTGTGAGAGCGTGTGCTTGAGCTCGCTCAAGCTTCGCTCTGGAGAGGGGGGGGGGTGACGGACTCCAACGGAATGCACTGAACGCACCAGCTCCCCTCCTCCCACACACACACACACCTCCCTCTCTCCGAGAGGAATCTTCTTCTCTGACACTCCGCCCCCCCCTCCGACAGCCCCCCCCAGTCGAACGAGTATCGCATCCCAGGGCACGACGTGTGAAAACCCTCCAAATTCGGTACCTCCTTGGTGCTCGAAGTTCTTTCTGGCGATCAAGGCTGAAGTAGGTTGGAACATCATAGCCCTAGGCTGCGCCATGATAGCACTAGCTTGCGCCATAAGTTGCGCCATAATTTGCGCCCTCGGCGGCTGAAAATAAAACAATCTCCCATCGGTTGCGCCATAAGTTGCGCCATCGGCAGCTAATAATAAAACCGTCTGCCATCGGTTGCGCCATAAGTTAAGCCCGCGGCGGCTGACAAAAAAACAATATGCGATCGGTTGCGCCATGATCTGCGCCCTCGGCGGCCGAGAATAGAACCGCATCCAATCGGTTGCGCCATAGGTTGCGCCCTGGCGGCCGACAATAGAACCGTCTCCTATCGGTTGCGCCAGAAGTTGCGCCTTCGGCGGCCGAGAATGAAACCGTCGCGAAACGGGTGCGACCAGTCTGTTCACTTCAGTTCAATCAGCTTCCCTCGCGAAAAACAAATTCGGGCTACGCCCGAAATTGCACTGTAGTCGTGTTTTCGACGCCATGAGCAAAGCTAAAGTATATAGTGTTTGCGTCGTCGAGGCCACGATCCCCTGTAAATTACGCAACGCTCGCGTCCCCCGGGCCACGGCCCCTGCCAAATGACCCAACCGTCGCGTCGCCGAAGCCACGGCCACCCGTCAATTGAACAAAACTCGCGTCCCCGAAGCAGCGTTCCCATGCAAATCACGCCGTCTCTGCGTCTTTGAAGCCATATCCCCTCGCAAATGATTCGATGCTCCCGCTCTCGAAGCCACACGCCGGCGCAGATAGTACGCAACAACTGCCTCACCGAAGCCACGGTGCCCCCCGTACACTACGCAAAACGCTCGCGCCACGGAGGCCACGGCCTCTCGTCATAAATTAGCCGCCGCTGCCACGACCCCCCCCCCCGCCGAAACCGCGACCCCGGTGAAATTGCGCCGCGTCTGCGTCCTCGAAGCCATACAGTCAGCGGCCTGACCTAAGGAACGATCAATCAAAAACGAAGCCCCTTTTTTCCAAGGAAGAGCCCTGAAAAGGACGCGCGGGCCCCCCGACAGTTTTGTGTGTGCCCGTGTTTGTTGGTTTGCTTCGCTCACCCTCCGGGTCTTCGCCTCCGGTCCCTGTCCACTGCGTACCTTTTCTTGTGCAAGCTCTTCGGCACCGCCTGCACCCCGGGCCCCACCCCCTCCTCGAAACTCAGCGCGCGGAGCGCCGACCCGAGAAACCCGCGCGGACCTCCGACAGTCTAAGCTTAGGTCTGGCACGTGCTCGTACGGGCGGATTCTGGAAGAACGAAACATAGTCCGAACATGTTCACAAGAATGCGAGAACAATAGCCAAAACCGCCCCCGGACTGTATTGTGCTCGACTCCTTGGGAGTGTATGCATTCCTGTAGAGAGGGACACGCCCAGCTTCGGTCAGAGCCTGTGCAGCGTTCTGCCCTGCAGGAGGAGGAGGATGAGCCGACCCGGGAAGCGCGCAGCGACGAACTTCGCGCCCTCGGGGGCGCCCCCCCCAGGGGAGAGGAGGAGGAGGAGGAGGAGGAGGAGGCGGCGGAGGAGGAGGCGGAGGAGGAGGAGGAGGAGGAGGAGGAGGAGGAGGTGGAGGAGGAGGAGGAGGTGGCGGTCCATGGCTTTGCTCTGCTGCGGCTGGGACTCGAACACGGACGGCGCCTCCGGCGCGGCGTCGTCCGCGCCCTTCGAGTAGCCGACGTACGCCTGGGGCGCACCGGGCCGTGCCGCGGCGGGCGGGCGGGGGGGGCGAGGGCAGGCGAACAAGCAGGAGGAGGAGGAGGAGGAGGAGGAGGAGGAGGAGGAGGAGGAGGAGGACGAGGAGGACGAGGAGGAGGACGAGGAGGAGGCGCAGAGGAGAATGAGGAGGGAGGAGGGGCAGCGAGGAGGAAGAGGAGGAAGGGGAGGGCGAGGGAGAAAGAAGGCCCCAAGAGGGAGACGGAGCGGGAGGTGAAGGAGACGGAGGAAAAGGGGGGGGGAGGAGGAGGAGCAGGAGAGAGGAGGAGCAGGAGGGAGGAGGCGAAATAATAACACAACCACCTCTTCGGACAAGCGTCCAGGCTTGGCTAAGGCCAGGTGGGTGAGGCTGTGGCCTCAGGATTGTGCAGGCTACCGCGTCGCGCGAGGCACACAGTGTTCCATGCAGTCGCGTTCTTTCCTGTTATGCTCTGGTATGTCCTGTCCTGTTCTCGACGGGCCGGCGTGACGTTGTCACTCCTGCGACGTTCGATGCGTCGTGAATTACGATGTTCATATTGGATTAGACGCGTATCTGCTGAATGAATGTGTTATTGTATGTTCATGTCTGTCAACATATGACTTGATATATAGAGGTATGACCTGCTCTGTGGCCCTATGATATGGCATGAAATGTTATGCCAACATCTGATATAGTATGCTATGCTCCCTGATGCTGTTGGCAGCTCGGCTCAATAGGCTACATTATGATACGCATTGCTAGTATGTTTCGCTATGGCTTGATGTTGGCGTTTGGAATACTATGTGATGATGTCATGATGTGATCAGATATGTCCTGCCATGGTGTGTTATAACATGCTCGGCTCTGTTATATTTTTTGGTGTTCCGTCGTCTTCTGCTATGTCATGTTATGCGATGGTAGTATCTGTGATATGTTGCTTGTGGACGGCCCGGCTCTGTTTTGTATATTATGATATGCTCTGCTAGAATGTCGCTATGCTGCGATGTCGTGTTATGATATGTTGTGTGATGCTGTGGCATGATATGATATGTTATGCCAAGGTGTGTTATTTTCTGCTCGGCTATATCGTGCAATGTTGTGTTAACGTCGTCCGCTCTGTCCAGTTCTGCTCTGTAAGTTCTATGATGTTCTGGTATGCCATATCGTGTCATGACATTGCCATGTTATGCTCTGTCCTGGTCTGTTGTGCTCGTGCTCTGGTCTGTCATATTCTGTGTGTCATGGTGTATTCCGTCGTGTTCGTCGTCGCTATGCTCTGCTGTCTTGTTCTGATATGTTATGTGATGCTGTGGCATGATGTAATATGGTATGTCCAGGTGTTATGGTGTGCAAAATCATGTTCTGTCATGTTGTGTTTTGTCGTCTTCTGTTCCGTCATGTTCCGCTCTGGTATGTTACGTGATGTTATGTTTGTTGACGCGGCTCTGTATAATGTATTTTGATATGCTCTGGCAATATGTGCCGCTATGCTATGCTGTCGTGTTATGGTTTGTTATGTGATGCTGTATCATGAGAAGATATGTTGTGGCAAGGTGTGTTATACTATGCCGGTTGTGTTATGATCTGCTGTGTTCTGTCGTCTGCTGCTCTGTCATCATCTGCTCTGGTACGTTATATGATTTTCTGTTATGATCTACTTTGTCATGCCATTGCTTTGTTCAGTTCTGGCATATCATGTCATCCTCTTGTTCTGTTCTGTCATGTTCTGTTCTGGCATGTTGTGGTCTGTCGTGCTCTTCGTCGCTATGCTCTGCTGTCGTGTTCTGATATGTTCTGCGATGAGGTGCAATGGTGTGGTGGTAAAAGTATGGCAATGTGTGTTGTGTTATGTTATGTTGTGTTATGTCGCATTATGTTATGCCATGTTCTGGTGTGATATGATATTTGATAATATGTTATACGCCATGCTGTCATGACATGGCTACGTTTTTGTTTCTGCCATGGTCTGTCATGCTCGTGTTCTGTCCTGCCATGTTATGTTGTGCCATGTTGTGCTCTGTCGTGTTCGTCGTCGCTATGCTCTGCTGTCGTGTTCTGATATGTTATGTTATGATGTATCAAGGTCGATATGTTTTGACAAGGTGTGTTATGCCATGCTCTGCTACGTGATAGTATGTTGCAATATGTCGTCTTTTGTTATGTGTTGATCTGCTCTGGTATGTGATGGGACATTATGTTATGCTGTATGTTGTCATGGTCTTGATCTGGTATGTTATGTCATGTTATGGAATGGGCTGTTCCGTTCTGTCATGTTCTGTTATGCCATGTTGTGTTCTGTCGTGTTCGTCGAGGGCGTGAGGCGGGACACCTGAGACTCTCGGTGATCATCGGGACAACTTGGGGCCTAGCGGCCGTGGTGTGCGAAGTGGGGTTGGCCAGGGGCGAGGCGGGACACCCTGGATTCCGGGGGATCATCGGCTAGCGGCCGCGGTATGCAGCGTGGGGTTGGCCGGGCGCGAGGCGGGACTCCAGGGATTCTCGGCGATCATCGGGGCAACTTGGGGTCTGGCGGCCGCGGTATGCAGGGTGGGGTTGGCCGGAGGGCCTGTTGGGTGGGGAACAATGCTGTTGGCCTCTTCGAGCTCTGCTGCGAAACCTGTTGGGTATCTTGGGGGCCTCTTGGATCGTCTGGAGGCCGTCTTGGGCGTCTTGGACCGTCTAGTGGTCTTCGGCCCATCCCGCCACTGTGCCTGGGTTGCGGGTTAGAGGCCTATGGAAGTTCGTTTGGATATCGTGGGAGGCCTCTCGGGGGCCTCTTGGAGGCAATTTTGGAGGCCTCTTGGGAGCCGTCTGGGGGCCTCTTTTTGATCCTCTTGTGGGCCTCTAAGGGGCCTCTTGGGCTCTCTTGGGGGCCTCTTGGGGCCCCCAGAGGGCCTCTTGGGTCGGAAGGCTCCAATTGTCGGTTCGTGTTCCCCCTCTTGGGCCCCTCTTGGGGCCCTCTTGGGGCCTTCTTGGGCAATCTTGGGCGCTTCTTGGGCCGGTTTGGGGCCCTCTCTTGGAGCGCCTTAGGGCCCTCTTGGGGGCCTCTTGGGTCGTCTTGGGGCGGTCTTGGGGGCCTCTAGAGCCATCTTGGAGCGTCGAAAGCCCATAACGCAAGAACGCGAAAAACATACGGCGAGGTTGGAAACACTAAGGGCTGGAAACGCTGGGATTAGGGAACATCGCGCTCGCGCGGGCCTTCCAACAACAAAAAAACAAAAAGTGGGTCCCTGTCCCGACCACAAAAAACAGAGACGTCGTGGTAGCCTGAAAGACCCCTCGCCGACCCGACAAAATCTCCGCGCAGGAAGAAGCGAATTTCAACGACTGCGGAGGGGCTGGTCCGATACATGAAAAAACATGCGCGTCGGACCACCCGTGGGTGGGCCCGCTCGGGCCGTTGAACAAAACACAAAAAGGGCTGCCCGAAAGCCACTAAAGCGCAAGCGTCGGTATGACCAATAGGGGGCGGCCCTCACCCCCCCCAAAAAAAACACGATCGGGCGCCCCGAAAGAAATAAAACGCATACTGGGTCGCGGCCGCGGCCACCCCGCCCAAACCGTGGACCAGCAAAAACCACACAAGGCTGGCGCGCAAACAAAAAAAAACCGCGCCGGTGGAGGCACCAGAAGCGGCCGGTCCAGGCCGAAATTGGAAAGACGGAGGCATCGCCTGAAACCAAAAAGAAAACCTGGCGTGGCGTCGAAAGCGCTCCGCACGAGCCAACACAAAAACAGATGGAGCTGGAAAGAGACAAGGAATTCTTGAAGGAGGAGGAGAAGGCGAAAGAAATCATCAGGATTCCGTGGGATATCCATGGGGATCCTCAGAACGTCCATCGGGTTCCTTCAAAAATCCAGATGCCCGCGTGTATACATATACATAGTATAGGAGTCCTGGGGACATCTATAGGATTCCCTGGGAATTCCATCGGGTAACCTAAGACACCCATCGGATTCCGAATGAAATCTATAGGGATCCTTCGGACATCCATAGGATTCCTTCGGAAATCCACCGGTTTCCTTAGGAAATCCCGTGGGTTCCTTTGGGATGCGCCGCCCCAGCGACACGCTTGGCAATACGCCGCCCCGGCGACACGCTTGAGCCCCACAGAATTTCTCGAGAAAGCCATGGGATTCCTTAGGAAACCCATCTGCTTCCTTAGGACATCCATCGGATTCCTTATGAAATCCATCGGCTTCATTTGGTCATCTAAAGGCATCCTTGGGAAATCCCTCGAATTCCTCAGGACATCCAGCGGATTCCTTGGGCAACCCATCGGATTCCTTATGCAATCCTTCGGAATCCTTCGGACATGCTCAGGATTCCTTAGGAAACCCATCAGATTCCTTAGGAAATCCATCGGGTTCCTTAGGCTATCCACAAGTTTCCTTCGCACATCTAAAAGAAACCGCGCGTCAGGAAATCCAGGGGATTGCTTTTGGAATTCCTTGGGAACCCTTGGGAACATCATAAGAATATTTGAGAAACCCATAGGATTCACTACGGAAAACAATCGGATTTCTTGGAACATGCATAGGATCCCTTCGGAAATCCATCGGGTTCCTGAGGAAATCCATGCGAATCCGTCGGAAATCGCAAAGATCCCTTCGGACATCTATAGGAACCTTTAAGACACCCATGAGATCCCCAAGGAACTCAATCGGATTCTTCGGGAACCCATCGGGTTCCTTAAAACATCCATAGGCGGAGGAGGAGGAGGAGGAGGAGGAGAAGGAGGAAGACCAGTGCAAACCCAACTATCAAAGACGTTGGGATAAACGCTCCCTCCAAAGTCCCTCTTCATAGGCCCCTACAACAACTCATTCCCATCGAGGGAACTGCCTCGGGAAAACCCTGAAGCCTGCCAAACTCTGCATTCGGGAATCCAACGCCACGGATGAACCTGACGGTTGCGTCTTGACGGTCCTGAATGGTGCCAAAAACACCTTCCCACGGAATTCAACACAACGAACCAACGCAACTGTTGCAACCGCATAATCCGGAATCCTTTCAAAACCCGATGTTTAGTACGTTGATGATGGGACTCCGCAAAGCAATTGCGAATTTTGTAAACGAATGTGCGCGGCGCTAAAGCGAGAGCCGCATGTTGAAATCGGTTGGCCCGCAATCCGTTAAACTCTTGCGCATGTTTTCAACGAGTGTGCGCCGTGCTACAGCGAGAATCACATGTTGAAAACGACCCGCTCTCAATCCGTGTGAAGCTCTTGTAAATATTTAACAATAGTGTGCGCCGCGCTACGGCGAAAGCCACATTTTGAAAACCACCCGCCCTCCATCTGTGAAGCTGTTGTAAATTACCAAACTTCAGAATCGCAAATGGTAAAGACGTGCCATGCGAAATGCCCAGACCGCCCGCAAAAACACTGGCCTCGGGGTGCGACAGGGAGAATATATGTATAAGGAACAAGAATGGGGGAGGAACCCCAGGACCAGTTTTCCCAAAAAAGCTTCGGTTCGGGACTGTCGATTTCTTATGTGTGAAGCTCCATTATTTTCCATCGCTTCCAATGGCGCATGTGTACGAGGAGTTCATGGCGGCCCGCTTGCGGATACAAAAAACTAGATAAAAAAAAAAACGAGGGCGGGAGCGCAAGGAGGAGGAGGAAGAGGATCCCTTAAACCATCCACGGTTTCCTTAACAACTCCATAAGATTCTTTAGGACATGCATAGGATGCCTCAGGAATCCCATCGGATTCCTTTGGATATCCATCGGGTTCCCTCGGATACCCATCGGATTCCTTAAGAAATCCATCCTGTCCCTGGGGAGATCCATAAGACTTCCTAACGGCCGCCATGGGGGGTCCTCAGGACTTCTAAAAGAACCATTCGGAAATCCATCGGGTTCCTTGGGGTACCCATCGGATTCCTTAGGACATCAATCGGATTCCGTAGGACATGCATAGATCCCTTAGGACAGCCTCTGGATTCCTTACGACATCCATAATATGCCTCCTTTGAATACATTGCACGCCTGTGACACAGACTTTGGAATACACAGGGAATGCTATCGGATCCCTGCAAAAATCCATAAGACTGGGTAGGACATCCACCATATGTCGTAGGACATTTGTAGGTATCCGTGGGAGAATCCTTCGGGAATCCTTGGGGTTATTCTGGACATCCATAAGATATCTGAGGCAATCCATCGGGTTCCTTCGGGGATACATGGGGTTCCTTAGGACACTTCAATCTGTAGCCAACCAACCGGATCCCTTAGGAAATCCATCGGATTCCTCCAGGGACTGCACGAGGTTCCTTTTCGGAAGTGCACTGGAATCCTTCGGAACTACATGATATCCCTTGGGGCATCCATCGAATCCTTATGCAACCCGCGAGGTTCCTTAGATGCTCGTGAACTTCCGTAGGAAATCCAAAAGCTTCCATACGGAATCAATCGGACTCTTTCGGAAATGCATCGGGTTCCTCAGGAAACACGCAAGACTCTTTAACGAAGCCCATCGGCTTTCTTAGGACATCCGTGATATTCCTTACGAAATCCATGGGGTCCCGTGGGCATCCATAAGATTCCAGAGGACATGCATATGATCATTTGTGAAGAATTCGATGAATTCCGGAGAAAACGTCGAAGAACGCACGCGGACTTCAAAATCCAATCGGTCACCGTTTTTGGTTCGGTTTTTCGCTTCAACCTAACATGGCGACTTTTCCATTGTCGGCAATACAAAACTCGCCACGCGCGCGTCCGCGCCCGCGCGCGCGATCGGGTGACCCACGCGCGGGCGGGTCACCCGAGGTTTCGCTGGTCACCGCTCAGGCTTCATTGTAGCTCTTCCAGACCAACATGGCGATGTTTCCAGTGTGGACAATACAAACCTCGCCACGCGCATCCGCGAGCGCGCGCGCGATCTGCTCCCGCGAAGGAATTACAAACTGGTTGGGGTCGCCACACGGGGCCGCTTTATGGCCGAATGTCGGAAGCACAACAGCCATCCCAGCGGAATGAAAAAACCTTAGCCTGACGAAGGACCCAACCATATGCAAGTGTGAGTACCGCAATTGTGATTCACTTTTTCGGTGGTGATCCCTATGAGGCAACGAGCCGTGCCAGGGGTGTGCCGACATGAGTGGCGTGGTATACACCGCGAACGAAAACGAACAACACAATGCGGACTGCGCCACGGGGGCCTTCGGTGGGGTTCCATATGGGGCCACGAGACGCTGTACTGGTGGGGGAGACGCATGCGGACTGCGCCACGGGGACCTTCGGTGGAGTTCCCTATGGGGCCACGAAACGTGTGAGGGGTGTGCCGAAATGAGTGGCGGGGACGCATGCGAACTGTGCCACAGGGACCTTCGTCGGAGCTCCTATGGGGCCACGAAACGTGTGAGGGGTGTGCCGAAATGGGTGGCCAGAGGCAACCCCAACAAGACCTCCCTCAATATCACCATCAAGCGTAACACCCGGGTCACGAACATATGCCCGATAATCCCTAGTAAAAGAGGCCACGGTCCATCCGCACATGCTCGCACAGGCCGTTGATCCTCAGGAAAACGATTTGTACCGACCGCGGCCCCGCCGAAAGCCTTCCCCAGCATGGGCCGGCATCCTCCGAACCGCGCCGCCTGGGCATCGGACCCAGAGTTCCGATGACCCCAAAAATGTGTCTCGGGCGAAACGGGCCAGAAGGCCTCGAGTCACGGCATCTCGGAAACCGAGGATGTCTCAAGCGATGCGGGCCTGCGCGCCTCGCAAACTGCAATTTGGAACCACGAGCCGTGAGGATGCCTCCGGCGGAAGGAGACGCAGCACCCAAAGTCGGGCCGTCTCGAATGGGTTCGGAGGGTGCCCCCGCCAAAGCGGGCCTGCGCGCCTCGGGAGCCGCATCCTGACGCGCAACATCGTGTGGGCATCGCAAGGCGGCGCGGGCCGGAGCACCTCACGCTAGGGCACTTCGAGGATGTCTACAGCGAGCGGGCCTGAGCAGCTTGGAGTTCAGAGTGCGCGGATGTCTCGGGCGAAACTAGGGGAACAACAAATGACATAAACATAAACACTCGGAGGTCCGCGCGGATTTCTCGGATCGGCGCTGGGGCCCCCCAGCGCCGCCCCTGGCGCGCTCCGCGCGCCAGGGAGGGGGGCCCCAGCGCCGATCCGAGAAATTCGCGCGGACCTCCGAGTATTTATGTTTATATCGCTTTTTGCTCCCCTACTACAGCGAGCGGGCCTGAGCAGCTTGGAATTCAGAGTGCGCGGAGGTCTCGGGCGAAACGGGCCACGGCACCTCGGGCAAGGGCACCTCTCGGCGGTGGACAAGCCTCCCTTTAGTAAACCTGCCTTTAGTGAGAACGGCCTGGGACCGAAACCGACGGACCTGGACCCGAAAAAATGACGGCCGCGACGCCCTCTCGCGAACCGAAAACGGCCAATTCCTTATATAATCGACGTGTCATGGTAGGAGGTCTGTCCACCCCCGAATCTCGGAGCCATGGGGCCCGGAACTTCGCGGCGGCTGGGAGGATGGCCGAGGTGCTGGGCCAGGAAGATGGCCGAGGTGCGGGGCTGGGAGGATGGCCGAACTGGTAACCTGCCATAAGGTGCGCGACCGTCCCAGACCCCCCGGTGCCTACAAAGTGTCAAAATGCGCGGATGTTTCAGGCGAAACGGGCCACGGCACCTCAGGCAAGGGCACCTCGGCGCCATGGGGGTCGGAGGATGCCTCAGGCGACACGGGCCTGAGCACATCAAAAGCCACACCGCGGAGCCAGGCCCGTGAG
>CAUYUJ010009902.1:332617-372617 GCA_963575745.1 Prorocentrum cordatum
GGGGGATTTTCGACGAAACATAAAAATACCACAACAATGTCCCAAAAAGGTCAAACGATACTCAAAACATAGTTCCCCGACTATGTTTGGAGTATGTTTTGACTATTTTGGGGTATATTTGATTTTTCGTCGAGAATCCCCCTGTAGAGGGACAGGCCCGAGTTAAGCATAGGTGGAGGGAGGATGACGAAGAGAGGTGGCTCTGCACGGCGGCGGCCCGCTCTCAGGACTCGTTGGAACTCCAGGCTGTGGCCACGGCAGCCCCGGCAGCGCTGCCCGGGAGCTCCCACGCCTTGGAACGGCTCGCATGCACTGGCTTTATGTCGGGCGTGTCCCTCTACAAGGGGATTTTCGACGAAAAATTAAAGATACCACAGAGATGCCCCAAGACGGGAAATTATACTAAAAAAATAGTCCCCAGACTATTTTGGTACTATTTTTGGTGTATTGTTTTATTTTTCGTCGACAATCCCCCTGTAGGGGGACAGGCCCGACTGAAGTCTTGGAACGCTTCGCATGCCCTGGCCCGGCGGTGCGCGCCGGGCGACCGGGCGAGGGTGGCGCTCTGCTGCCCGCCGCGGCGCCGACCTACCTGCGCCTCTCGTGGAAGGAGGAGCAGGGGCACGAGCGGGCAGACTGGAGACTCCGCGCGGGCTTCTCGCATCGGCGCGGGGGCGCCCTCCCCGGCAGCGCGGAGAGCGCGCCAGGGGCACCGCCGGAGGCGCCACCACGGGCGGGGGCCCAGGAGAGGCCCCGCGCCGCTTCGAGAGGCCCGCTCGGACCTCCGCACACCTCTGCTCGTGCCCCGCGTTCCCCTTGCGGTCTTGGCGGGAGGCAGGATGGCCGGGTCCCTGGTCCAGTCCTGGAGGGGGGGGGGAACGTTCCGGCAGCACCGGGGGGGAGGAGGGGGGGGGGGGAATCTCGAGCTGGACTCGGAGATACGTCGCCGACAGATCGGCGATAGGCCCTCAATGCCGAATCCGCACGCCCATGGGCGGGGCGGGCTATCGGGCTCCTGTCGACGACCAGAGTGCTCCGGGCATCCCCGGAACGCCCTCGGCGAGATGCAGCCGCTGGAGCGCACCCCGAAGCTGAAGAGCCGACGAGAACCGACGGCAGGGTCCGAAAACTTCGGAACCCGAACCTCCTCGAGGGGACGCGCGAGGACACACAAGACCCTTCCCACGGCCAACTTGCCCTGGGCACGTAGAAGGCATGGGTCGCTCTACACAGGACGCCAGGGCACCCTCGGTTTGGCATGGTCGGCCTACTGATTTACCCGTTTTCCCTGCAGTCCCTGGGGAAGCCCATCGCCGCCTCGCTGAAGGTGTGCCTCACGGTGGCGCCCCGCGGATCGACACCTTCCCGGCGGCTTGCGCCCAAACGGGGGAGAAAGGGCGAGGGGGGCCACGCATCCTCAGCCATGCTCGCGTCCAAAGAAAAATGCTTGATAGGTTTCACCCTCCCGGGGGCCTGGCAGGGCCCCGGGACCGACAGAAAACAACTCGGGATCAAAAACGGGCTCTGGGCAGAGGGTCCAGACTTCCGAGATCCCCGCATTGAAACAATCAAGACATCGGATATCCAGGACCCACCCCTATCCCTATACTTGGCGACGCGCGCCATCGATGACAACGTATGAAAAGGTTAGGGATGTGCCCTACGAAGCCGCGGGCACCCGTGAGGTCGGCGCCACGATGCGCCAACGAGGCGATGCTACTCACACCCTCCGGGCTGGCAGCCAGTGGGCGCTCCCGACTCCAGCGCGCGGGCTGCAGCTGCGTCGAGAGGGGCGCCCGTCCGTCTGGGCCCCCCCCGCTGCCTCTCTGGCATGCAAGACGCGGGCCCTGGATTGCGCAGGTACCGACCGTCCCGGCATTCCTATAGTCATACCACGAAATGTTCTTAGAATCCCCAAAATGTTCTTATAACAAAAACAATGTTCTCAGAACATGAACCCGATGTGCTAAACCAAGACAGACTCCGCCAGAAGTGTTCTAAGAACACCTCGTGGCGACCACAAAAGGTTCTCAGAACATCGCTTGGTGGGGCTGTAGGCGAGCCAGGACGCTTCCCCACTGCTCGACTGGAGGCGAGTGGGCTCCGGGCTTTCCACCACCTCTGCAAGGGCTCCCAACTTCGCGCTTCGCGCTCCGCGAAGCGCGAAGCGCGAATAACTTCGCGCTCCCGCGCCGCCCCCCCAAAGGGAGAATAGGAGGACGAGGAGGAGGGGGAGAAGGAACGAGGACCGCGAAGCGCGAAGCGCGAATAACTTCGCGCCCTCGGGGGAGCCCTTGGCTTTCCACCACCTCTGGAGGCCCCGCAAGGGGGGCCCTGCACTGCCGCCCCCGGATCCGCCCGATATCCACGGCATCCTTTTTTTTTTCCCCCGCCGCGCGGACCTCTCGAGCAGACCCAGGGATTTGCAGGGCCCTCTTTACCCCTGGCTTGCTTCCCTGCTTTTGGGAGGGCGACGAGGGCACGCGGGAGAGGAGGAGGAAGACGAGGCCGAGGGGGAAGCAACGACGAGCCCAAAGCGCAGAAACGACAGAGGTGAGTGGGCTCCGGGCTTCTCACCACCTCCGGAGGCCCCGCAGAAGGGGCCCGGCACCGCCGCCCCTGGATGCGCCCGATGCGCGGCATCCTTTTTTGTGCGGGGGCCTCCCCTCGCCCTGCAGCCCCCCCCGTTCGCGCGCCCCCCAAAGCCTTACGTCGGGCCTGTCCCCCTACAGGGGCATCCTCGACGAAAAATAAAAAATACCCCAAAAGTAATCAAAACATACTCCAAAAATAATCTGGGGACTATTTTTGGAATATTTGTGTTACCTTTTTGGGGTATGTTTGTGGTATTTCCCTACCTAGGCTCTGCCTAGAAAGGTTCTTACCGTGTTGGCTTAAAGGGCCGGGCAGTGTTCCACGCCCCGGGCGGTTCCCCCAAGATCCGCCCCGCGGTTCCCCCAGTGACGTTCCCTTAGCTTAGCGTTGCTTATCTCATCTTAGCATAGCTTGTTTCATCTTAGCTTAGCTTAGCTTCATCTTAGCTCAGGTTTATCTTAGCTTAGCTTACCTTCATTTGAGCTTCGCCGAGCTTTAGCATAGCAGAGCACATAATATCATAGCAGAGCGTAGCACAGCACAACGCAGCACAGCATATCATAGCAAAGCTCAGCATAGCATCACATAGCGCAGCATAGCATAGCATAGCATAGCATAGCATAGCATAGCATAGCACAGCACAGCACAGCACAGCGTAGCACCGCGCAGCATAGCATAGCATAGCATAGCATAGCATAGCATAGCATATCATAGCACAGAGCAGCATAGCATAGCATAGCATAGCATAGCATAGCATAGCATAGCTTCGCATAGCACAGCGCAGCATGACATAGCATAGCTTAGCTTAGCATAGCATAGCGTAGCATAGCATAGCATAGCATAGCATAGTGCAGCATAGCATGGCATGGCATAGAATAGCAACTAATGCTGCTTTCCTAGGGGCTCCAACTTCTAGGTAGGGTAGTCACTGGGGTAATTTTTATTTTTCGTCGAAAGTCCCCCTGCAGGGGGACACGCCCGACTTGCCCCAAGCCTTTGGCGAAGGCCTCGCAGAAGGCAACGCCGGTGCCGAAGTCAGCGAAGGCGCGCTCCGTGGGCGCGCTCGCTCGCGCGTGGTGGCGGCGCGGGGTCCCCAGGAACTTCATGCTGAAGCGGCCGGTCTTCAGGGCAGTCTTGTTCTTGTAGGCCACTGCGCCTGCTGCTGGGCTGGAGCCAAGACAGCAGCCTGAGCATTCGCTCTGTGTCCAATTCCATTGAAGGGCCCAGGATAGTAGTAGTAGTAGTAGTAGTAGTAGTAGTAGTAGTAGTAGTAGTAGTAGTGGTAGTAGTAGTAGTAGTAGTAGTAGTAGTAGTAGTAGTAGTAGTAGTAATAATAACAGTAGTAGTAGTAGTAGTAGTAGTAGTAGTAGTAGTAGTAGTAGTAGTAGTCGTAGTAGTAGTCGTAGTAGTAGTAGTAGTAGTAGTAGTAAAAGTAATGGTAATCGAAGTAGTAGCGGTTGTAGCGGTTGCAACCATAATATCACAACCTGTTCGATAACCTTGACACACGTGGGATGATGATTGTGGTATTCAGCATAAACCAATAGCAACTTCGACGCGTAACGTTCCCACGCGAGTATGAAGTTCGGCTTTTCCACAATTTTCTCCCGACCAACTGACTGGCCAGAAATACTCAAGTGACTGACGCGAGACTGCCCCAACAAACGTATTGGTCAACCCCGGCCTTTCGCCAGAGGCTTGACGTCGAACTTGAACGGCCCCCCCTTGGCAACTGGCGGATCGATGTTGCTGGGATCCGCGTCGAGCTTGTGCACGGCGCCGTTGATGTGCATGCCTGGTACTGGAATCCCGTTCGAACAAGACGACGATACTTCCGCTGTGCCTGATGCCGTCCTTTCTAAGATACGCTTTGCGCGAGCATGCAGCCCAGCGAACGCTCGGTTGGCTTGTGCCGGCACGACGGCGTTCCCCAGAAGCTCCATCGAAACGTACGCCTGTCTTCTCAATGCGGCCGCGTGCTCGTCCCCATCGGCGGGTATGATGACGGACTCCTTGAAGCTGCTGGCCAGTAGCTTTGTGAGCGGTGAATCTACCTTCGCCTGAACAGGGACAGGTGCTGGGTGGCGTCGGACACCCAACAAGAACCACCGCCGGCGCCTGTGGATGGCCCCACTCCCTGCGGCAGAGTAGAAGTCCCAGAACGTGTCGTAGCCGAGATCGTTCAGGGAAGACAGCAGGCCCATGTACTCGGTGGACTTGCTCGTGATGCCAGAAACGTTCTCCAGAAATCCGCCGACGGGCACCAAGGCACGCAATGAGCAGTACAGTGTTCATGTGCCGCCTGGCGATGCCCCCTGGCACGGGCCATCCCCCGGCACGCAAAAGTGCCAAGGGGCCACTGGGCCACAGTGTCAAGTGTTCACTCCTAGTGCGCAAGGGCCACCCCCCGGCACGATAAACCAGGCGCCTGCGCCCCCCCCTTTTTGGACCCCCTCATCCTCAACCTTTTCCTCCTCCTCCTCCTCCTCCTCCTCCTCCTGTTCCTCCTCCCCCCCTTGTTTCTACTAGTCCTTGTCCGCCCGGGGGATCCCATGACCACCAACGGCATTGCCTCTTCGACACACGACACACCAACTCCTGGGGGATAGTGCGTCGAACCCCCCCCCCCAGGTTGGCGGGGGCCCTTGCCTCCGATGGCAGTGCCGGCCCGGAGAGCCGCCGAAACTGCAAAACGAAGCCGCGATCGGGACGACATCAGATCGGGACACGGCGGGGGCCCCCGCAGGCGGGCGCGTGGAGGATGTCTCCGGCGGCGCGGCCGTTCCGAGAACGCCCCCCGGGAGCTCTGCGTGCAGGGCGCTCCGAAACGCTCCGGCGCGGTGCCTCCCGATGCGAGAGGCCGGGGCGCCGGCCGCACCTTGGGGCGAGCCGGAGGGTGCCCAGGAGACCGCGGTGACGGCACAGGGCGCGGAGGCCTGGCTGGGAGGAGGAAGTTCGAGGCTCGCATTTCCGCGACTCCGGGGAGCGTCCAAGAGGCCCGAAGAGGCCCAAATCCCAAGGGGAGCCCCTGACGCTTCCCAGAAGACGGCTGCAGGGACCAATGCGTGCGTGCACGGCTCCGACGCCACAGGAGGGGTCCGACAGCTCGAAGAGAACAAAAACATTTCAGGACTCATTCCCCTCAACATTGACTTTGCGCAGGAAAGCCGGTGGCAGACCTCTTGCGCACATGAAAGCCACTGGCGATTGAGATCCGAGGCAGCGTTCCTCGAGGATGCACCGCTCCGCGGGGTCATTCAAAATGCTCTCGCTCTGTTCCTCGACGCGGCCCTCCTGGAAAAACAAAGCAGTGCGTTACGAGGCAGTGGGGCGGTGGAAAGAGCAACGCGACGGCCTGCGCAACGAAATGCAAAACAATGCGAATCAAAGCAACCCCATGCAATACACCGCAGAGTAACAAACCAAACAACAAAACGAGACAGCGCGAAGCCATGCACTGCAAACTGGACCATGCAACGACACAACATAAGACCACACATACTCAGCCTGGCGAAAGACCCAACCAAATGCAGTTGTGAGTACCGCAATGTGGGTATCGCTTTCGGTGGAGCTCCCCATGGGGCCAAGAACCGCTGTACTGGGTGGGGGAAACGCATGCGACATACGCCACTGGGACCTACGGTGGCACTCCCTTTGGGGCCACGAGACGCTGTACAATGGGGAGACGCATGCGAACTGCGCCATTGGGACCTTCGGTGGAGCCCCCTCAGGGGCCACCAAACGCTGTATTGTGTGGGGTGGGGGGGGCGCATGCGAACTGCGCCACTGGGACCTTCGGTTGAGCTCCCTCTGGGGCCACCAACGTTGTACTGGGTTGGGGAGACGCATGCGAACTGCGCCACTGGGACCTTCGGTGGAAATCCGTCTGGGGCCAGGAAGCGCTGTACTGGGTGGTGGAGGCGCATGCGAACTGCGCCGCTGGGACATTCGTTGGAGCTCCGTCTGGGGCCACGAAACGCTGCACTGGGTGGGGGAGACGCATGCGAACTGTGCAACTGGGACCTTCCGTGGGGCTCCCTATGGGGCTAGGAAGCGCTGTGCTGGGGAGGGGGCGCATGCGAACTGCGCCACTGGAACTTTCGGTGGAGCCCCCACTGGGGCCATGAAGTGATGTACTGGGTGGTGGAGGAGCATGCGAACTGCGCCACTGGGACCTTCGGTGGAGCGCCCTATGGGGCCACGACGAAACGTTGTACGATGGAGGAGACGCATGCGAACTGCGCCATTGAAGCCTTCGGTGGAGCTCCCCGTGGGACCACGAAGCACTGCATTGGGGGGAGAGACGCATGCGAACTGCGCAAGTGCAACCTCCGGTGGAGCTCGCAATGGGCCCCACGAAGAGCGGTATTGGGGGGGGAGACGCGTGCGGACTGCGCCACTGGGACCTTCGGTGGAAATCCGTCTGGGGCCACGAAGCGCTGTACTGGGTGGTGGAGGCGCATGCGAACTGCGCCAATGGGACCTTCGGTGGAGCTCCCAACGGGGCCACGAAACGCTGCACTGGGTGGGGGAGACGCATGCGAACTGTGCAACTGGGACCTTCCGTGGGGCTCCCTATGGGGCTAGGAAGCGCTGTGCGGGGGGGGGGGGGGCGCATGCGAACTGCGCCACTGGAACTTTCGGTGGAGCCCCCACTGGGGCCACGAAGTGATGTACTGGGTGGTGGAGGAGCATGCGGACTGCGCCACTGGGACCTTCGGTGGAGCGCCTTATGGGGCCACGACGAAAAGTTGTACGATGGAGGAGACGCATGCGAACTGCGCCATTGAAGCTTTCGGTGGAGCTCCCCGTGGGGCCACGAAACGCTGCATTGGGGGGAGAGACGCATGCGAACTGCGCAAGTGCAACCTCCGGTGGAGCTCGCAATGGGCCCCACGAAGAGCGGTATTGGGGGGGGGAGACGCGTGCGGACTGCGCCACTGGGACCTTCGGTGGAGCTCCCTATGAAGCCACGAAGCGCTGTACTGGGTGGGGGAAGACGCGTGCGAACTGCGCCACTGGAAATGGGGCTCCCAACGGGGTCACGAAATGCTGCGCATGCGAATTGCGCCAATGGGACCGTCGGTGGAGCTCCCAACGGGGCCACGAAATGTTGTACTGGGTTGGGCTGACGGATGCGAACTGCGCCATTCGGACCTTCGGTGGAGCTCCCTCTGGGGCCACGAATCGCTATGTTGGGTGGGGGGAGACGCGTGCGAACTGCGTCACTGGGTCCTTCGGTGGAGCTCCCTCTGAAGCTACGAAGTTTTGTGCTGGGCGGGGGAGGCGCATGCGAACTGCGCCACTGGGACCTTCGGTGGGGCTCCCTATGGGGCCACGAAGCGCTGCAGTGGGCGGGGGAGGCGCATGCGAACTGCGCCACTGGAACCTTCGGTGGAGCTCCCCATGGGGACACGAAGCGCTGCCCCTGGGCTGCATGGGTGGGAGGAGGGAGGAAGGAGAGGAGGAGAGGAGAAGACAGGAGAGGAGAGGAGGAACGCGGAGCGCTGTCTCTTCAAACGAGGACCCAACACCACAGGATGGTTGGGACAAATATCAGAAAATGGCAGAGTAAACTGTTTTGCAGAGATCGTCGCTGACGAACCCCATATACGAGTCATGGTGCAGCGTGGATAAAGAATGGCGCGAAGCGGCATGGACCTGAACATGTGAAAGGATACGTGATCAGAGTACGATGTCCGATTGTTTCACGCAGTCTCAAACGCAAGGATCGTAT
Organism: Prorocentrum cordatum; assembly: GCA_963575745.1. Classification (NCBI taxonomy): domain Eukaryota; class Dinophyceae; order Prorocentrales; family Prorocentraceae; genus Prorocentrum; species Prorocentrum cordatum. The sequence goes on from CAUYUJ010009902.1 coordinate 340,950, forward strand.
AGGCAATGGATATCTGCGCGAACCGTCGTAAGCTACATCGGCGGTGGATCGCTCGCGTTGCTCGCCCTTGACTTCCGGTCAAACTCAGAGAGGGGGCGGAGACGAGTGGCGAATCCGCTCGCAGAGCCACATTGAAACCGCGCTGGCACGGGCCGCGCAGCGGACAACGACCGCCCTCCCCCTAAAAGACGAATCGACCCCCCCGCCAGAAACTGGAGCCGCCACCGCGGCAAATCGTTAGACAGCTTCCACGGGTCGCGAACCCGCCCCAATGACAGTGTGGAGCGACCAACCGCTTCGCGGAAATCCGGCGCCCGGAGGCCCACGCGCCCGAACAGTCTTAGAAAACAACAAAAAAATAACAGCGGATACCCGTGCGCGGAGAAGCACGTGGCCGCGCCGCCCCAAAAACACGCCACAGCTGCCAGTTGTCGCATAGCCAGGCTGAGTCGCTGAAGCCTGGCGAACCCGGTAGGGAGCAAATTTCTGCAGCTCGTGCTCGAATGACTGAATACCTGATGTCGCTGGTAGGAGTAATCACGGTGATCAATAAATACTACCTTTGGAATGTCAGTCGGCTGCCATGCCGCGCGTGTCACGGGACTGTGCACTGTCTACGATGCCCCTGTCCATCGCTTGTCTAATCCACGCGGGGTGGCCAAGCAGTGCGCATCCCGTCGGCTTCTTTTGGCGTTTCATAGATGCAGATTTCAAGACGGACGCTGCGTTGAACTACGATTTCCCAATCGTTTTCTGGGGCTGCGCTAGGGCGCGTGGCCCCGCTTGAAGTTCGCCAAGTGTCAGCCTGTAATCGATGGGACTTGCAGCGCGCCTACTGAGCGGAAGACAAGCTGTCCACCTTGCGCGCGTCTGCGCCCGAGGAAACCGGCACCTCTGACGCCGTGCCCTTGCGCCCCGTCGTCGGCATCTCCGTTGAGACGTCAGTTGTTAAATTCGCCGTGCAGATTCATAGCTTCAGCCTGTCTTGTTTTCAATACTGGACTTAGCTGGTCTTTGGCTCGAGCGAGATCAAACCTTAAATTGCCATCGAGGCTACTTACGGTTCGTCCTCGTGGAGGCGCCCTGCCCCCACCTCCCAACAACCCCAAAGACGGCCACCGAGGTGCCCCAAGACGCCCCCGGAAGGACACAACGGTTCCCCAGGATGGGCACCAAGGTGGCCGAAACCCGCCCGCAGGGCGGCCCCGAAACGACCCAAGACATGCTGAAGGCGTCCCAAGCAGCCAACTGGACGGCCCCAATGCCCCGCACAACCCTCCTGGACGGCCAGGATTCCCGCAGCAGAAGAAGCATGCCAGCGAGCGCTCCTGCAGCCCCCCCGGTGAACCAAAAACTCCCGCTGTCACGTCGCACGGCGGCGTGGAACACCGCCCCCCCCCCCCCCTACCGCGAAGCCACCCTCACACCACCCTCCCTGCCACCCCCGTTCCATTCGCCCTCCCCTCGCCCTCCACAGCCCACCAGCCCTCTGGGCGTGACTGGTCTGGAACGCTTCCTCTTCCAACCCGCCTTCTTCCCCCTCCGGGGCCTCCCCCTGCTCCCCCCTGGGTTTGGAGGGGCGATTCGCGAGACGTTGGAGCGTTTGTTGTTTTGGTCTCGGCGCGGGAACCCAACTCATGCTGTTTGTACCATGGTTTCGGTCGCATGTTGCCTTCGTGGGGGGGTCCGAATGGGGGAGCTCCCCTCCTTTGATCGATCTCCTCCAAGATGGCCCCAAGATGGCCCCTGAGGCTACTAAGTGTGCCCCAAGACGGCCCGCAGAGGTGCCCAGGAGGCCCCAAGACCCTCCCAAGAAGCCTCCCAAATGCCCCCAAGAGGCTGCCAAGATATCCCGGAAACGCTCCAAGGCCCCCCAGAGGCACCCTGGACGCCCCAAGAGCCCCAGGCGGGAATGCCAACATCATCGATGTGGTCGAACATGTTGGCCACAATTTGGCCTCCTGGGGTGGGGCCCTGACTAAGGAGCCCCCCCTCCTTTGACCGATCTCTCCTCGGAAGAAGAGCCAGAAACGAAACTCCCAACCCGGTGGCGTGGAGTTCCTGGTGGCGACCATCAAGTAGGCGCAGCCAAAATGGCGCGGCGGCGCGACCATGAACACGCAGAGCGCCCCCAAGCGTGAGGACAAGCGCGTCACATGGTTGAGCCCTCCACAGGCTCAGACCAAAAACTACGTCGCGGCTCTGTTAGCGGTGTCTTCAGAATGCGGATGCCACACTTATTTGTGCGCTGCCTGGGTGGCGGGACTTGCCACAGGCACCTGGATACATATGACGGGATGTTACCAGTCGCCACGTTCTTGTTCGCGCCGTTCTGAACGTTCTTGCGTGTCGCCTTGGCACCACCGCCACCTAGCTCACGTATGAGGCGCACCACCTGTTTCACAAGGCTCGACCGCGTTCCCTTCGCCAGCCCTGCGTGCAAACCAGCACAACTAATGTCCTGGCACGGGAAGCCCGCCGTGACGAGGTCTACCGCATCCCATCCGTTCTCACATGGTGGAAGATCTTTCGGGTGGAGCTTCTTCACATCTTCGAAAATCGGTGCGTCGTCTAGTTCACCAGATTCGATCTTCCGCTCCAGCACTCCACGAGATGCAGGCTCGTTGTCGCAGTACCCGATGGTGCGGGCAAACTTCGCGAAGGCCACGGCGAACCCACCGATGCCACTGAACAAATCCTGGGGGGGAACCAGGAGATACCGAAACCCGCTGCTCACGATAGGGGAACACACGCGACAGACTGTCGGAGGTCCGCGAGGATCTCGTGGATCGGCGCTGGGCCCTCCTCCCTGGAGCGTGGAGCACGCCAGGGGCGGCGCCAGACGCGCCCGCCAGGGCGATTCGACACCGAACCCAGGAATCCGCACGAAGCTGCGAAAGCTTATGCTTATGAACTGATCTTCTTCGAATGACACCTTCCAGGTGCGTTCTGACAAGGATTCCGACGCGAATCCAGCCGTGGCGACTCGAGAGCCCTCCACGAGGCCCGCAAGTGCGAAAGCGAGGGCAGGGAATCGTTACCGGCAATACTCGATCCCACTGCTGCCGCCCCAAATCCGCCCAACCTGGGTCCCAGCCTGGCCAGCTCCCATCCTGGATCTACGCTTGACGCTCCCAGGGCCCGATATCTGCGACCGGGCGCCGAACATGGCGAAAAACGTGAAGCCTAAGATTGACTATCTGCCTCCGCTGAGGTCCAGAGCGCGGAGCTTTCTGGTCGGCATTCCTAACCGCGCCAGCGTCGCCCAGCTCCTGGCGCTGCACGGGGCGCCCTGTCGATGTATGTTCGGGAAGCCTCGTCTGTCCCGTCGCGTCGGTGGCTCCGCGTCGGTGGCTCCTCGCGCCGAGTCCGCGCCGACCCCAGGAATCCGCGCCGAACCCGCGTCTAGGCCCCCCTGCCCAGGCACGAGAGGCGCCCTTCCCAGACCCCCGACGTCGAGATTTTTTCGCACGGCCGACCCCCCAGAGGTCTGGACCCCTGACGGGCGTTCCATCCTGAGCCGTCCGTTGACGGTCCCGAGGCCCGGGAGGGGCCCCCGGAGGCAGTAAAAAATTGCCAAGGACCTCCCGTCGTGATTTCTCCACGGCCCGAGGGGGGCCTGGGACGGCACGACAGACAACGCCCCCGAACAGTGCCACGCAGAGCGCCCCGCTGGCCAACGCAAGCCCCGCGCGGGCGCGCGCGCGCGCGCCGGCGCTGCTCCCGGCCGCCTCGGCGTCTCGGGCGCCGCCGGGGCGCGGGCGGGCGAGCAGCGCCTGGGCCAAAGTGGCTGCGGCGCGGCAGGCTCGGCGGTGGACAAACCTCCCTTTGATAAACCGATAAACCTCTCCTTAGTGAAAACGGCCTGGGACCGAAACCGACGGCCGCAATGCCCTCTCGCGAACCGAGAACGGCCAATTCACTCATCGACGCGTCAGGGTAGGAGGTCCATCAACCTCCGGCAGGCGGGGCAGCGAGCCGGATGGCCTCCCCCAGACAGGGCTCCGGCCGGGGTGCGCCGCGGGGGTCGGAGCAGCGCGCCGCGTCGCTTAGGCAGCGGCGACGGCTCGAGGGCAGCGGCCCGGAGAGCGTCGGGCTCGGGATCGCGCCGCCTCGCCGAGGTCTCTCGGCGAGGCGGCGCGGCCCTGCGGCCCCCAGCAGGGCTGGCCCCATGCGGGAGGGCCTGGCTGCGCGCAGCCGCCACCGCGGTTCGCGCGAGCGGCACCCACTCGCCCGCTGCCTGGATGGCCAGTGGCCTACGCAGGGTGGTTCCGATGCTCCTCTTGTCAGCCCCCCAGTTCTTCCAAGGCGGTGGCCACTTCCCCCCCCTGTATCCCCTCCCCAGGATCCCAGTCCAGAATGCCAACAGAAGGGCATGTGAGGGATTATGTCTCGTCTCCGCGGCCAGAGACGCAAAGCAGCAGGGGGTGGCGACGTCTCGCTGGGATCATCCTGGGGGGACGCTCTGGCGGACCTGGCAAGTACGCAGGGAGGGAGGCAGCGGCACCGCTCGGCATCAGATTTAGGGTGGGCCAGGGCTCGCCAGGACCTGCGTCGGGAGGCGCTCCAGTGGTGGACCCCCCAAAGGGCGCCGAGGAGCAGCTACGTCTGCATTCGTGGCCGCATGCAGTGGGGAAGTAGCACTTGGCTATGTATTTGGGGGGCGGTCCGCTGATCGCCCCGAGCAGAAAGTTGGGATGTGTTGCAACTCTGCCAACACACACAGGGGAACTCCGTTGTGCTCGGGGGACATGTTGTGAACACGGACAGCAAGAAGTGCGACGTCAGAAACAAAAAAACGATGCTTGCAAGAACGCCGTGGTGAGAACTGCGGGCGATTCGGCTTGTTTTGGTCCCATGCAGTGACATGAAAGTATCTCCTCCTCTTCGTCCTCCTCGCACTCCTCCTCCTCCTCCTCCCCCTCCTCCGTGCCCTCTAAGGGAGGCTCCAGCTCCCGACGCGCGGAACCAAAACAGACCCCTCTCGTGTGTGAACTTCGCGGCCACGCCCGAGGGGCCGTGCTACACCCAACAACGCACGCACACCCCCGAGCAGGCACCGAAGCGGAAGAGAGAATGAACGGAGGGCAGAGGAGAGGAGTGAGGGAAGATGAGGGTGGCACCAGCTGATGGTTGAACACGAAGCCTAAAAAAAGAGGGAGGTAAGAACAAAGTGCGCACGACGACGGGAATGAGTGGGAATCAAGGGGATCAGGAAAATACGGAGGAGGACAAGGCGGGGTAGGACCAACCCATACGAGCGTTGGCAGGTCTGGGTGAATACACTTACTCGCTCTATGGATAATTCCGCCGGCCCCCTTGCGGGGCCACAGGGCTGTAGGGCAAAAGTTTGCTGTTTCCTGCGCCAGTTCCAGTCTCAAGTTTCCACTGTTACAGTGTTGCGTTATGCTGCTTACTGTTCATTGTTGTAGAACGCGAGAGGGGGGGAGCCGAAAAGCGTCCGAATTACCACGCCCGAGTCGCATGCTCTGAATTCCTGGGGGTGGGCGTGGGACACGTACAAATACTTGAAACTCGCGCCCCCGAAACCATACACCCTCGTAGATTACGCAATAGTCGCGTCCCCGAAACCATATAGCCTCGTGAATTACGCGATATTCGCGTCCCCGAAGCCATATACCTTCGCAACATAAGCCATATGCGTGTCCCCGAAACCATAAACCCTTGTAAATTACGCAACGCTTGCGTCTCCAAAGCCACAACATCAACTTCATACATTAAGCTATATTCGCGTCTCCGAAGCCATACACCCCCGTCAATTGCACAATATGTGCGTTCCTGATGCAATAAACCATTGAACATGACTTAATGTTCGCGCCCCCGAAGCCATAACCCCTCGCGAAATTACACTATAGTCGCGCATCCGCACCCCCGAACGCTTGTAAATTACACAAGATTCGCGTCCCGGAAATCATAACCTGCGCAAGTGACGCAATAGTTGCGACCCCGAAGCCATACACCATCGTAAACTATACCATAATCGCGTGTCCGAAACCGTAAGCCTGCGTAACTGACGCTATATCTGCGACCCCGAAACCATACACCCGCGTAAATCACGCGCTAGTCGCGTATCCGAAGCCATCGACCCTCGTACATTACATTAAATTCGCGTCCCCGAACATCTTAATACTTTGTAGAAAAGATTTTTGCACAGCATAGAGCAAGCTCGAAATACAACACCGAATTCAACAATATCATCATGACCTCAATCTGTCTTGCCGATTACTCATCGTCTTCGCGTGAAGTCCCGACGCTGCTTCAAGATCGCGCCAAGGCCTCATGATTTCGCCCTTGCATTGGCCATTCTCCGAGAGAGGGGGCCGGCGGCAGGGGCGAAGCCCTGGCGGATATACACGAAAAACAATCGAAACGAATGCCCCGGCAAGGACAGAGGACCCACACGCCACACCGACCAGAGAGTGTGAGGAGGGAGGAGGAGGAGGTCTGATCTGCACCAAGCCTTACCTAGCCCTTGGCCCTTGGCTCTGCTGGCGCTCTGGGGGGGTGGGAGGGAGACGGAAGCGAGACGGATCATCCCCTTTGCGACCTCCGACGCCTCTCCTGAGGCTTGGAGGCTGGGCCTGTGCCTGAGCGGCGCAATACCTCCAACACAGGGGGCCACATGCGAACCCTGCCCCTGCCCCCCACGATTCCTGAGGGGGATAGGGGGCAGGGTTCGCACGCGGCCCCCTGCAACAGCTGCTCCCTCCAAGGAGATGCTCCGCAGCTCTCTCGCGGCGCCCAGCCGTCGGACCCAGTCGTCGCGACGAGAGAGGCACGCCACCCCCGACGCCCGGCGACGGGGAGCACACAACCCCAACAAGAATCGAGCATCGCGCGGGGCCCGGAGGGCCCCTCCCGTGCGGCGCGCGCGGAGGCGGGCAGGGGGGAGGGGGGCAGGCCTCTCGGAAGGCGGCTGCTTCCTGGAAGGCACACGGGCCTCGCCTGTACAGACGAGGCCCGCGCCCTCCAAGCAGCAGCCTCTCCTTCTGAGAGGCCCTGCCCCCTCCCCGCGGCCCCCCCCCCCTCTGCTCGCGGCCGACCTCACCCTCCGCTGGAGCACCGAGCCGTTGCACGAGCACGAGCCCTCGGAGGCCCACGAAGGATGGCCTGCGCCGGCGCAGTAGGGCGCCCTCCGCGGCACCACGGGAGGGCCAGGGATCCTTGCGGGATCCAGTGGCGATCCCATGGACCCACGCCGCGTGGGAGGAAGCGTCTTGCTGGATCCATGCTCCTGCCACTGTGACTGCCCGCCGATCGGCTCCATCCATGCCGATTGCATCAGTGGCTGGCGAGGGGGGGGCCGGCATCCGCGACCCCCCTTTCCCGCACCCTGTCCCCCGGGGGCAGCGTCTGCAGAGGTGGTGGTCCTGCAGGGACCGCTGGCCACGGGCTCCAGGAGGCCGCAGCCGAGAGAAAACGCCACAAGCTGCACAACCCATCTACCATCAGGCCGGGCATGTCCTCCTACAGGCGGACCTTGGAGGTTTTTTTATGTTCTTTTGGATGACTCTTCAAAAACAAATGAAAGAGAGAGAGAGAGAGAAAAAAAAAAAAAACAAAAAAAATCCGAATGATGAAACAGATAGTGCCACAGTCGTCCCCGTACTTTTTGTTGGCCGCTCTCGAACACTCCTCCTCTAGAGTTAAGTCGGGCCTGTCCCCCTACAGGGGGATTTTCGACGAGAAAAAATACCCCACAAATAACCAAAACATAGTCCGAAAATAGTCTGGGGACTATTTATTGATCATTAAAAACAAAACTTTTTGGGGTATAGAAAAAAATCCGCGAACATCCCCCTGGTAGGGGGACACGCCCGACATAACTCTAGAGGGACATGCCCGACCTCACCAGGGCGTCGCAGACCTGGGACGCGGCGAGCACCCCCGCGCGACCACGCCGCGCGGCGGGCCCCTCGGCGGCCTTGCTCGCCGCGGGCATGCTCTCCCAGGTGGACTTCTCCTCGGCAGGGGGCGGCCGGCCCGCGGGGGGGGGGGCCGCCCCGAGGGGGCGGCCGTGGGCCGAGGCGGGCACCGGTCGGGGGACCATCCCCCCGATCGATCGAGGCTCCCGAAGGCCCCCTCGCGTCGTGACAGAGGTCACGGCGGGAGGCCTTCTGTCAGCGTCGCCTCCGAAGGGCCCTTCCCGGGCCGCGGGGCCGTCGAGACACGACTCGGGAGGAACAACCGGTCCTGGGCAAGTTAAGCAGGGACCGACCGTCCTGGCAGTCCTGTAGTCGTACCACGGAATGTTCTTAGAACCCAAGAATGTTCTAATAACAAAAACAATGTTCTTAGAACATAAACCCAATGTGCTAAAACAAGACAGTCCCGGCCAGAAATGTTCTAAGAACATTTCGTGGCAACCACAAAAGGTTATTCGAACATTGTTTGGTAGGGCTATAGGCGAGCCAGGACGCTTCGCCACTGCTTGACTGGGGGTCGACGTAGTGCAACACAACTCGCGACGTCGGGGGTCTGGGGATCCAGGCTCGAGGGCCGAGGGATCCCGTCAGGGCCCGTCCCGGGCCCGGGTTCGGTGTCTGCGCCGCCCTGGCCAGGCTGGGAGGCGTACAAGCACCGATCCTGGGCCCAGGATCGGCCCGGCTGGCTGAGGCCAGGGAGGTTTTAATCGAGCGTCCCCCGATCCAGCCGCCCGCCAACCGAGAGCGTTCGCACTAAGGACCTCAAATAAATGCTTGAGAGCTTCAACATGTGGATCAAACGCTTCAAAAGGAAGCTTGCACATTGAATCATGAAGCACGTCAGAGCTCTAATGTCTGCTAGCTTCCATCGCCGAAGATTTAACAGCTTGAAACAGGTAAAACACATATGTGCATTGAAACGTTGGCTATGTTGAAGACTGCAAAAGTTGGTAGCGCGAAGGGGGATCGGAGGCAGCTTGCTCGCACACGACGAAGTCCAAAACATCGCGGAAATCCACGCTTGACGTATGGACGAAGACGCGCAAATCGAAATGCCCACGGCTGGTTTGACCGAAACAACCACGAACAAACAAATACATTACGGCCTGAAAGCACAACTGAATTCAGAAACGGGAAAATCCAAGATGGCATCCAAGATGACGCAACATGGCCAAACGAACGGCCACTGGCAATTAACATGTATCAGAACATGTTTGCCCGCATGCTTCCTGATATCAAACGATATAAACACGGCGCCGTAACATATGTTATGCCGTGCACGGCGCCACGTGCTTGAGCACACGATGGTATCCAACATGGAGCAACATGACCGAACGAAAAGACACAATGCGTACCCGCATGTTTCCGGATGAAACCAGACGCTCTGATAAACACGGCGCCGTAGACTCTCGTCCAACTGTGCACGGCGCCACGTGTTCAAGCACAAACGTGCATCCATCATGGCGTCAAATAGCCAAACGAAAAAACGCTGGCAACACAAACTCACCCACATAATATACCCGCATGTTTCCTTAAGAAATCACACCGTGTGAAGCCGTAACCTATCACTCCGCTGCGCGAGACGCCGCGCGTTTGAGGACACGATGGCGTCCAACATGGCGCAAAATGGCCACACAAACGGGCACTGGCAAAACAGCATCATCAACATATGTTTGCCCGCATGCCCTTCCATGACATCGGACTATATGAACACGGCGCATGCTTACCCGCATGCTTCCTTATGCAATCGTACGATATGATGAGCACGGCGACGCGTACTTGAGCACATGATGGCCTCCAAGATGGCCCAACATACCCCGACAATGCAACACCAGCAACACAAACAACATCAAAAACCAATTCGCCCGCAGAGAACGTGAATCCGCAGACTCCCATATAGAACTGCTCTCTGCTGGGCCCACAGCTGCGCTGGCTTCCAGTGTGGGACCCCTGAAAGCTCAGCAGGGGTGCCAAACTCTCGACTGGCCTGAAGATTGGGATGAGGCAGAGGAAGGGAAGGCGGCAGAAGAGCACGAGGAAGAGGAAGTAAGAGGAGGAATGGGGGTCAGGTTGGAGTGGGGTGCCAGGCGCATTCGCGTCACATTCTGACAGCCATACGTATACATCTCGGGACAGCCTGTGCCGCCACGGCTGGACGTTTTTGAAAATACGTAGCATCCCACAGATGCGTATAAGAGTGAGGGGGCGGTCGGGACGTCGGCCGCTTGCGAGACTGTGGAGAAGCCCGCCGCAGGCGCCAACGTTACTCAATTGATGCAACGATCCCGCCGCAAGCGCCGATTTTTTCGTTAAACCATTGTGGGTAGGTCGCGGGAAGGTCGCGGGTGGGTCGCTGTTGGGTCGCGGGTGGGTCGCGGGTTTGTCGCGGGTGGGTCGCTGTTGGGTCGCGGGTGGGTCGCGGTTGGGTCGCAAGTGGGTTGCGGGGTGGGTCGTGGGTCGCAAGTGGGTCGCGGGTGGGTCGCGGGTGGGTCGCGGATGGGTCGCGGGGTGGGTCGCGGGTGGGTCACAGGTGGGTCACAGGGTGGGTCGCGGATGGGTCGCAAGTGGGTCGCGGGGTGGGTCGCGGGGTGGGTCGCGGGTGCGCCACCGGTGGGACGACGACAACAAAAAACAAGAGCAACAACAACAACAACAACAACAACAACAACAACATCAACAACAACAACAACAACAACAACAGCAACAGCAACAGCAACACCAACAACAGCAGCAAGAGCAACAACAACAACAACGACAACAACAACAACAACAACAACACCAACAACAACAACAGCAACAACAACAACAACAACAACAATCATTTAAGACTGGGGACACTCCGTTCTCACCAGTGCCAGGGTTTTCATAGGAGGCGGGCAATACCCCCACTTTGTGGGGGGGCCGGTTCAAGCTCTACCAAATTTCCAAACGACTCTTCGCCACCACCCACACCCAGCTTCCCGCCCTATGACGTTCGGACACTTCACTTCGTGGCATGCGGACGACCGTGGCTACTATTCAGGGCCCCGCGGCCGACGACGACGGCGTGCGCGCGCGAAGAAAAAACGAATGTGTCCCGCATGGTATTATTTGACAGGGATGATGGCCCTGGCAGGTGCGCAACCGTTGTCGCAGAAGTTCGAAAAAGTTGCTCGCAAAAGCCCGTTTGACAGAAATGTTTAAAAAGTGTTGGGTTTCCTACGAATCCGCAAGAGCGCGCGGGATGAGATTTTGACATTTTTTTGTTGAAAAACCATTGGTTTTTTGATGTTTTTATGTTAAAATCGCTCCGAACACTAAGCTTTTGGAAGGATTTCGTCTTGCGCGCGCGAATGTCCACTTTACCTTATTTTTTGCAAGGGATTCTTGAAATTTGATTATATTAGAACAAGAAATGTCATTTTATAGTGTTTTTTGCAAGGGAAAACGGATTACAACAAAACAACCGGATCTGATCACATCGTTTTACCTGAGGCTTCCTCACGAAAATGATGAAAATGTAGCTGCGGCCTAGGCGGCGCAGGGGGGGCGTGCACCAGGGGGCCCAACAATAATTATTCTTTAGAATAAATAATGTTCAACAACAACAACAACAATTACTAGCACGTGGGGACACTCCGTTCTCACCAGTGCCAGGGTTTTCATAGGAGGCGGGCAATACCCCCACTTTGTGGGGGGGCCGGTTCAAGCTCTACCAAATTTCCAAACGACTCTTCGCCACCACCCACACCCAGCTTCCCGCCCTATGACGTTCGGACACTTCACTTCGTGGCATGCGGACGACCGTGGCTACTATTCAGGGCCCCGCGGCCGACGACGACGGCGTGCGCGCGCGAAGAAAAAACGAATGTGTCCCGCATGGTATTATTTGACAGGGATGATGGCCCTGGCAGGTGCGCAACCGTTGTTGCAGAAGTTCGAAAAAGTGGCTCGCAAAAGCCCGTTTGACAGAAATGTTTAAAAAGTGTTGGGTTTCCTACGAATCCGCAAGAGCGCGCGGGATGAAATTTTGACATTTTTTTTTTGAAAAACCATTGGTTTTTTGATGTTTTTATGTTAAAATCGCTACGAACACTAAGGTTTTGGAAGGATTTCGTCTTGCGCGCGCGAATGTCCACTTTACCTTTTTTTTGCAAGGGATTCTTGAAGTTTGGTTATGTTAGAACAAGAAATGTCCACTTTAGCTTATTTTTGCAAGGGAAAGCGGGATCGTAACAAAACAACCGGATCTGGATCACATCGTTTTGCCTGAGACTTCCTCACGAAAATGATGAAAATGTGGCTGCGGCCTAGGCGCGGCGGGGGGGGCGCGCACCAGGGGCCCCAACAATAATTATTCTTTAGAAGTAATAATGTTCAACAACAACAACAACAACAACAACAACAACAACAACAACAACAACAACAACAACAATTACTAGACTGGGGACACTCCGTTCTCACCAGTGCCAGGGTTTTCATAGGAGGCGGGCAATACCCCCACTTTGTGGGGGGGCCGGTTCAAGCTCTACCAAATTTCCAAACGACTCTTCGCCACCACCCACACCCAGCTTCCCGCCCTATGACGTTCGGACACTTCACTTCGTGGCATGCGGACGACCGTGGCTACTATTCAGGACCCCGCGGCCGACGACGACGGCGTGCGCGCGCGAAGAAAAAACGAATGTGTCCAATATGGTATTATTTGACAGGGATGATGGCCTTGTCACGGCGGGCTCTTGGGGCCTCTTGAAGGCCTCCTGGGGCAACCTATGGCGCAACCAGTAGGGGGACGTTTTATTTTCGGCGGCCGAGGGCGCAACCTATGGCGCAACCAATAGGGGGGCGTTTTATTCTCGGCGGCCGAGGGCGCAACCTATGGCGCAACCGCAAGGGATTATGGCCCCTGGCAGGCGCGCGAACCCCGTTGCAAGAGCGTGCGAAAGTAGCTCGCGCGAGCTCATGTAACATAAATGTTGGAAAACCATTGGTTTTTTTAGGATTCGGACAGCGCGCGCGGGTGGAAATTTTGAAAAGTCGTGCAGGTGTTTTTCGAGGACCTACGGTGCGATTCGTGTGATTTTATGATGCGCGGTGCTAAAATTCTTAAGAACCCAATGGTTTTTGGAGATTTCGGCGTGCGCGCGCGAAGAAAAAACGAATGTGTCCCGCATGGTATTATTTGACAGGGATGATGGCCCTGGCAGGTGCGCAACCGTTGTCGCAGAAGTTCGAAAAAGTTGCTCGCAAAAGCCCGTTTGACAGAAATGTTTAAAAAGTGTTGGGTTTCCTACGAATCCGCAAGAGCGCGCGGGATGAGATTTTGACATTTTTTGTTGAAAAACCATTGGTTTTTTGATGTTTTTATGTTAAAATCGCTCCGAACACTAAGTTTTTGGAAGGATTTCGTCTTGCGCGCGCGAATGTCCACTTTACCTTATTTTTTGCAAGGGATTCTTGAAATTTGATTATATTAGAACAAGAAATGTCATTTTATAGTGTTTTTTGCAAGGGAAAACGGATTACAACAAAACAACCGGATCTGGATCACATCGTTTTACCTGAGGCTTCCTCACGAAAATGATGAAAATGTGGCTGCGGCCTAGGCGCGGGGGGGGGGGCGTGCACCAGGGGGCCCAACAATAATTATTCTTTAGAATTAATAATGTTCAACAAGGCGAGTACGGGTCTCTGGCATCCTGGGGGCAAGGTACCAGATCCCCGGCATGCCCCAAAATTGCGAGGGGGGGGGAAGGGTGGTCGCAACCGCAACGGCGCAACCAGCACCACCACAAGCTAATGGAAATGGATCAGTGAGGGCTCCCAATTGAATTCTCAGCAGACAACGGATGTGCGCGCCAGCGAAGCCAGCTCCTACAACAAACCTGTTCGGATTCGACTAGAGCTGCGCCCAGCTGTAATATAATCCTACTGGGACTGGGTCCAGCTCTGATAGAATCCCACTAGGGCTGTGTCCAGCTCAAAAAGAATCCTACTAGGGCTGTGTCCAGCTAAAAAAAAGAATCCTACTAGAGCTGCGCCCAGAATCCTACTAGGGCTGCGTCCAGCTCTAATGGGATGCTACCAGAGCTGCGTCCAGCTCTATAAAATCCTACTAGAGCAAAGTCCAACTCCAATAGAATCCTACTAGAGCTGCGTCCGGCTCTGGTAGAATCCTACTCGAGCTGGGTCCAACTCTAATAGAATCCTGCTGGAACTGCGTCGAGCTGTAGAGCTGCGTCCAGCCCAAATAGAATCCTACTAGAGCTGGGTCCAGCTCTCGTAGCCTCCTACTAGAGCTGGGTCCAGCTTTGAGGATCCTTCTAGAGCTGCGTCCAGTTCTGATAGGATCCTACTAGAGCTGATTCCAGCTCTGATCGAATTCTACTACACCTGCGTCCAGCCCTATTAGAAGCGTACTAGAGCGGCGTCCAGCTCTCAGTGAAACCTACCAGAGCTGCGCCCAGCTCCAATATAATCTGGATAAAACGTCGTCCAGCTCCCATGGGATCCTACTAGAGCTACGCCCAGGTATAATATAATCGTACTAAGTCCAGCTTTAATGGAATCCAACTAGAGCTGTGCCCAGCTCTAATAGAATCCTACTAGAGCTGTGTCCACGTCTGATAGATCCTACTAGAGCTGCGTCCAGCTCTAATAAAATCTTACTAGGGCTGGGTCCAGCTCGAATAGGATTATACAAGAGCTGCGTACAGCTCAAATAGAATCCTAGTAGAGCTGGGTACAGCCTAGTCGTCATCATCATCATCATCATCATCATCATCATCATCATCATCATCATTATCAACATCATCATCATCGTCATCGCCATCCTCATCACCAACACTCTACTTACTGTTGCATGTAACACCCCCGTCATCACCACCATCAGCATGATCAGCGGCATCATCCTCACCATTGCCCCAGCCATCATCAAACGATGCATTATCCTCATCCCAACTTTTCCAAGCCTGCAGATACGAGGTCTCGCACGTGAGGGTAATCCTGTTCCTCCTCATCCGTCTCCTCTTCCTCCTCCTCCTCCTCCTCCTCCTCCTCCTCCCGCTCTTCCTCGTACTCCTCCTCCTCCTCCTTCTCCTCTTGCCCCACCTCGCCCGCCTCGTCGTCATCAGCCTCATCATCGCCATCATCATCATCATCACCACCATCGTCCTCCTCAGCGTCACCATCATCTGTGCCACCATCGGCACTATCATCATATTCGTCATCGCCAGCATCATCATCATCATCATCATCATCATCATCATCATCATCATCATCATCATCATCATCATCATCGTAATCACCAGAGCTATCGTCATTGTCATCGTCACCATCATCACCATCAGCATCGCAATCAGCACCCGTATCTTCACCATGGCGATCCTCATACCAGAGTCAGCAGCAATCTCAACATCAAATTGCCACCATGTCACCATACCAGAATCATCATCATCATCACCAGCAGCATCATCAACGAAAAGAGGCGGGTCTCACGCGAGATGGCAAAGCGACCTTACGTGGCACGGCAGGCGCCACCGAGTGCCGCCTCACGGGGTTCGACGGCCATCCTCCTCCTCCGAATCCTCATCTTCACCCTCATCACCACCACCACCATCAGCATCAGCACCATCCAACATCATCACTACCAGCATCAGCACCATCACCATCACCATCAGCATCACCATCAACATCATCAACGAAAAGGTGCGGGTCTTACGCGAGATGGCATAACTACCTTACCTGGCACGGCAGGCTTCACCGAGTGCCGCCTCACGGGGTTCGACCGCCATCCTCCTCCTCTGAATCCTCGTCCTCACCCTCATCACCACCACCACCATCAGCACCATCAACAACATAATCAATACCAGCATACACATCATCACCATCATCAGCAGCATCACCAACATCACCATCAACGAAACGAGGCGGGTCTTACGCGAGATGGCATATAAACCTTACGTGGCAAGGCAGGCGCCACCGAGTTCCGCCTCACGGGGTTCGACCTCCATCCGCCTCCTCCGAATCCTCATCCTCACCCTCATCACCCACACCACCATCAGCATCAGCACTATCAACCACATCCTCAATACCAGCATCAACATCACCACCATCATCAGCATCAGCACCAGCAGCATCATCAACGAATGGAGGCGGGTCTCACACGAGATGGCATAGCGACCTTACGTGGCACGGCAGGCGCCACCGAGTGCCGCCTCACGGGGTTCGACGGCCATCCTCCTCCTCCGAATCCTCGTCCTCACCCTCATCACCACCACCACCATCAGCATCAGCACCATCAACACCATCATAAATACCAACATCACCATCATTACCATCATCATCAACATCACCATCATCACCATCAACGAAACGAGTCGGGTCTTACGCGAGATGGCATAGCAACCTCCGGGTCAGCATCAGCACCATCAACACCATCATACATACCGACATCACCATCATTACCATGATCAACATCACCAATATCACCATCATCACCATCAACACCTCAGGGGGTTCGACGGCCATCCTCCTCCTCCTCCTCCTCCTCCGCATCCTCATCCTCACCCTCATCACCACCACCACCATCATCAGTATCAGCATCATCAACAACATCGTCAAAACCAACATCAACAGCATCATCATCACCATCAGCATAGTTTTTTATCTTTCGACCATTTGAGGGGATGCTTTGACTAGTTTTAGTTCTTCCTCCAAAATCCCCATGTAGGAGGACAGGCCCGACCTAAATTCTACGCGTTTCTTTTGCGCGTGCCATCGGAGGCGGCGCCGGCGGTATTCGCCGGCCCCTGGCTCGCAGCTGGGGGGGACACATTCCCGGCGGCGTTCGACGGCTCCCCTTCGTCGTTGTCTGGCGCAGCGCACGGATCCGAGGCAGGGCGGCCCAGCGACGAGCCGCGCGCGCTGGCGCTCCGCTTGCGCAGCCACCTGCCCAGTTCACGTGCTCGGCTCGCTGCCACCTCGGGGCCGGTCGCGCCCCGGCCTGCGCCCGGGCAGCGCGACCACGGTTTTCGGGGAGTGCCTGCGCGCGCGCGGCGTGCCGGACGCTGGCGCGTTCGGCGCGCGCGACGCTCGTCGCGGGCGTGCGCGCGACATGCCGCGCAGCGGCGGTCACGTAGCGCGCCGCGTTGCTCCTGGGTTCTTACCTGCCGTTTGACCGCGCCGAGTCCGCGGCCGTGCTCGAAGCAGCGGTCGCGGCGAGCGGGGGCGAAGACGAGCAAGACGCAGCTTGCGCCCGTGCGCTGGCACGCCGCGGGCGCAGCCAGGCGCCGGCGGACATATCGGCGCGTTCTGCGCCTCGGCCGAGGAGCCGAACGTGCGCCGCAGCCGCGAGAGCGCTCGCGCACTCCGAGTCTCTCGTATAAAAGACCCTGCTGGGCTGCGTTCGCAAGCTGTGCTGCAATCCGCGCGCTGGGTCGGGCAGTGGATGCCGCGCACTGTGTCGCGCGGCGTGCAGCGCGGCGCCCTCGAGCTGCGCCGCGCTGCCCCGCTGCGCGCCACGCCAATCTTCGGGGCGCGGCAGCGCCTGGCAGGCAGATTGGCGCGGGGAGCCCCACACTGGCACTCGTCAAGGGGCCCCTGGGGCATTTGTGTTGGAGCACGGCGCGCGCGTTGTGCGGAGGCACGGATGCCTTGGGGGGGCCCGCCACGCGTGCGGTTTGCGCGGCGGCTTGTGCGGCTTGCGCGGTCACGCGCGCGACGCGCGGGAGACGGAGGAGCGCGCCACGAGAAGCGCTGCGCCTGCGTCGGGCGCGCGGGGCTCCGGGCCCAGCCCTGCGCAACGCGGTGCAGGGCGTGCCGTTCTTCTTCCCCGCGTCCAGCCATGCATTCCTTGTGTACTTCGCTCTGGCGTCGGGCGGTCTTCTCGCTCCCGCCTCGCTGTGCCGCGCGTTTGCGCGCGGCCGCGCGTCGTCTGTCGGGTGCAGCCACGCCCGCGGATGGAGAACGGAAAAACACGCCTCGCGCCCGGCAACCTGCGCGCACATTCGTCTCAGCATGCTGCAGGCGATGCCCCGAGAGGCAGGCCTGGCGGCTTTCAACACGCAGCTCTCGCCTTGCCGCATCACCTCTCGCAAAACAATACACGAGAATGGACGCGGCCCGTGTTGGCTCTCGGGTCTCCGGTGGCCGTTCGGGGTGATGCGGGCATCCCCAGGGAGCGCTCTTGGCGAGGCGCAGCCGCGGGAGCGCATCCCGAGGCAACAGCTCCCCCAAGAGCCAGCGAGCGCGGCCGAACGCCCCTCCAGCAAGCGCCCCCGGAAAGCTCTGGGCTTCCTGGACGAGGGGCGGGCGATCCGCGGGGGGGGGGGGCGAGGCAGCGTGCACTTTCCTTGTGGGCCCCGCGGGGGCACTTCGGGGGGCACTGGGGGGCCCCTTTCAAGCCACTTCTCTGCAATTGTTTCGGGCATGCCCTCCTACAGGCGGTCTTTGGCCGAAAAATAAAGCATGGTGTAAAGAAGCTCGAGGAGAGTCAACAATGGTAGACCAATCATCCCCGGACCACTACTTTCTGACTACTCTTGCATACTCCTCCCGTAGAAGGGCATGCCCGACTTGACGCAACGCTCGATCCCCAGCGTTTCTTCCGCTTGCCCCCCTCCCCCCCTGCCGCCGCCCGCCCGAGAAGCCGCGGGCACCCCGGGGGGGTGCTCTTTCGCCAGACCGCCGCCCTCGCACGCGGCGGGCGGGCCCCCGCGGGGTCGAGCGCGGCTTTGGGGCCCGCGGCCCGCCCGCGCGGCGCGGGTCATATGACGTGTTCTGGTATAGCGACGGCGCGAGTTGCAGAGCAAGCTCTGCCCTTGACGAGTGGGCGACTTCTTGGCGGCGAGCGCGAGGGGGGGAAAAAGGAGAGGCGGGCCTTCTCAGGAGGCTCGGGAGTTCCCGGGCCCGCCCGGTGAGCCGTTTTCTGGACCTTCCCCGAGGACAAGACAACGACTTCTCGGAAGGCGCGATGGCTTCCGAGAAGTCCGACCGCCTTCTGAAAAAGCCTTTCCCCTTTCACTTCCCCCCCCTCGCTCGCCGCCGAACTCCGGCAGCCCCGAACCCAAAAAAACCTGCTCATCTCTCGGGGGCGCACCCTTTGCTTCCACCGCCTGCCGCCGGCGTTCCGCCGGCCTTCCGCGGGCGGAGGCGGCCTCGTTCTGCTTCCGCCGCCGCCTGCCGCCGAGGAGGAGATGGCAGCTCCTTGGGTCCTCGAAGGCAGGGCCTTTCCTGGAACGCCACGAAGGGAGGAGGAGGGGGAGGAGGAGGAGGAGGAGGGGGGAGGAGGAGAGGAGGAGGAGGAGGAGGAGGGAAGGGGGAGGACTCTCCCTCCTCCTCCTCCTCTCCTCCTCCCCCTCCTCCTCCCCCTTATCCTGCTGCTCCTCCTCCTCCTCCTCCTCCTCCTCTCCTCCTCCTCCTCCTCCTCCTCCTCCTGTTCCCCTCCTCCTACTCCTCCTCCTCCTCCTCCTCCTCCCTCCTCCTCCCCCTCCTCTCCTCTCCTCCTCCTCCTCCTCCTCCTCCTCCTCCCTCCCTCCTCCTCCTCCTCCTCCTCCTCCTCCTCCTCCTCCTCCCCCTCCTCCTCCTCCGTGATTGCGGGCGGCCGCATCCCAAACCTCCCTTGCAGGAGGCGCCCCCCGGCCCCCTCGCTCCTCGGCGGGCGCCCGCCTCTCCGTGGCAGCTCGCGGGAGCCTCCCGTGCCATCTCGTTGGCTCCTGCGATTCGACGCTCGCCGACGCTGCATCGACGCTACATCGACGCTACATCGACGTCAGAGCGGCGCCGTCTCATCGACTCCCGGACGCGCATCCACGCGAAAGACGGAATTCAGAGGTCACGCCCAGCTCCCATGATCTGCTACCGAAGCCCTCCCACCCCCTCCCCTCCCCCCCTCCCCCTGAGCCTGTTCTTTTTGATCCCGGCAAATTCGCCTGCATGGAAGAGGGGGGGGACTTGAACCTCAAGCAAGCCGCACACGACCTGCACGTGACACGTGCGGAAACCACGCAAGTCGAAAGGCGCTTGCACGCTTCGTCTGAAGAGGGGCAAAACGGAACGGAACGGAAGACCCGAAAGGGGGAGAGCACAGCACAGAATATACCAGAAAGCGACCCGCGAGCACACGCGCGCGGCCCGCCCTGCGCCAGCCTCGGACGAACCAGCAACCATGCAGGGGGGCGCGACGCCGCGAACGCCATGCAGGCAACTTGCCCGACTCCTTTTGATACCAGCCTGGAACATACCCCTATCGCTATGCTGGGCACCTCCTCATCACGATGCCAATCTTAGGGATCCCCTTATTTTTGAGGGCGAATCCCCAAGATCGTCATCGCCCTTTGGCGTGTCCATCTCAGGGATAGGGATACGCTCGCGGCTGGTAATGCTGTTCCTGCTACCCCCTCCCCCCCCGGAGCGCCGGAGCGGGCTCCTGCTCGGCGGCGGGCGCGCCGGCCGTGTGGGAGCCCGTGTTGGCCCTCGCAGCCGGGAGCGGGGGCGCCGAGGGGGGGGGGGCGGCGAGGAGCGGGGGCCCCGGCCCTGGCACGGGGCCTCGTCTTGCCACATCGCCCGGGCGTCCCTTCCCTGTGCAGTCTTCGGTCTCGTGCGCGTCCTTGCTCGCTCGATGGTCCAGGAGGCTCCTCCAGGGTCCTCGCCGACTGAGCGATGCCAGGTCGTCTGCGGCGCGCAAAGGAAGGCAGGGGGAGGGGGGAGGGCTTCTTAGAAGTGCCCTGCTTCGTAGGAGGCCCCGGCCAACGTCTATAGAGAAGGCCAGCGCCTTCTAAGATGCCTCCCCCCCTCCCCCTGCTCCCCTCTGCGCGTGGCCGACATTGGCAGGCACGAGCTGGATCGAGTCGAGAAATCGAATCGGATCGGAAGAGGGTCGGGTCGCCAGCGAATCGTCCCGAAGCGGATCGAAAGCGGATCGCCGCGCCAGGCTCTAGCTGGCACCCGGCTGGTGCCGGTGAAACAGACCGACTCGCATGGAATCGGAATCGCGGCCCCCGCTGGCGAATCGAATGGCATCGCATCGGATCGTAGGCGGCACTGCATCGGTTCACCGATCCCCCCTCCCCACTGGCACGGCCTCGGCCCCACTGGCGCCGATGTGCTCCCCCAGACGGAGGTCCAGGCTGTTGTCTCTTCGGGCTTCGAGGGGCCTGTCCCCCACTGGGGGCGTGTGCTGGTGGGGCTGTGGTGACATGGCCAGGTGAGGAGTGGGATAGGCGAAACGATGCTGAGGAAGAGAGCGAGGAGGAGGACGAGGAGGAATATGAGGAGGAGGAGGAGGAGGAGGAGGATGAGGAGGAGCAGGAGGAGGAGGTAGAGGGGTAGGAGGAGGAGGAGGTGGAGTGGGAGAACGAGGAGGAGGAGGAGGAGGACGAGGAGGATAAAGAGGAGGAGAAAGAGGAGGAGAAGAAGGGACCCTGACACCCTCACGTCGTGGAGAACGTGGAGAAGTAACGACTGAAGAAGTCTCGCAACTGCGGCGCGTGCGTCGTCGTCGTCGCCGTCGCCGTCGCCGTCGCCGTCGCCGTCGCCGTCGCCGTCGTCGCCGTCACCGTCGCCGTCGCCGTCATCGTCGTCGTCGTCGTCGTCGTCATGCGCTCCGCGCTGGGCATCCGCGACGCAACGCCCCGCGGTGCACGGGAGCGCGGCCCAGGGGCGCGCGGCCCGCGGGGGTGTGGGCTCGCTCCTCCCGAGAGACTGCGGTAGGCCTTGAACGATCTTGACCGCCTGCATCGGCGTCAGTGGCGGCATCAGGACCAACCACCGGCGGAGCCGACGGTGAAACCGACACCAACCGAAACCGACGGGCCGAACGGCGCCCAAGGATGCAGCCAACGCCGACGGCGGCCGAACGCAACCGACTTCGACGCCCATCCAGAACACTCCGACGCCCTGATTTGTTGAAAGCCATTCAACATGGGGCCAGAGAACATGGGGTCGGAGGATCTAGCCGCATCGCCGATGCGTCGGCGATGTGGTGACGACGTCGGGATCAGGAAAACACGGGCCGGGATCGCGCCGCATCGCCGACGCATCGGCGACGCGACGCGATCCTCCGACCCCGTCTACTCTAGCCACTGCAGGTCCCGACCCCACCAAACCTGCTTTGGATTTCGAATTGTGCATTGTCGGTCCCGGAGACTGGCGGGCGCCCCGCAAACCGAAAATGGCCCAACACTTTGCATAGCATGTTCCCTCTATCCCAAATGCGGGGAAAGTGTGGTTCATGTGATGCATCCGCCTCCTCACTCACTCACTTCCGCCTTCCTCCTCCACACCTCCCTTATCAGACTTACACTCATGCACGCTCGCGCTTGCATTTACAAGCGCACTCACACTCCCTCATTCTCGGACCACGAACACTCAGGCACACTCGTACCCAGACTCACTCATGCCTAGGCTCATTCCCACTCCGACCCGCGCGTTCTCAGATTCATCCCGTCTCACACTCAATCAATACCAAGCCACTCAGAATGGGCATTACTCATCCTCCGACTCATTCATGCTCAGACCCGCTCATACCCAACTCCACTCATTCTCACACCCGCTCACACGCAGACCTACTATCAGAATGATGCTTCCTTGCACTCATCTTCAAACTTACGCAGACTCACTCCCATGCAGACTCACACACAAACACACACACACACACACTCGGACGCTCTCAGACTCACACCCACTCATAATCACGCAACCAGGCGTAGTCATCTGCAGACCAACTCATAGTCGAACTCATCCACACAATATAACTCGGACACGCTCGCCCTCAGATTTGTCTATCGGGACACACTCATAACCACTCTCATTCGTACACAGACCACCTGGAGTGGCAGGCATGGCGTCAGGGCCTCCAAAGGAGGGGACGAACAATGGGCGTTTCACGGGCCCGGTCGTGCCGTGAGCCCGGCTTGCCTGGGTACGTCCGTTTCTTGTCTTTGCCCTTAGCCCCATGACCATCGCGATGTAGCAGGCATGGAACTTGGTCAACCGAAGGGGTGCGACCAACAGCGTTACACGGGCCCGTTCGCGCTGAGATCGTGGGGATGTCTTACGCGAAACAACCGGTTTGCCAAGGTAGACACGTCTTTTGTTCCTCATAGCCCCATGACCATCGCAATGTAGAAGGTATGGCACTTGGGCCGACCAGGGGTGTGCTGTTCGAGCTCAGATTCTGGTGACCTCGCAGGCGCTGAAATTACAGGATCCCCTCAGGAATGTCCAGACGTATCCATGTACCCCGACCCATTCACATCCAAGC
The DNA here is from genome assembly GCA_963575745.1 of Prorocentrum cordatum. Lineage (NCBI taxonomy): Eukaryota > Dinophyceae > Prorocentrales > Prorocentraceae > Prorocentrum > Prorocentrum cordatum. Next base: position 364,137 of record CAUYUJ010009902.1, read on the forward strand.
CCGCTCATACCCAGACGCACCGATATTCAGCCGCACATTCTTCAGCTCGACACTCACCAAGGCCCAGTTGCATCCATGTGTTCATACGCACGCCCATTCATGCTCAGCCGCTCGTCCACTGACTCGCTCACACTCGGGCTCACCTATACCCAAGCACCCAGAAAGGAACGCGCTGGAACATTGAAGCACGTGCGTGGATGGTGCAGCTTCGCGATGCGCACAGATGGCCTCCCCAGGTAGTCTCAGCTGGCCTCAGCAGGCCCCCCGAGTAGCCCAAGTCGGTCTCGACAACCCAAGGGCGCCGCCTGAGGGCCACTCGGGGGGCCTGTTCAGGTCAGCTGAAGTTCCCTGAGTGGGGGGGGCGGCAGGTGGCGGGGACTACCTGGGGGGGCGGGGCGTCTGTGCTGTGCACAACCTGAAGTCGTACCAGCTGGGAGTATCTGCGTCTCTTGACTGTCTCGCTGCGAGGGGATCTGAGACTGTTTCGCCTCCCTCGTCCGATGCGCCCCCCCCGCGGGGGAGGGCCTGCTCATCGTGGGCTCGCTCTCGAAGGTGGACCGCTCCTCTGGCGCGAACACCGCAGCCGCAGCACTAGCGCTGCAGGACACGTCGGCCTCTCGCGCGCGCTCGCTCGCACACTCAGGTGGGGAAGAGGAGGAGGAGGAGGAGGAGGAGGAGGAGGAGGAGGAGGAGGAGGAGGGGGAGGAGGAGGAGAGGAGGAGGAGGAGGAAGAGGAGGAGGAGAATAGGAGGAGGAGGGGGGAAGGAGGAGCTGGAGGGGGGGGGGAGGAGGAGGAGGAGGAGGAGGAGGAGGAGGAGGAGGAGGAGGAGGAGGAGGAGGAGGAGAGAGGAGGAGGGGGAGGGGAGGAGGAGGGGGAGTGGGGAGGGGGGGGGGGGGAGCAGGCCTCCAGAAGGGCGAGCCCCTTCCGAACCCGACCTGTTCAATAGCTCCGTGTCTACCCCCATGGCGGCCTGCGCCGGCTCTCGCTCGAGAACCCGCGCCGGCCTTCCTAGCCGCAGGGCTCGAACGCTCAGCTCCTCAGAACCACTGGGAGTTCTCGGCCAGTCCAGGAGGAGGAAGAGGAGGAGGATGAGGAGGAGGACGAGGAGGAGGAGGAGGAGGAGGAAGAGGAGGAGGAGGAGGAGGAGGAAGAGAAGGCCCTCCTCCTCCTCCTCCTCCTCCTCCTCCTCCTCCTCCTCCTCCTCCTCCTCCTCCTCCTCCTCGTTGTCCTTCTCCTCCTCTGCGCTGCGCCGCGGCCTGACAGGGCGAAGGGCGGCCTGAGTGCGGCCAGCAGGGGCAGAAGTTTCACCCTCGCTTTTTCGGCCAGATGGGCTGCGGCCCGCAGGCCGACGGGAGTTGGGACCGATGGGCCAATGTTCCACCACCACTACCATAGGTAGGAGAGGGCGGCGGAGGAGGAGGAGGAGGAGGAGGAGGAGGAGGAGGAGGAGGAGGAGGAGGAGGAGGAGGGGGGCCTCCCCATCCCCCCTTCTCCCCCGTCCTGCCCAACTGTGGCAGTGGTGGTGGAGAGTTGGCCCATCAAGGACAGCTCGTGCCGAGCTGCTTGGAGCCCTCGGGGGCCCAACCTCTCTCTCTCCTTGGAGACTCCCGTGCCGCTCCCGCGAGGCGCGGACCCCTCCGCGACCTCGCGCCGCCGCCCACGAGACGGGCTCGCGACTGCGGCACGGGCCGCGGGGCGCGAGGCGCGGCTCCTATAGTCGGAGGCTGGGCGAGGGCTGGCAGATCCGTGGCTGCCAAAACGGTGCCCCCAAAAGAAAAAAACATGTTTTTTGATTCGCGGGTCGAGAGCGCACCTCTTCCGGTCGAAGCTCAGCGGGCCGCGCGAAGCTTGAATTAACCAGAGATGGGGGGGAAAAGGGGGGCAGCAAGACAAACAAAAACAAAGATTTCTGGAATAGAGCTCAGCACGCCGAATGTCGAGCGGGCTGCTTCCCGAAGGAAACGAAAGTCCCGGAGCTCCGTTCTAGCAGCCACGGGCTTGCCAGCCTTCGCCTGGCCTCTGACCCAGGCCCCCGACGTCGTCATGTTTCTCGCAGCGTCGACCCCCAGAGAGCTGGACCCCTGCCCCAGGGAGCGGCCAAGAGGGGGGTGTCCAAGAGGGGGGGGTGCAAATCATGACCGGCGGCATGTGCACGGCCCAGCGGGGGGGGCAGGGACGTCATGAAGCAAGAAGAGGCGCCATGAAATCTGGGGAAACATCATGGCCCCCGCCATGATATTTCCCCCCCCCCAGTCATCACCCCCCTCTTTGCTGCCCCCGACCCCCCGAGGGCTGGACCCCTGCCCCGGGACGGGCTTCTCCTCCAAAAGCGTGGTCGACAGGCCCCATATAGGGGGCCCGCGGAGGCCGAAGACGACAGAAGCCAGGGCAGAAGCCCGCCGTTCCGTCTTCTCGGCGCGAGGGGGCCTGGGCACCCCTGCGGGGGACCGCCCTTTTCGGCGCCAGGGTGAGGTCGGGCCTGCCCCCCATGCAGGGGGACTTTCTGGACGAAAATGAACAAAGACAGTCAAACAATGCACTCCAAATCGTCAAAAATGATAGCACATCGTCCCCAGAGTATTTCCCTACCTAGGCTCTGCCTAGAAGGGTTCTTACTCTCTTAGCTTAAAGGGGCCGGGCAGTGCAAAGCGCCCCGGGCGGTTCCCCCAGTCCCCGCCCCGCGGTTCCCCCAGTCTCCTGGGAGCTTTAGCTTTAGCTTTAGCGTTAGCTTTAGATTTACTTTAGCTTAGCTGCAGCTTAGCTGCAGCTTAGCTTTAGCTTAGCGTTTCGCTTAGCGGTTAGCTTAGCGGTTAGCTTAGCTTTAGCTTAGCTCTAGCTTAGCTTTAGCTTAGCTGTAGCTTAGATGTAGCTTAGCTGTAGCTTAGCTTTAGCTTAGCTGTAGCTTAGCTTTAGCTTGGCTTTAGCTTAGCTTTAGCTTAGCTTTAGCTTAGCTGTAGCTTAGCTTTAGTTTAGCTGTTGCTCAGCTTTAGTTTAGCTTTAGCTTAGCTTTAGCTTAGCTTTAGCTTAGCTGTGGCTTAGCTTTAGCTTAGTTTTAGCTTAGCTTTAGCTTAGCTTTAGCTTAGCTTTAGCTTAGCGTTACTGTTACTACTAATGCTGCTTTCCTAGGGGTTCCAACTCCTAGGTGGGGTCGCACTGGGATAATTTCTAACTATTTGGGAGTTTTCTTCGCGTAGAGAGACAGGCCCGACTTCACGCCAGGGGCCTCTTTGGGACATCCACGCGCCGATGGGGACCTCCAGGGGTCCCCCGGGAGGGACCTCTGGAGACCCTCGGGGGCGGTGGCAGGACAGGGCAGCGTCGAAGGTGAGCGGGGCAGACGATCAGCATCGTACATACATACATACATGCATGCATACATACACATACATACACATGCACACATACATACGCACATACATACATACATACATACATACATACATACATACATACATACAGACAGACAGACAGACAGACAGACAGACAGACATACACACATGCATACATACACAATACTACATACCTGTATGCATACATCAATGCACACACATGCATACATGCATACATGCATACATGCATACATGCATACATGCATACATGCATGCATGCATGCATGCATGCATGCATGCATGCATACATACATACATACATGCATGCATACACACATACATACATACGTACACACATACATGAACATTAGATCTCTCTCTCTCTCGTATTGGTTTGTGTTTTTCCCTACTAGGCTCTGCCTAGAAGGGTTCTTACTCTCTTAGCTTAAAGGGGCCGGGCGGTGCTAAGCGCCCCGGGCGGTTCCCCCAGTCCCCGCCCCGCGGTTCCCCCAGTCCCCTGGGAGCTTTAGCTTTACCTTTAGCTTTAGCTTTAGCTTAGCTTTAGCTTAGCTGTAGTTTAGCTTTAGCTTAGCTGTAGCTTTAGCTTAGCTTTAGCTTAGCTTTAGCTTAGCTTTAGCTCAGCTCTCGCTTAGCTTTAGCTTAGCTGTAGCTTAGCTTTAGCTTAGCTTTAGCTTAGCGTTAGCTTAGCTTTAGCTTAGCTTTAACGTAACTTTAGCTTAGCTTTAGTCTAGATTTAGCTTAGCTTCCGCTTAGCTTCAGCTTAGCTTCAGCTTATAGTTAGCTTAGTTTTAGCTTAGCTTTAGCTTAGCTTTAGCTTAGCTTTAGATTTAGCTTAGTTTCAGCTTAGCTTCAGCTTAGCTTTAGCTTAGCTTTAGCTTAGCTTTACTGCTACTACTAATGCTGCTTTCCTAGGGGCTCCAACTCCTAGGTAGGGTCGCACTGGGATAATTGTTGTTTTCCCTCTCTCTCGCTCCCTCTATATTTCTATACATATATATATATATATATAATTATATCTATATATATATATCGATATACAACACTGCGCTGGCGCTTCACGTCATGCACCTTGGTCCTTGAAATTTGGTATGCAGGCGGAACTGCAAGAAGGTCAAGCCGTCAAGTCAGTGAGAACCTCTTGCTGCCTTCTCCGGCATAGCGGTTAGAATAATGTTGTGTGCATTCCTTGCTCCATGTTTCTGTTTCCTCATTCTCGCCATACCCTGCGTATTCTCCCCATCCTCCTCAGCTCTTTTTGCGAAGGCTCCTCCTTGGCGAGTCTCTGGGGGCCTCACACAAGCTTTTCAAGCTTTCCCAAGACCTTCTGGAGGTCTCCTGGGCGTCGTCTGGGGGCCTCTGGGGGCTTCCTCGGGCCACCCTGCCTCCAACCGCGGTCTCCCTGAACGACCGGGTCACGATTTGGAATGCTTCAGAGGGTGTCTTGGTGCCATCTTGGGCCGTCATGTGGCTCTCTTAGGCCATCTTGGAACCCTGTTGTGCCGTCTTGGGACTCTCTTGGACTGCCTGGAAACCCTTTCGCATGGTAGTGGGGCGATTTTCGAGCCTCCAAGGCGGCTTCGGACGCCCAGAAGACCGCCGTCTTGGAGCGTCGGGAACCCGAAGAGAGGAAAACCCCCAAATTCACAAAAAAAAAAAACAGAAAATCAATGATGGTTGTCTCTTGGGGCCTCCTTGGGAGTGCTCTTGGAGGCCTCTTGGGACGTTTTGGAACAATCTTTGGAGTATGACGGCTTCTTTGGGGTCGTCGTGGACCGTCTTGGAGCGTTCAGGGATCGTTTCGGAAGCGCGCCAGAACGCCTGATACTCACATGGTGGGGATAATAAGTTTCGGGGTCCAGAGAGTGTTATAAACTACTTCCGACAGGCCGCAGCATGAAGGACAGTGCGGAGGATGATGAGGAGGTTGCTGTGGTTGTTCGTGTTGTTACTGTTGGTGTTATAGTTACTGTCGTTGTTGTAGATGTTGCAGTTGTTGTTGATCATGGAAATGATGATGCTGATGCTGATGCTGATGCTGACGCTGATGATGATTGTGAGGAAGAGGGGAAGGGGTGGGAGGAGCAGATACTAGTAGCAGTAAGAGTACAAGTAGTAGTAGCAGCAGCAGCAGCAGAAGGCAGTAGTAGTATTAGTAGTAGTCGCAGTCGTAGTAGTGCGAGTAGTGATAGTAGTCGTAGTCGTAGTCGTAGTCGTAGTCGTAGTAGTAGTAGTAGTAGTAGTAGTCGTCGTCGTCGTCGTCGTCGTCGTCGTCGTCGCCGTAGTAGTAGTCGTAGTAGTAGTAGTAGTCGTAGCACTAGTAGTAGCAATAGTGGTAGTAGTAGTAGTAGTAGTCGTCGTCGTCGTCGTCGTAGTAGAAGTAGTAGTAGTAGTAGTAGTAGTAGTAGTAGTGTTATTAGTGTTAGTAGTGTTAGTAGTAGTAGTAGTAGTAGTAGTCGTCGTAGTTGCAGTCGTAGTCGTAGTCGTAGTCGTAGTAGTAGTAATAGTAGTAGTAGTAGTAGTAGTAGTAGTAGTAGTAGTGGTAGTAGTAATAGTTATAGTACTACTCGTAGTAGTAGTCGTAGTAGTAGTAGTAGTAGTAGTATTAATAATAAGAATAATGGTAGTAGTAGTAGTAGTAGTAGTAGTAGCCGTCGTAGTCGTAGTCGTAGTCGTAGCCGTACTCGTAGTAGTAGTAGTAGTAGTAGTAGTAGTAGTAATAGTCGTAGCTGCAGCCGTAGTAGTAGTAGTAGTAGTAGTAGTAGTAGAAGTAGTAGTAGTAGTAGTAGTAGTAGTAGTCGTAGTAGTAGTCGTAGTCGTAGTCGTAGTCGTAGTCGTAGTAGTAGTAGTAGTAGTAGTAGTAGTAGTAATAGTGGTAGTTAAAAAAATAGTAGTAGTAGGAGCAGCAGTCGTAGTAGTAGTAGTAGTAGTAGTAGCAGCAGCAGCAGTAGTGTAGTAGTAGTAGTAGTAGTAGTAGTAGTAGTAGTAGTAGTAGTAGTAGTAGTAGTAGTAGCAGTAGTAGTAGTAGTAGTAGTAGTAGTAACGTAGTCGTAGTAGTAGTAGTAGTAGTAGTAGTAGTAGTAGTAGTAATAGTCAGTAGTAGTAGTAGTAGTAGTCGTAGGTAGTAGTCGTAGTAGTCGTAGTAGTAGTAGTAGTAGTAGTAGTAGTAGTAGCAGCAGTAGTAGTAGTAGTAGTAATCGTAGTAGTAGTAGTAGTAGTAGTAGTAGTAGTAGCAGTAGTAGTAGTAGTAGTAGTAGTAGCAGTAGCAGTAGCAGTAACAGTAGCAGTAGCAGTAGTAGCTAATTGTTGCTGTTGGGGAGGGAGGAAGGAGGAGGAGGAAGGAGGGAGAAAGGAGCAGGGGGGGGATTTTGAACATCATCCTGGCGAAAAGCCCAACCATATGCAACCGCGTTGTGGGTACCGCTCTCGGTGGAACCCCGTAAGGGGCCACGATCCTCATGAGGGGTGTGCCGAAATGGGTAGGGGGACGCATGCAAACCCTGCCGCTGGGGCCTTCGGTGGAGCTCCCTAAAGGGGCCGCGATCCTCGTGAGGGGTGTGCCGAAATCGGCGGGGGGGCCGCGTGCAAACCCTGCCGCTGAGGCCTTCGGTGGAGCTCCCTATGGGGACGCGATCCTCGTGAGGGGTGTGCGGACATGCGCGGGGGGGCGCATGCAAACCCTGCCGCTGGGGCCTTCGGTGGAGCCCCCTAAAGGGCCAGTATCCTCGTGAGGGGTGTGCCGAAATGGGCGGGGGGACGCATGCAAACCCTGCCGCTGAGGCATTCGGTGGAGCTCCCTATGGGGCCGCGAGCCTCGTGAAAGGGTGTGCCGACATGGGCGGGGGGACGCATGCAAACCCTGCCGTTGGGGCCTTCGGTGGAGCTCCATATGGGGCCGCGATCCTGGTGAGGGGTGTGCCGACATGGGCGGGGGGACGCATGCAAGCCCTGCCGCTGGGGCCTTCGGTGGAGCTCCCAATGGGGTCGTAAGGGGCGTGCCGAAGTGGGCGGGGGGACGCATGCAAACCCTGCCGCTGGGGCATTCGGTGGAGCTCCCTATGGGGCCGCGATCCTCGTGAGGGGTGTGCGGAATTGAGCGGGGGGATGCGTGCAAACCCTGCCGCTGGGGCCTTCGGTGGAGCTCCCTATGGGGCCACGTTCCTCGTGAGGGGTGTGCCGAACTGGGCAGGGGGACGCATGCGAACCCTGCCGCTGGGGCATTCGGTGGAGCTCCCTATGGGGCCACGTTCCTCGTGAGGGGTGTGCCGAAATGGGCAGGGGGACGCATGCAAACCCTGCTGCTGGGGCCTTCGGTGGAGCTCCCTAAAGGGGCCACCACGATTCTCGTGAAGTGTGTGCTGGAATGGGCGGGGGGACGCATGCAAACCCTGCCGCTGGGGCCTTCGGCGGAGCTCCATATGGGGCCGCGATCCTCGTGAAAGGGTGTGCCGACATGGGCGGGGGGACGCATGCAAACCCTGCCGCTGGGGTCTTCGGTGGAGCTCCCTACGGAGCCACGATCCTCGTGAGGGGTGTGCCGACATGGTGGACATGCGGCGCGCAGAAACAGGAATGGGAGGAGGGAGGGGGGGGGAGGAGGAAGGGGCAGCGGGAGGAGGTGAAACGCGGGGCCCACCACCACAGGATGGTTTGGAAAAACAAGCAACTGCAAGCCTATCAAATTCCTGTTAACAAAAACTATCAATTAACAAAGGCTTTCAAATCCCCATGTGGGGGGGTCATCTCGGGCATTTTCCGGCGACCGTAAAAAACCCGAGACACAAAAGGTTGCCCGTTGGGGGAAGGACGATAATTATCGTAGTCGTAGTACTTAATGAGAATGAAAATACTGACGAAAAATAGTACAACTCGTACCCGTAGTAGTAGTAGTAGTAGTTCGAGTAGTCGTAGTAGTCGTAGTAGTAGTAGTCGTAGTAGTAGTATTAGTAATCGTAGTAGTAGCAGTAGTAGTAGTAGTAGTAGTATTATTATTAGTAGTAGTAGTAGTAGTAGTAGTAGTAGTAGTAGTAGTAGTAGTAGTAGTAGTAGTAGTAGTAGTAGTAGTAGTAGTAGTTTAGTAGTAGTAGTAGTAGTAGTAGTAGTAGTAGTAGTAGTAGTAGTAGTAGTAGTAGT
>CAUYUJ010009902.1:380117-392617 GCA_963575745.1 Prorocentrum cordatum
TCGCATGTGCAACGTTTGTGGGTTCACAGCGTCCAGAACTGCCCCAGAGGCCTCCAACATCGTCCCCAGTCGGCCTCACACGCCCCCAAGGTGGGCCCAAGAGAGCCCAAGATAGCCCCAAGACGGCGCAAGAGGGCACCAAAACGGCCCCAAGAGGGGCCCAAGAAGGGGGCCCAGAAACCGAAAAGTCTAGCCTTCAGCCCCAAGAGGCCCCCAGGAGGCCCCAAGAGGCCCCCAAGAGGCCCCAAGGGGCCCCCAAGAAGCACTCCAAGAAGCCCCAAGAGGCCCCCAAGAAGCCCCAAGAGGCCCCAACACGGCCCCCGAGAGGCCTCAAAACTGCCCCCCAGAGGCCCCCGAGACGCCAACCATGAGAGCCCAACCAACATCCATGAGGCCTCTGATCCACCACCACCCGCCTCCGAAAAGTGGAAGTCGCCGAACGGCACCGCATTGACAACAACACCCCAACAAATGACAGCGGCGAGGCAAAATGGGCCGGCGAAATGAGCGAAGCGATAAGCTGGTCACTCTCATGACCTTCTACCACGAGCCGACAAACGACGCCAGGAGGAACATGACACATCAATATGGATTGGCGTGCCTCCGAGGAGGCCCGTCTGGGCAGTCTTTGTCACTCTCGGTGTTCAACCATTCTTCATCATCCTTCGGAATGTTCACGTAGTGTTTCGCCCGCACGGATTTAGCATCTCTGATGCATATGGGCACTTTCGTTGAATTTTGAGCATCACCTGGAACATCGATGTGGTAGACATGCTTCCTGAAATTGCCCATACAGTCCATACAATCCTGACGGCAACCCATGCAGCAAGCGTCGTCATCGCCAACGGGAACCGTTCGCAGAAATTCTTCAAAACACGGGAAAAACTTCCGTGGAATTGCATGGAAGACATCACAGCTCCCACCATCACCCAGCTCGCAATTGTTTACTGGCCATTCGAAAGCGTTCATGTTGTTCTTCATGTTGCAACCCCATGATCCCGCTTCTCTCGTATGCATCCATCGCATGATGAAAACATAATCGTATGCAACGTCATGCTCGGCGGAATAGTCAAGAACCATTCTGGCCGCGGTTTGCAAGCCCCCTTGCTGCGTGCCATTCTGAACTCTGTTCATTGTTAACTTGCGCAGACGGTCCCCGTATATTTCAGAGATCGCACGGTCAACACTGTAAGATGGAGTGAAGGTGCGCGGGCCATTGCAGTGGTAGCTTGTGCCCAGCACGTCAACGGCGTACCCCAGGCCTTCCAGCTCGGCTATGAAGGCAAAGTGATCGGCCGCAATGTACTCCTTGTGTCGCTCCAGCGCCTCCGGCGTACAAGTGAACCTGTGAAGATGATAGCCGAGATCTCTGCCCACGACCGCTTCGTCGTTCTCCTCTCGGGTCGGGCGAAAGGGGGGGCGAGCAAAATGGGGGTTTGAGAACCAGCTCGCGTAGCTGACTTTCCCGGCGCCGGAGGCGGCCTATGTGTCGAGGAATGGGCCCCTCGGTGAGGCCGAAACCAGCTGCACGCAGCAAATTTCGTAGCCCCCCCTTTCCATCGGGGATCTTCTGACCCGGGTCAATCCAGACCCGGGTCAGCAGGAAACCAAAAACTGCAATGCAGGAAAAAAAAAAAAAACTGCCACGCAGGTCTTCGCACACCCGGGTCAGCCAGTGTGTGCGGCCGCCTCGCGGCCACGAGCGGCTCCCAAGCCCGGGTCAGCCAGAGGGGGTCTTCGCAGGATCCTGCAGGATCTGGCGCCCTGGCTGACCCCCGCTTGCGTTGATCCCCGTCTCAAGGCTCCCGATTCCAAATCCACCCCTTTCGTCCGGCCCGATCCTCTGCACGGAAGATCTCGCCGCGGAAGACGAGAGCAATCCGGCGAGCGGGCCCCGTCCGCGCTCCCCAGCGGCCGGCCGCCGCCTCGCAGCTCGGCGCGGGCGCCGCGGCACCGCGCAGGCCGCCCGCGCGCGGGGCGGCGAGGAGCACGGGCAGGCAGCGCAGGGCAGCTCCGTGCCGCATTCGGTATCGGGCTGCACACGTGGTGTGCACGTGGTGTGCACGTGTGTGTGCACGTGTGTGTGTGTGTGTGTGTGCGTAGGGACGGGTCAGTTAGCGCATTGAGCTGCAGCTCAAGAGAGAACGATCCGGCGCCTTGAGCCAGACTGGACACGGTTGGGCGGGCTCGGGCGCCTCTTGGGCCGTTTTGGGGCCCTCTTGCACCGTCTTGGGACCTCTTGGGGGCCTCTTGGAACTCTTGGGCCATCTTGGGGCGGTCTTGGAGTCCTCCGGTGCCATCTTGGAGCGTCGGAAGCTCATAATGCGAGAACTCGGACAACAAAAACATCGCAAAAAACAAACGAGGTACTCCCAACAGCCCTTTCGGGCGTAGGTGGTCTAGAGTGTGTTGTCTTCCATCTGCCCCTCTTCCACTCGGGGAGGGGCTTACCCCTCCCCGTACCCCTCCCCTGAACCTGGAGGGGGGATCCCGTAAGGGGTTGGAGCGTCCAAAATGCTCCAAGATGGCTCCAAGAAAAGCGTCTCGGAGAGCCCAAGATGAGCTCCAAGATGGCCCAGGATATCCCAAAATGCCTCAAGATGGCTCCCAAGATGCTCCAATAGGCCCCAAGACCGCTCCAAGACGGCTCCAAGTGGCCAAAGAGCTCCCCAAGGAGGACCCGAAAAGGGCCAACCTCCTTCGAAAACCTTAAGAAATCCATATTGTTTGCTTTCTCGCCTTTTCGCTCCTTCTCCTCCTCCTCCTCCTCCTCCTCCTCCTCCTCCTCCTCCTCCTCCTCCTCCCTCCTCCTCCTCCTCCTCCTCCTCCCCCCTCCCCTCCTCCTGCTCCAACCTCCTCCTCCCCCTCCTGCTTCCAACCTCCACGCTCCTCCTCCTCCTCCTCCCTCCTCCTCCCTCCTCCTCCTACTCCTCCTCCTCCCCCTCCTCCTCCTCCTCCTCCCCCTCCTCTCCTCCTCCTCCTCCTCCTCCTCCACCTCCTCCTCCTCCTCCTCCTCCTCCTCCCCCCTCCCTCCTCCTCTCCTCCTCCTCCTCCTCCTCCTCCTCCTCCTCCTCCTCCTCCCTCTCCTCCTCCTCCTCCCTCCTCCTCCTCCTCCTCCCCTCCTCCTCCCTCCCCCTCCTCCCCTTCTCCTCCCCCTCTGCTCCAACCTCCACCTCCCGCTCCTGCTCCCTTCCTCCTCCCTCCCTCCTATTCCTCCTCCTCCCCCTCCTCCCCTCCTCCTCCTCCTCCTCCTCCTCCTCCTCCTCCTCCCTCCTCCTCCTCCTCCTCCTCCTCCTCCTCCTCCTCCTCCTCCTCCTCCTACTCTTCCTCCTCCTCCTCCTCCTCCTCCTCCTCTTCCTCCTCCTCCTCCTCCTCCTCCTCCTCCCCCTCCTCCTCGCCTCCTCCTCCTACTCCTCATCTTCCACGGCCACCGTCTCCGCCCACGTCGTCGCCGACGTCGTGGTCCTCTTCAGGGTCGGCGGCACCGTCCGTCAGGCATTCGCAATCAATATTTTTTTGCTTTCTCGCCTTTTCCCTTCGGACGGCCATTCGAGGCCTCAAGATGGCTCCAAAGATGGCCCAAGAGAGCCCCAGGAGAGGCCCAAGAGAGCCCCATGACTGCCCCAAGAGCGCCCTCGAGCGCCCCAAGAGCGCTCCAAGAGAGGTACAGGAGGCGAGTGTCGGAGCTCCCGAGGGGGGATGCTGATTGGAGCTCCCCTCTTGTTTGATCGATGTCCTCCAAGATGGCCCCAAGAGCGCACCTGAAGCTCCCAAGAGCGCCCCAAGAGGACCCCAAGAGGCGCCCAGACGGCCCCAAGAGGCCTCCAAGAAACTCCCAATAGACCCGCCTCAAGAGGATCCACGAGGCACTCAACTCTCCCTCCTTCTCCTCCTTCATCTCCTTCTCGTCCTCCTCGTCCTCACCCTACTCCACCTCCGCCTGCTCCTCCTGCTCCTCCTCCTCCTCCTCCTCCTCCTCTTCCTCCTCCTCCTCCGACGACGACGATTCCTCCTCCATCCTCCCCCTCTTGGGGTACATGACGGCTTCCCCCGCCCTTTGTTCTTCTGCATGCTCCCCTGATCACCTCAACTCCCCTGGGCAGCGTTTCTGGATGGGCCGGTGGGGACACGCGAAGCGTCAACAATTCGCTGATGTTTGCCTCTTTGGGCTCTCTTGGGGATCAACTGGGAGCGTCATTGGGGCTTCTGGGGTGCCTCTTGGGCCGGCTTGGGGTCATCTTGGGCGTCTTGGAGCGCTCCTGGTCTGCCTTGGAGGGCTCCTGCGGCCCTCTTGTCCCGTCTGGGGGCTCTCTTTGCTTTTTCGGGCCGCCGCTGGGAAGAAAATCGGGAGGGTATGAAAAAAAACGTTCTCGGATGGTTGCGGAGTTGCCGACCCCAGGCTGTTCATGTTGGAATCAACTGCATCGTAATGTGTATAAAATCCGGGAGCGAGAGAGAGAGAGAGAGAAGCATTCCGACGTGTATGCGTTGCAGATGTGTCGAAAGCTTCTCTGTGCTGTGCAGTTCTAGGTCTGCTAGACATATGATACAGCTAAGCTGAATGTTTGCTGAAAGGACTTGCAGCCTTCAGCCCGGCGGGGATAAGCGTGCGCATAGTAACATCGCTTACAGAAAAGGACTGTGCGAAAGAGCTTTGGCATGCGGAGGCACCGCTGACCATGCTGGCTCAAGGCCGCTATCGAGAGAAAAACACCCTCCCTTCGATCTTCTCCATCTCAATATACACTTGCATACGGCATGCTCTCTCCTTCGGGTTTCGCGGCACCTATCCCCACACGTGGGGAAGGCTCGTGGCGCTAATTCAGGAGCCCTGGCCCAGTGAGGAAGGGGACAGAAATCACGCTGCTGAGAGGAGGGGAGCGCGGCGGTCTTTTTTTATCACGACGACGGACGCTGGGGCTCGGTGCGAGCGGTCACCCTGCAGGCATGCGGAGCAGAGCGCAGCTGTGCATGTGCCGTCAGCTGGTGAGCCAGTCGCTGGGCAGAGCGGCGGAGTCTCCCCGAAGGCAGCGGAGCACACAACGGGGCCGGCGCGGCGAGCAGAGCGCACGCGCCGGGCCGGGAGGCGGAGTGGCCCCAATGAGATCTTGCTGCTTCGGTGCCGACGCCGCCGTCGTCTCCGAACGGATGCCGGCCCACACGAAGGCGCGGCGGGCCGAGGCGGAGGGGAGCTGCTGCATGGGAGCGGCGGCGGGAGGGGCACGACGCAGAGGGCGGGCAGCAGCAAGAGCAAGAGTGCTGGGCAGCAGCCTGCGGGCGGGCGTGCAGGGGGCGGCTGCTCTCTCTCTCTCTCTCACTCTCTCTCTGCGAAGGCTTCCCCGCGCTGGAGGCCACCGCCGCATTCCGTCTGCTGCTCCTCCTCATCCCGGGCAAAACGGAGGGCATGCCACAACAGCCCCGTGCAAACACCGGGCCGCATCGGATCGCCGGAAAGGTGAAATCGAATCAGATCGGGAGGGCCGAACCGATATCGAACAGGATCGATCAGCACGAGATGGACTCTGAAAGGGGTGGCAACAAATCAGCTGCACGCAGCTGGTTTTCCTGGCGGCGTCTCCCAGCGCCAGGAGCGCCCAGTGGTACCGAGTCTGGGGGTCCAAACGCACGATCTGTCCGAGCTGCGTCCAGCCGTGGCGACGCAGGCTCCCCCCGAAGGAAGACCAACCACAGATGCCCGACTCGCCCTCCTCTGACGTTTCGCGGGGGCCCCCCGCGCATCGGGAGGGGCCTCCCGCCGCTGCGCGATGGCCTCCCCGCCCGGACGGCGAGGCGTCCTCGTCTTGCAGGGCTGTCCCGCGCAACCGCACGCCCCCCTCCCGTTCTCCCCGTGGCCGGCCGGGCTCCGCTCGCAACGGGCTGGCGGGGCCCAGGCCTTGGTCGACTGCGGGACGCTCTCGAACACCGACTGCACCTCTGGGAGGCCACTTCGGAGAGGTCCGCGTCGGAACTTCTGGGAGGTCTGCGCCTGCAAGCCCCATCACGGGGCCGCGAAGCCAGAACAGGCAGGATTGAGTCCAGGGTTGGGCCGGGTCAAGCGGCACTTGGCCGGATCGAGTTCGGATTCGTTGAGAGCTGGCGGTGCCAACACAAAGTATACTGGTCTTGGACAAGGGGTAACCCCAGGAAGCATTTAAGAACCCCCCCGGCGATATCTTAGCACCGCATTTTTATTCGATATTCCGAGGGGCCGAAATAACCGCACGATAGGTTTAGCACCCGGACACACAACAAATTCGCGGAGGCCTGGCCCCTGGGCTACAATCGAAATTCGAAATTCAAATCTGCGTGGCTCTCATGAAAGACTCAGGATGTCGCTTGCTGCTTGGAAAATTCATGCAATGAGAATAGCATTAATATTCGCAAGCATATTTGATGACTCCTAACGACTTGAATGGAAGGAGGGGGGCGCGGGAGGAGGAGGAGGAGGAGGAGGAGGAGGAGGAGGAGGAGGAGGAGGAGGAGGAGGAGGGGGCAGGAGGAAGTTCGTGGGTGGAGGAGAGGAGGAGGAGGAGGATGAGGAGGAGGAGGAGGAGGAGGGCTCCTGGTGCCAGGTAACGCTTCCAGGGTGCGGAAGGGTTATCGATTTGCCGGAAGGGGGGGGGGAGGGTTCTTAAATGCTTCCTGGGGTTATACCAGCGCCGATTCTGACTTGAAGCTCCAAGGAGTTGCTCGGCAGCACGCCGGGGGGGAAGTGACAGGGGGCGAGCCTTCTCAGAAGGCTCGGAAGCCCCCCGGCCTTCCGAGCAGTTCTCTGAGCCATCCCGAAGGCACAGACAACTCCTGAGAAGCCGGAGGGCTTGTGAGAAGGTCCGCCGCCTTCTGAGGGGGCCATGTCCTCCTCACGTCCCCCGCCATCGCTCGCCGCCGAGTGGCATCCCAAGGAGGAGGAGGAGGAGGAGGTGGAGGAGGAGGAGGAGGAGGAGAAGGAGGAAGCACCTCCTTTTTCTTCTTTTTCTTCTTCTTCGCCACCTGCTCCCCAGCGGCGGCCTCGGCCAACCGGCGCGGCGCGGCGGGAACGCCGCGGGTGGAAACGCTCTTGCGGCCGCGCCGGCGCCGCCGACCCCGAGGGACCGGCCGGAGGAAGACAAGGACGCCTCTGGAGGCGTGTGGGGCACAGCAGCGACACCTCTTCCCTCTCTTCCTCCTCCTCCTCCTCCTCCTCCTCCTCCTCCGCCTCCTCCTCCTCCTCCGCCTCCGCCTCCTCGCCCCCCTTGCCCAATCGCGCGCGGGGCGCGCGCGCGAGGGGCAGGGGGCAGGGGCGGGAGGACAGGGCAGGGGGCAGCGAGAGGGGACGTGACCAGTGCCCCCAGGAAGCCCCCGGAGAGGCCACGAGAGGGCCTCGAGAGGCGTCCTCTGCTTCCTCCGCCGGCTTCCTCCCAACGTGAAGGGACCGGGTCCAGGAGGAGAACGAGCGAACGCATGATGCGCCATCGCCGGGAGGCCCAACGTCCGAGCAAGGGAGGCAGGCGCGCCTGTAGCACGCAGACCTTCTACGAACGCCACTTGAAGCGGAATTGGAAAGCTCTTAATTAGAAGGCCCCGGTCTTGCATCCGTAGACAAGGCCAGCGCCTTCCAAGAAGCAGGGGTGCTTCTAAGCAGCCTGCCCCCCTCCCCCCTCCCCCTCCTCCTCCTCCTCCTCCTCCTCCTCCTCCTCCTCCTCCTCCTCCTCCTCCTCCTCCTCCTCCTCCTCCTCCTCCTCCCCCTCTGCGCGTGGCCGAAGAGCCCTCCGCGGGCTCCCCCAGGGGGCCGCCACCTAGCGGCTCCGGGTGGAGAGAGAGAGAGAGAGAGAGAGAGAGAGAAAGCGGCCCGAGGCCGCGCGGGGGGTGCAGCCCGCGCGCCTGCAGGCCAGGCCCGTCGGGCAGGGGGCAGAGAGGGAGGGGAGGGAGAGGAAGGAGCTAGAGGGGAAGGGAGGGGAGGGGAGGGGAGGGGAGGGGAGGGAGGGCAGGGAGGGGCGGGGGAGGGAGGGGAGGGAGTGGGGAGGGCAGGGGAGGGAACGGAGGGGAGGAGCTGGAAGGGGGGCAGGAACAGAGGCCCAGACGCCTGGGGGGAGCCCCTGGGTCCAGGGACCCTCCCCTCGCTGGCCACCGTCCCCCGCCGCCGGGCGCTCCGCCCGAGCTGCCCCGAGCCCCGCCCCGCGCAGGAGAGCGGCCGCCCGCGCCCAGGGCTTCGGCGCGCGCGCGGCTCGCAGTGGAGGGCGGGCGAGGGCCGGGGCACGCAGGCCCCCCGTCGCCGCGGGCGCGCCGTCTCGCCGATGGGGGGTGGGGGGGGGGGGGGGGCACGGCCGAGGCCCAGGCACGCTCGCGACGGGGCAGACTGCGACGGATGAGTTTTGGTCGTTCTCGGTGGACCAAAAAATCGGCGGTGGACAATTCCCCCTTTCGCAAACCACCCCTGCGGCGGCCCAGGAGACCGAAACCGACGGACCTGGGGACCCGCAGAGGTGCAGGCCGCGGCGCCCTCTCGCGAACCGCAGACGGCCAATTCGCTGATCGACGTGTTAGAGTAGGAGGTCGATCAACCTGCGACAAAGGACCCCTGACCATTTGGGGGGGACCTATGTTAGGAGGGCCAGGGACATTAGAGACGAGGGAGTCTTTCCTGCAGGTGTAACGAGCCCCGCCGCCCAGAACTATGATCCCCAGTGCCAGGACGGGGGCCTCAGCGAGGCTACGGCTTCGATGTCGCGCTGTTCGTCTTCGGGTTAAGTCGGGCGCGTCCCTCTACAGGCGGATTTTTTGGAGGGAACCAATCAAAATACTCAGATGAACAAAAATGGCCGACAAATCGTCCCCCCAGATTTGTTGACTGGTTTATCAGATTCCTCCTGTAAAGGGACATGCCCCATGAACTTCCGGCGCCCGGGGGCCGCAACAGCTGGTGCCGTCGGCGCGCGAGTGCCGGGCGCACCGCAGCAAAGCCGGCCGTGGCAGCTGGGCACCGCGGGGCTGAGCCGAGCGCACCGATGCCAGGACGAGCACCCCGGCGTGCTCGCGTCTTGGACAGCTCACTGCGGACATGGTCTTGCGGTTTTCGGCCTCTGGGGGGCCCTCGCTGGGCCCCGTGGTACGATACATAACCGGCAAGGCCTCAAGACCCCCCCCCCCCCCGGGTTATCGTTAACACCGCACCAGGATTTGATATTTTCAGGGGGTCGTTTTCGCAGAGCGATGTCTTCAGCACTTCGCACAAATCAAAAAACTGAATTCCGTGGCGCGTCGCGCGCCGCGCGCCGCGCAAGAAGAAATCCTTGGGGATGCCTTTGGAAATGCTGTGCATTTCGCATGACATTTCACGGACCAGCAAAGGATTGCCTCGGGAATCCCAAGGATCCGAGACTCCTAGGAGATGCTAAGCGCCCCTCGCATGTCCTTGGGAATGCTGAGGACATGCGAAGGATATGCTCAACGGGCTCCGAACGCTCTCTGCGGGCTCCTCCGGTGCCGAGGTAACGCTTCCAGGGTGCCGGATGCGTTATACTTTCACCGGATGGGGGGGGGGGTTCTTAAAGGCTTGCCGCGGTTAACTTCTCGGGATGCAAAACCGACCCTTGGGAAGTGCCCTGAACTTCAGGCGGCCCAGCATTGAAAAACAATCGAGACATCGCATGTCGGGGGAGAGATCCGCGAATGATGCCGCCCGTGGCACCTAGCAAGGATTACGATTGGGGCTGTGGCCTGGTCTCCTCCCACGCGCAGGCCCAGAGCGCACGGTGCCCTCAGCGGCTGCCTCCGCGCAGGGGCATCCGATCAGGATGGTGAAGCATTGGTCTGGCAACTCGGTGGCCGCTTGTGAAAGTCTGCTCATGCGTGAAAGTTGGAGGTGGAATTGGGAAGATGTTTGTAATGCAGCTGATCCAGTAAACAAGTAACACAACGTTTCAGACCGAACGTGCGACCTCGCTCGTTGCAGTCAAGATGTACTGTCATGTAATGCCCTCGAGCGCAATTGGGCATGCTGCTCATGTGGACACGTATTTGGGCGACTCCTCCTTGCCAACTGGCAAGTCGACCTCTGGTTGGTCAGAAATTAACTACCCTTCGCATCTGGAGACAGGCGCACTTGTTTTGAGCACGAATTGACCGACAAATAGCGTCGCTTGCGGCCCGAATGAAAAATTGAGCCAAACCGCGAGAAATTGCACATAATGCGAATGCATACGCTTGAAGATGGATTTTGGCCCACAGGCGCCGGGTACATCATAACATATGTTGGCATAATAAATGACACAACAATGACAACGACTCGAATGGTGGCGGCATGTCGAATGTCTTTGCTGTCCAGTCCTCCCGGGAGGCCAGGGCGGTCAAATGCACGACGCACACTGCACGGCGAGCCTCTGCGGAACGACTGCTTGTCACCAAGAACGGTCCGAACACTGCCGACCAATAGACACGCATGAGCTGTGACAGAGATTAGGTCGGGCATGTCCTCCTACAGGCGGCTTCTGGAAGACAACTCTATAGTCAAACAATTTCAACACATGGTGCACAGATCACGACACATCGTCCTGTAAGGAATGCCCGGCTTAAACAAAGAGCGTCCCACGTGTATGTGTTAAGCAACTCTCAGAGGCTTGTGCTGCTCCGTTCTCGCCATTAACGATCCATCTGTGAAGAACCAAACAAACACTTCGCAAACTCACCGTGCTCTTACACGATCTGCATTACCACAAAATTATGTTACGGATTCCGACTCAATTAACAACAACTTGTCGCTCCTCACAACTCCGCGCCCATGACCGTGACGTGACGTAAAAGCACGACAAAGTCCCCTGAGCACACGACAGCTGCCTCCTCCACAGCGTCCGGCATGCGTCCTGAAACGTGATGGACATGCGAGATCATCACATATCGACCAACAACAAGCCTGGCCAGGCGAACCCCGGGCCGAAGATCGGTGGACAGCACGTCGTTATCTAGATAGGAAGCATCAGCCGACTCCAGGCCCTGGAATCGCCCCGCCAGAATCGCTGTCGGCCAGTACATGGCCACTCGGCAGAAGAAGCACGTCTCTCCCTTCCCATCGGAAGCTCAAGCTTTGAATTACTCAATCGGTTCGCTATGCCATCTGGTCCTCCGTCCATCAATGTCACGTGTCAACAAATCCATACACTGATGGAGTCGCTGGTTGATTGCATTACGATGCGCTTCAATCCCCGTGCAGCCTATTGAAACTATTCCGCGCAATTCTCTGTTACGTCTTGTCCCGATTTCGCTTACGTAGCTCAATTGTTATTTTCGTCGGAGTGTGCATTGCTGGTCAGATATCAGTGGCCGCCACTAACTTTGCGAATCGCATCCCAAAGGCACGAATGGAACGAATAAATGGGTCATGGCCTACACGCATGATCCGAACACACCCGCTATACATGGACACGCGCCCGTGTTCCTTCAACTCCATAGTTCTCCTCCTCCTCCTTCCGAAAATCGTTCAGGCAATTCCTGGCAAGGTCCCTGCAAGGCCCGGTGAGAGATGCTGGAACCCCTGGCCGCGGGCTTCAGGGCCCCCAGTACGGTTCTACGAACGCTCCAGGTGAGCTCCACGCCAGTCCAAGAGGTCCTGGAACGGGGCATTTGGTAGCGGCCCAGTAAGCCTGCAAGAGGGCCCCAAGACGGCCCAATACAGCCTCAGGACAGCCTCCAGAAAGGCCCAAGAGAGCTCCAAGGCGGTCCTCTGAGCCTCCAGACGGCCCAAGAATTTTCAAAACTGCCCAAGATGGCCAGAGGAACCCGCAACAGAGCCTAAGAAAATCCTGAGATGACCACCTAAAGGCACAAATCAGTAAAGTCCATTGATTCCCTTGACTAGTTCCAGGTGTTCGATTCCAAATTCTGGCTTCCAACAGCTTAAAACGCCGACGGGGCCTCCTATATTGTCCGAAGACTACCCACCAGGCCTCTGATAACCCCTTAAAATTCCTCTGGAGCCCCCTAATACAAGCGTATGTTTGGGCGGCCTTATTCACGGACTGGTGTCCCACCAACAAGATAACTATTTTTGGTCCCCGCGGCACCGCCGCGCAACAACGAGAACAGCAACTACGATTACGATTGCGACTACGATTGCGGTTTCGACTACGACGACGAAGAGGACGACGACGACTACTACTGCTACTACCACCACCACCACTACTACGACTACTACGACTACTACGACTACTACTACTACTACTACTACTACTACTACTACTACTACTATTACTACTACTACGACTAGAACTAATAATAACAACATTTCTACGACGACCACTACTACTACTACTACCACCACCACCACCACTGCTACGACTACTACTACTACTACTACTACTACTACTACTACTACTACTCCTACTGCTACTACTACTTCTAATACGGCTACTACTACTACTACTACTACTACTACTACTACTACGACGACTACGACTACTACTACTACTACTACTACTACTACTACTACTACTACTACTACGACTACTACTACTACTACTACTTACTAC
>CAUYUJ010009902.1:397617-430473 GCA_963575745.1 Prorocentrum cordatum
CCCCGGGGCACTCCTGAATCGTCACCGAATAAAAGTTGGTGACCCCGATCCCCGACTTTAAGTCGGGCGTGTCCCTTTACATGAGGAATGCCCCAAAATAGTCTAAGCATAGCACGGGTACGAATTTCAAATACTCTTTGAAACTATGTTTGAATATGTTTTGACAAGTTTTCATTTTACATCAAGAGTCCGCTTGTAGGAATACATGCACGACCTAATCCCAACTTTGCGAGGCGGGGATTTATCCATATCCACCGCCTGGGAAACGACGTCCTGATGCCCCAGCGGGCGGTGGATATGGATATATGTTGGCCCCCGGGGGCCCGAATACATCCATATCCACCGCCTGCGAGGTCCCCGAAACTTGATCCTCCAGGCGGTGGTCACGTATAGATTCCCGCCTCGGAAGCTTCGTCGGACATCCGACGGGCGGCAAAATCTGGAGCCCGGCTCGGGATGCACCCTAGGGTTAGGTCGGGCCTGTCCCCCTACAGAGGGATTCTGGGGCGAAAAATTGAAAATACCACAACAAAACTCCAAAATGGCCATTCAGTCCTTTACAATATCGTCCCCTGACTATTTTTTGACTATATATGAATACGTGGACTATGTTTGAATATTTTTCAGCTATTGTAGAATATTTTTTGAGAACTCTTGTTTCTTAAATATTTGTTGGCTACTTTTGAAGATTCCTCCTGTACAGGGGCACGCCCGACTTAACCCCAGGACTGCGCCCGCCCTCGGTGCGGCGTGCAGCCGGACAGCCCCCCACGGGGGGATTGCACCTCCGAGATGCCCGTCCTCTTTCGAGGAGTGCAAGACCGTGTTCAGGGAACTTGGGTTACGTCGGGCCTGTCCCCCTACAGGGGGATTTTCGACGAACAAGAAAAAATACCCCAAACATATTTGTTTCAAATGTCCAAAAGTAAGATGGGGACTATTTTTCGGGTATGTTTTGACCTGTTGGGGGTATTTGTAGGATATTTTCTCATTTTCGTCGAAAATCCCCCTGTAGGGGGACAGGCCCGACTTAAAACTTGGGGGCAGGGGGCGAGGGATCGCCTGCGGCCCGAGGCCTCTGGCATCGGGAATGATTCCATACCTGAGCAGGGACCGACCGTCCCGGCATTCCTATGGTCCTACCACGAAGTGTTCTCAGAACCCCAAAAAGTTCTGAGAGCAATCACAATGCTCTTAGAACATAAACCCAATGTGCTAAGACAAGACTGTCCCGGCCAGACATGTTCAAAGAACATTTCGCGGAAACCACAAAAAGGTTCTTACAACATTTTTTGTAGGCCTACAGGCACGCCAGGACGCTTCGCCACTGCTTGACATACGGCGCCCCGGAAACTCTCACTCCCGCCCCCGCGGGGCGAAACGCTCGCCCCGGGGTGGTCTTGCTCACGGCCCCACCGACGCCCCGAAGAGCGCACACGACCGCTCCCGGGAAGCCGAAAACGGGAAAACGATCTCCCAGCCCTGATCTTGTCGCACGGCCTGGTGACCCCCTGGGAGCATACGCCCCTCCCGGACGCCACGCCGAGACCCCACTTACAGTCTTCGAGCCACAACTCGGCTCGCTGGCGGCCGTTCGGGACGATCCGGGCACCCCCGGAACGCTCTCGGCGAGGAGCAGCTGCTGCAAGGCACCCCAAGGCTGGAAAACGGCGAGGCACCCACGAAAACATCCAACAAATCAAACCTCGAACCTGCCACCACCATGCTGTTGCCATGCTGTTGCCACGCCGTGGCCATGCTGTCGCCGTGCCGTTGCCGCGCCGTTGCCGTGCTGGTGCCACGCGGTTGCCATGCCGTTGCCGTGCCGTTGCCGCGCCGTTGCCGTGCTGTTGCCACGCTGCTGTGCCATGCCGCTGCGCCCTGCCGCTGTGCCATGCCACACCCCGCCCCTCGCGGAGGGCTCCTGTGGGCCGAGGCCGGCGGCGGCTGCGGCAGGCGCCCGCGCGGGGAACGGGGGCGCTGCCCCGAGGAAAAGCGCTCTCGCGGGCGGCACTCCCACGCCGCGGGCGCACGCCGAGCGGCCGTCGGAGCTGCTCCTGAGCTGCGGGCGGGCGGGGAGCGCCTGGAAGCGGCGGCGAGACGGGGGAGGCCTCCGCACCCGACGCGCTCGCGTCGTGAGACAGACAACGCGACGGCGATGCGCCCGCCCAACGGGCCGGGAGCGTGCTAACATCTCCAGTAGATGCACGTTTTCTCCAATTTCTAAATCGCGCGCGCGTGGCGGCCCCTGGGGGTCCCAGAACAAAAAGTACCCGAGCCGAAAGAGCCTGCTGCTTTTTTTTTAGACCCCTGCAAATTTACTTGCACGGACGGCGGGGGGTGAACCTGAAGCCAGCCGCAAACGACTTGCACGTGCGGAAGCCATGCAAGTCGAAAGGCACTTGCACGCGAGTGCTCTTCTGAAGAGGGGCGAAGGGGGGGAGGCGAACGCCATACAGATAACCTGCCTGAATCAAAACAACAGCAAAAAAAAAGCTCCAGAACGAAAAGTACCCCGTCTCAAACCCAAGAGACTCCGGGCAAGGTCCCCGCAAGGTCCCCCCAGAGCGCCCCAAGTGCCCCCCAGACGGTCCAAGAGGCCCCGAGTCGACAACAGATCGTTCCAAAACGCCCAAGATTCGGCGGCGAGCGAGGGGGGAAGTGAGAAGGAGAAGGCTTTCTCAGAAGGCTGCAGGACTTCTCAGAAACCCTCGCGCCTTCTGAACAGTTTTTTGAACAGTTTTTTGCGTTTCGAGGAAGGCTTCGAAAACTTTCCAGAAGGCCGGGGGACTTCCAAGCCTTCTAAGAAGGCCTTTTCCTTCTCACTTCCCCCCCTCGCTCGCCGCCGAAAGACGACCTTCAGACAGCCCTAGAGGCCGCCAAGAAGCCCCGAGAGAGCCTCAAAAGGCCCTCCAGGAGGGCCACAAGGAGCACAGATCGTCCTGCATACGTACACTTTCTGCATATACGACTTCTCAGGTTTCACAGCGTTGAGCATTGCCCAGGAGGCAATCAAAATCGCCCCAAGACAGCCCAACATGTCCCCAAGATGAGCCCAAGACGGCCCCAGAGCGCTAAAAGACATCCCACAAGGCTCCTCAAGACGGCTCCAGAGGCTCCCAGAAGACCCCAAGAGCGGTACTCCGAGCTGCACTGTCTGGATCTTTCCCGCGAGATCGCTCACTAGACCGCCAGCAGGGCCCCAAGAAGCTCCCAAAGGCCCCCAAAATACTTGCCCAATAAGCCCCCTAAGAGCTTCCTAAAAAGAGGCTTCCCAACAAACCCCACGACGTCTCAAAACACCTGGATGACCTCGACCTCCCCGCGGCTCCGCACTCCACGCGAAAACTCGGTATATGATCGGCAGCGACAGTCTGGGCCAGCGGCATGCGCGAAGCGATTCAATCAGTTAGTTTTAGGTCGGGCCTGTCCTCCTACAGGCTGATTTTGGACGAAGCATAGAACATAGTCAAAACATGCCCAAACATAGATCGTAACCACCGGAGCTCCTCGACCCCATCTTTCTGCGCCACTTTTCGAGCAGGATCGATCCGTGAGGGTCCCGGGGCCCGAAATCGAGCGAAAACGCCCGTAGTGTTAGGTCGGGCATGTTCTCCTACAGAAGGAGTTTGTCAAACGTATACAAAAGCAGCCCAACATACAAAAAAACGTCCCCAGACTATTTTTAACTACTTTTGAGTATTCGCCCTCTGTGGAGGGACATGCCCCACTTGAGCGCAGTGAAGTGGCAACGCCAGGACCTCAGGGAAGGCGGAAGGCCTCGGTGACGTCAGAGCGGCGCGGGCCGCCTTGCTGGGATCCTGGAGCGCGCTTCTTTATTCTCGGCGATAATGGGCATCATACGGGGGGGGGCGCCAGGGGGGTGGTATAATGTGACCCCTCCCCCCCGCCGTGTGCCCGATGCGCACGGCGGCAGTGCCCAGAGCGCACTGGGGTGGGGGGAGGGGCGTTACGTTAGAAGAGGGGGGGAAGGAGGGGGGCAGGGGGCTATAATGCCCATGTATGCCCTTCAAAACAGAAACACGCCCCTGGCCGCCAGAAGTCGCATGCAAGCAGAAGAGTCGAGCGGCCCCTGGGCAGAGGTATGCTGACGAAGACGCTGACGCCGACGCCGACGCCGAAGACGCCGCCGCCGACGACGAAGCCGCTGCCGACGACGAGGACGCTGTCGCAGCAGACGACGCCGACGCCGAAGACGCCGACGCCGACGACGGAGACGCCGACGCCGCCGACGATGAAGGCTGCCCTCTTCCGTGGCGCGCGCCCTTTCCCGCGCCAGAGCGCCGCCCTGACGCCCCGCAGCGACGTGCGGGAGCGGGTGGGGCCCGGCCGCGGCCGCGGCCCCACCCCGAATTCGGACTCAGCAAAGGCGACCGCCGGGCGGCCAGCCGCGGGAGGGAGGCGTGGGCCCTCCTCCGCCCCCTCCTCTCGGCGGGGCGCCGGTCGTTGACAGCCTCTCTGGGGCGGCGGGGGCCCGGGCAGGCCCATGCTTGCAGGGATGGGGGGGGCAGGGGCGGACGGCGTGGCGGAGCCCCCGGAGAGAGGCGTGGGCCCCACGCAGGCCGGGACTAAAAACACACACACACACACACACAAAAAAAAAAAAAACACAAAAAACATTCAAACACACAGTGTTTGTTTTACCCATTTGAGCGCCCTGTTCGGCCCAGCGCTGCGAGACAGGGCGCCGGGGGGGGAGGTACCCCCCCCCCCCCGGCGACGGAGCGCCGAGTCTCGGGCGCGTCTTTCGTTGGGTCGGGCACGTCCTCCTGCAGGAGGGTCCGAGCGGACAGCTGACAAGGTGCCTCCCAGAGAGCAGTGCTCAAAGAAAGTTACAAGTAGCAGAAGAAATGATAGAACGAAACCACCCCAGAGTATTTCTGCAAGTTCTGCCGCGACCGAGCGGCAACACTCGGGCGCGTCTATCGACGGACCCTTTTCGTGGCGAGTCCCCGCGCCCTCGAGGACCCCCCTGGCCGCCGACCCCCGTCTGGGATCGAGGCGGGGGGTCGTCACGGAAGTGGTCGCTTTGCAGTGGGACTCAGTGGGGTCGCCCAGGAGAAAAAAAAAACGCTATGAACAGCAGCAACTTCTGGCGCTCCGCGCGGACCTCCAGGATCCGCGTTGCCCCCCCCCCTCCCTGGCCCGCGGAGCGCGCCAGGGGCGGCGCCGGAGGCGCCGCCAGGGGGACCCGGCGCGGATCCAAGGAATCCGCGCGGAGCTCTAATTTTTGTTTGTCTTTATGGCGCTTGTTCACCAGCCTCGAACGTGTCGCTATCCCCAAGATTGACACGCCCAAAGGCGACGCGACAATCTCAGGGATCCGCCCTCAGAACATAAGGGAATCCTTAAGATTGGCATCGTGATAAGGAGGTGCCCAGCATAGGGATAGGGATGCTCCGGGCTGGTCATTTGCGTCTTCTTCGAAGTCGGGGGGGGGGGGTCGAGCGTCGAGGCTGCTGGGCGCCTCCGGCCCCGGCAGCCCGCGGAGGTCTCCGCGGGGGGCCTCCGAGAGCGCCCTCGGCGACCCCCCCCCTCGATCCATGCGCGGGGGGGCATCGATAGGGCGGGGGTGGGACCGGCCTCGCGGGGGCGCCTCGGCCTGGAGTCGGCGATGCCTCGCCTCGAGATCGGCGGTAGGCCTCCGGCGGTGAGTCCGCGCCCTCCTGCAGGCAGGTTGGGGCCCCGGGCCCCTATCGGCGATCAGTGGGCGATTGAGGGTAGAGGCGTCCCCCCCTGTGCCTATCCCCCCCCCTATCGTTTCGGCGGTGTTTGTCCTCCCTTCAGTAGACCTCCCCTTAGCGAAAACGGCCTGGGACCGAAACCGACGGACCTGGACCCGCAAAACTGACGGCCGCGACGCCCTCTCGCGAACCGAAAACGGCTAATCCCTTAATCGACGTGTCAGGGTAGGAGGTCTGTCCACCCCCGATCGTTGCCCCCGACGTGCGAGTCCTCTGCGCCTCCGGGCGGGGGGGGCCTCTTCCTCGCCGCCGCGGCTGGACCTCCGAGGGCCGCTGCAGGGCAGGCCAGGAATGCCGCAGAGCCCTGCCCTCCTCTCAGCTCCGCGCAGGTGGGCATGTTGAGTCTATTTCTTGCGGGCAGCAACAAAACGGTTTGCTTGAGTTCAAAGAAATGTTTTTAATCCAAAAGCTCTTTAAAACAAAAAATTCAAGTAGCAAGTTTCTTACCAAAGAACCACACTCCTCTCAGCTTCACGCAGGAGGTGCCTGGGGGGCGCCAGAGAATGTGTGCTTGTGTGCGGGGAGGGAGGGCAGGCGCAGGCGCCGCACTGAGGCCGCACCGCACCTGGCGATTGGGGCACCTCGGTGGGCCCGCGCCAGGGGCCGAAGAGATGACGAAGCGCGATACGACTGCGGAACACGGATCGCGATCGGCCTGGGTGCCTCCGAGATGCTCGCCTCGGGATCTCTTTCGTAGTGTACAGGACAAGAGGAGCACTGACGTGTAGACCTTCGGAGAGCCGCGCGGAGGCCCGACGACACGTCCTGCTCGCGCGTGCAATTGTTGCTGCCCGATCTGGCCGCTGCGGCATCCTGGAGGTGCTGCTTGAACGCCGCAGCTGACCACCGGGAGGCCCCTGGCCCGCGACGCCCCGCAGCGCTGCCTACCCGGATAGCCGCCCCGGAGCCTCTGGACTCCAAGCCCCCCCGCGGAGGGCCTCCGCGCAGGCCTCCGGCGGCCCGCGGGAGGCCCCAGAGAGAGCACGCTCAGGGGAGCCATCGACCCTCGAGCCTTCGTCCGCAGCATCTTCTCGTGGTTCGATGTTGGGTGGGTGGTATGGAGAATTCCCAGAATTCCCTCAGAAAAAGCTTCGGAGTTCGCAGGAATATGTCAGATACCTCTGCTGGCTGAAGGACCCTGAACAGTTCGGAAGAAGTTCAACAACCATCTGCTGAGCGCAAGCACGCGCCCCGCAGCGTACCAATCAGGGCCGAAGCAACGTTTCAGCCCCGCTTCCGCCTAAATGCGCAAGGAAATCCCGACGAAGGGTCCTTTCCTCCTCCTCTTCCTCCTCCTCCTCCTCCTCCTCCTCCTCCTCATCCTCCTCTTCCTCCTCCTCCTCCTCCTCCTCCTCCTCCTCCTCCTCCTCCTCCTCCTCCTCCTCCTCCTCCTCCTCCTCCTCCTCCTCCTCCTCCCCCTCCTCCCCCTCCTCCTCCCTGAGAGGTCCCCCCACGAGAGGCCTCCGCGAGGGCTTGACCCCCCGTGAGAAAATCCCGGATCGCCCGCAGAGACGCCCTCGCTCCGAGGCCTTCCTGCTGCGCCTCGGGGCCGCTGCCCGGCCCGCCGCGCCGCTCGTCGCGTCGACCCCGCGCCGAGTCCGCGTCGCCTCCGCGCCGACTCCGCGCCGCATCGGCACCGACGCCGCGCCGCATCCCCGTCGAATCCGGGGGCGGAGTCTGGAAATGCGGGCGCACGCCAACATTGGATTGGGGATCCATGGATCTGGCGCGCGGGCGCCAGATCCACGGATCGGGGAGGGCACCCCCGACATGTATGAAGGGGCCCCAGGACACACACACACACACACACACGAATAAATACACACAAATGAACAGATTCCCCATATTTTCCCATATATTCTGGGTTTCTGTCTCCCCCCCCCCCACTTCCCATATTTACCCATATTTCCTGGGGAATCGAGGATGACTTGTGTCTGTGTGTTTCTTTTCCTCCTGAATATATAAAGCTAGCTGGTGCGGAAACGGGACGCGTGGCTGGCGCTCCCTCGAAAGACATGGCCACCACGGACAGACGAAGGCCCCCCGAGGGTGCGGCGCGACGGGCCCCCGAGCCGCGGCGAAACTCGCAGTCGCCCCCCCGCGGTGCCGGCCGCCCGAACTCAGCACAGCGAGCAGGCAAGAAAAGGAAGTCCGCGGCCCCGCCGTGCGCGGCACGGGGGCGAGCGGCGAGGATCACGGTCACGACCCACTCGCACAGCGCGTGTGGGCCAGCTCAGAGTAAGAACACATCATCACCACCACCATCACCATCACCATCACCATCACCATCACCATCACCATCACCATCACCATCACCATCACCATCACCATCACCATCACCATCATCATCATCATCATCATCATCATCATCATCATCATCAGCATCAGCATCAGCATCAGCATCAGCATCAGCATCAGCATCAGCATCATCATCATCATCATCATCATCATCATCAGCATCAGCATCATCATCATCATCATCATCATCATCATCAAATCATCAAATCATCAAATCATCAAATCATCAAATCATCATCATCATCATCATCATCATCATCATCATCATCATCATCATCATCATCACATCATCACCATCACCATCACCATCATCAGCATCATCATCAGCAGCATCAGCATCAGCATCAGCATCATCAGCAGCATCTTCATCAGCATCATCATCAGCAGCAATATCATCATTACCATCATCATTTGGCGCCGAAGGGACAGGGCCAAGGACCACCGACAGACGGAGGAAGGCTCCTCCGCCCTCTCTCCTGCGCCTCCTCGTTCGCCACCCCTCCCGCGTTCTCCTGACAGTAAAACTGGAACTCGGAACTCGGATGTCCTCGAGAGTCCGCCAAGGGCGGCACTGCAGGGGGCGTGCAGGACGCAACACCGCCTGCAGATCACTCGTCAATAAAAAGAGCAGGAGGACCGTGAACCTGGACGAAGATGAACGGGGAACCCCTGAGAGCTGGCGGGGCTGGAGGATGTACACGGCGCCGCGGCCCTATCAGAGCGCTCCACGACGCTCACGGAGAGCGTCGTGGAACGCCCTGGAGCCATTTATCTTCATCCGAAGCCTGCCTGAGGTCCTATTCCAGGCATGCGACGTCTTGATTTTTGTTCAAAGCGGGGTCCCCAGAACTCCAGACCCTGTCCTTGTAGAACATGTTGGTCATCCTGGTTGGTTGCTTGACGGTCCCTGGGCTTGGTGTCTTCTCTCAAGTCCCCAGAGGCCTCTCAGGAGGCTTCTCAGAAGCTGGCCGGGTTTCGAAGAAGCCCTGCTGCCTTCTTGGCAGTCCCGCCGCCTTCTCAGAAACCCGTCCCCCCCCCGCGCCATCCCCTTGGGAACGCCAACTCCTCCTCCTGCTCATCCTCCCCGTTTCCTCCTCCTCCGTACGGTATCTGTTTGGACGGCGCAGATACAAAAAAACTAGCATGAGGTCTGAGTCACTGGGCAGTGGGCAAGCACTCACCTGTTTTCGGCACGGGGCACCCACGCGCAGGCTGCTGTCGCAGCGGGCAACCTCGGGCAGCGGTGTGCGCGTCAAGGCACGACCAAATCATGGGGTTCCACGAGTTACGCGGAAACCGACAACCAACCGAACCGATAGCGAAACCGAAACCGACCGAAACCGAAAGGGAGCCTGCTGAACCGAATCAACCGACCGAAGCCGACAGAGCGCGAAAACCGAAGCGACGCCGAAGCCAGAATCGAGACAGAATCGAGACTACAAGGCCTCCAAAATACCTCTAAGACGGCCCCAAAGACCACCGCAAGGGCCCCAAGACGGCCTCAGGACTGTCGAGCATGGCCTCCACGACGGCGAAGTTGATCCTTGATGGACGACTCCAAGACGGCCAAGATGGTCTCCAAGACGGCCACATTGCCCTATACGGCGTCGAAGACGACGCAAGATGCCCTCCCCCTGTGCACCCTGTACTTAGTCGCAAGCCGAACCTTTTTGGGGGTGTGTCGGGGTTGCGTTTCCCCAGCCCCCCTGCGCCGGTTTGGAGGGGGGGCGGCCCCTGCGGGGCCCATGCCGGTGTCGAGGGGCCCTGAAAGCACCCTGCAGCACCTGCGGCCCGAGAAGTCCTGTCGGATGTTCTGTCGCGACCCCGTCGGGGCTGGCCGCGGAGCCACGAGGCCGCAGCAACGCGGCAGCAACGCGGCTGCCTCAACGCAACGACGACGGCGGCGCGGCGGCGGCGGCCTCGGAGGGCCGTGTTCGGATCCCGGGGCCACGGACGAAGACATGGAAACACCCACGGGGAAACGGGTCGAGAGATCCAGGGCTCCCTTCAGCGCCCGACGACGTCGGGTACACCTTCCGCCCTCCTCCTTATTCACTCCTCCCCCCTCCCTCCTCCCTCTCCTCCTCCGCCTCCGCCTCCGCCTCCTCCTCCTCCCTCCTTTCTCCTCCTCCTCCTCCTGTCAATGGGAAAAGCTACGCGGAGTCGGATCGGCGCAAATCCGTTGGCATTGAAGCTGCTGCTGAGGATAGCGACAAAGGGATGAAGGATGAAGGATAACATGTAATGAGTGAGAAGGGCGGCGGGGAGGAGGAGGAGGAATAGGAGGAAGCAGCTCGAGGAGACCCAGGGCAGAAGCACGAGGACCCGCAGGACGATAAAGGTGATGACAAAAAGGAGCGAGCGGCGGCGAAACCGACTCAACCGAAGCAACCGAAACAACCGACGAGGAGGCGACGACGCAGTGGCTCCGCAGTAACCGAACCGACCGAACCGACCGATTCCAAGCGACGGCGACGCAACCGAACCAACAGGTTTGCGGAACTCCATGCATGCAAGAGTGCGCGCGCAGCCGTCCAAGAGTACCGTCATCGTCAGCAAATGTGCCTGCGTGAATGCCGTGCGAGCAGTGCTCGCAGCGGTGGGTGTGTATATGTGTGTGTGTGATATGTTTGCGTGTGAGTGTTTGTGTGTTTCTGCGCGTTCCGTCGGTCTGACCTTCCTATCGGCACACTGTCGTTGATGATCACTTTCAGCGCGTCCCGCTTTCGCCCTCGCTGCATCGGATCAACTGGTCGCGAAGCTGAAACTGTGCCTGCGGATGCCATCCTCGTGCACATTCCTCAACGCAGTCTGGCAAGTCGCTTCGACGCAGGCAGTCTCGGTAACTCCTAGCGACTGTGGTGCCACATCGCCGACGGATCCAAAAGCACGAGAAGGGGAATGCAGCGACCACAACTGGCACTCCGGCGGGCTGAGCGGCGGCGGTCCGCGACAGCGTTCGAATAAACGCCCGCAGTCGCGCAGACCTTCGCTCTAACAGAGGAGATCGCGAGTCGTTGTAGCCGTGGTCGTCGTCGTGGTGGTCGTCGTCGTCCTTCTGGGTCGGCGGCACAGGCCGCAAAGCCTTCACTATACACACCCGCAGCCGCGCAGGCCTTCGCCCTAGCAGCGGAGATCGCGATGCAGACGGGGGCGAGCGATCGGGGGGGGGGACCGGCCCAGGGGCGGAAGAACATCGGCCTGGAATCTTGGGTGCCCGAGTTGTCCGGGGCAGCTCGGGCCCCTCGGGCCACTCGAGAGCTCGGATGCCCCGAGACACGAACCCGAGCTAGCCCTGACCCGAGTTAACCCCCTGCGGATTCGGGGCTCTGCTCGCCATCGCTCGGACGTCCATTCCTCGTGTATGTTTCGATTCCGTGCGTGTCTTCTTCGCCAAATGATCAACCCAGACCCCCGACGTCATGAATTTTTCATGACGTCGACCCCCAGCGGTCTGGACCCATTCCCTGGGACCAGTTTTTCGTCCTGAGTCGTTTTTTGACGCTCCCGAGGTCCGGTAAGGGCCCCCGGAGGCCAAAAATAATGGAAAACCTCCCGTCGTGATTTTTTCATGACTCGAGGGGGTCTGGGAAGGGTGGTCCTCGATGGCCGTCGCCGAGAAAAAATGCACACGTCCGAGCGATGCCCAGTCTGGGAACCGGCGGCGCCCCGCCGATGAGACATCGGCGATGGGCAAAAGCCGTCGGTGCACAGCGCCCGGGGGCCGCTGCCGCCCCGCCCCCCCCCGGGCGCTGCGCCCCTGCCGAGTGGCGGGGCCCGACAGGGAGCCAGCGCGCCAGCGCCGCCCAGCGTGACGGAGGGGCGAGGAGGAGCGCAGGCCAGTCGCCAAAGGGCAGGAGTGAGGGGGCCCCAGGACGCACACAAAGAAATACACACACAAAGAAGAGGATTCCCCATATCTTTTCCCAAATATTTTCTGGGTTTGGGTCTTCCCCCCCCACTTCCCATATTTCCCCATATTTTCACAGGAATCGCCGATGAATTGTGTCTGTCTTTCCCTCCCGAGAGGAGGAGCGCAGGCCGGTCGCCCAGGGCGGGAGGGCTGCTCGCTGCCAGCGGGAGTGGGGGGGCGAGGGGGGTGCCGGCGAGGGGGGGGCGGCCGCCGGCAGGGGTGGGGAGGGGGGCCTTCGGCGGGGGAGGGAGCCGACCGGCCAGGACTGGGTGAGCTCTGCGGCTTACCCCTCTCAGGAAGCCCACGGGAACCCATCGCATCATCGGCGCTCGCTGGGGAGGGGTAAGGACCACCCCTGCCACGGACGGTGACTGGCCCGCAAGGGCAAGGAGGAGGATCAGCAGCGGGAATGGTGCGAGGGTTGGGCGAGCGGAAGACAGAGCGGCAAAGCATGGGGTAATCAAGACGACGCAGACGAACACAAAAAAACGACCGCCGGTGAGCGAGTCGAGAAGAGTGCGTCGGGTAGTTAGGCTGGCGGATCAGCCCAAGGCGTGGGAGCGCGTGGAAGAGAAAGAGAGATGAGGGGGAGAAAGGGAGAGAGAGAGAGAGGGAGAGAGAGAGAGAGACCAAGAGAGAGAAATAGAGGGATTAACCTATAGATAGAGAGAGAGAGAGCGAGAGAGAGAGCGAGAGGGCGAGAGGGCGAGAGAGACAGAGAGAGAGAGAGAGAAAAAGAGAGAGAGATAGAGAGAGAGAGAGAGAAAAACAAAAAATTATGCTAACGGAGTTCCCCACATAAAGAGATTAACGGTTTCGTGGGACCCATTTTCTTGATGCCCCCCTCGCTTTGGCGGGGCCCCGCTGGAAGGGGGGAGGGCTACGAAACCTGCAGGGGTGGGAGGGGCACGAAACCGTGTAAAGAGTATGGTTTTCCGATACCCTCCTCGCTCAGGCGGGGCCTCCCTGCAGGGGTGGGAGGGGCACGAAACCATGTAAACAGTATGGTTTTCCGATACCCTCCTCACTCAGGCGGGGCCTCCCTGCAGGGGTGGGAGGGGCACGAAACCATGTAAAGAGTATGGTTTTCCGATACCCTCCTCGCTCAGGCGGGGCCTCCCTGGAGGGGTGGGAGGGGCACGAAACCATGTAAAGAGTATGGTTTTCCGATACCCTCCTCGCTCAGGCGGGGCCTCCCTGGAGGGGTGGGAGGGGCACGAAACCATGTAAAGAGTATGGTTTTCGGATACCCTCCTCGCTCAGGCGGGGCCTCCCTGGAGGGGTGGGAGGGGCACGAAACCATGTAAATAGTATGGTTTTCCGATACCCTCCTCGCTCAGGCGGGGCCTCCCTGCAGGGGTGGGAGGGCACGAAACCATGTAAATAGTATGGTTTTCGGATACCCTCCTCGCTCAGGCGGGGCCTCCCTGGAGGGTGGGAGGGGCACGAAACCATGTATGGTTTCCGATACCCTCCTCGCTCAGGCTGGGCCTCCCTGGAGGGGTGGGAGGGGCACGAAACCATGTAAATAGTATGGTTTTCGGATACCCTCCTCGCTCAGGCGGGGCCTCCCTGGAGGGGTGGGAGGGGCACGAAACCATGTAAATAGTATGGTTTTCCGATACCCTCCTCGCTCAGGCGGGGCCTCCCTGGAGGGGTGGGAGGGGCACGAAACCATGTAAATAGTATGGTTTCGGATACCCTCCTCGCTCAGGCGGGGCCTCCCTGGAGAGGTGGGAGGGGCACGAAACCATGTAAATAGCATGGTTGTCGGATACCCTCCTCGCTCAGGCAGGGCCTCCGTGCAAGGGTGGGAGGGGCACGAAACCATGTAAATAGTATGGTTTTCCGATACACCGGACTCACTTCTATAGCGCTCACTTCTATAGTGCTCACTTTGAAATTGTGGTCCGGAAGGGGCCGCACATGCAGGCACATGCCGCACAGTCGCATGCACATGCCCATGCAAATATACAAAGCCTCAACAGCATTGCCGCACATGCGCGCACATGCCACACCGTCCGACGCACAGTCGAATGCACGGTCAAGCAAAACTCTGAAAGCATAGACGCACATGCCCGCACATGCCGCAGAGATGTCGCAGGCGATAGTGGCCTGACCACCTGAGCTCGGGGCATTTCGCAACCCAGAGTTCCGAGGATGTCTCAGGCAAGCGTGGCCGGATCACCATGGGGCAGGGCATCTTGGAAACCAGAGTGGCGAGGATGTCGCTGGTCAAGGTGACCAGACGACCATGGGGCAGGACACCTCCGAGGTCTGAGTTGTGAGGATGTCTCAAGCGAAAGTGGCCTGACCACCATGGGGCAAGAGATCTCTGAGGTCAGAGTTGCGAGGATGTCTCTGGGGAGAGTGGTCTGACCACCTCAGCCCAGGGCATCTCGGAGCCCAGAGTTGCGAGGATGTCTCAGGCAGGACTGGCCTGACCACCTGCTCAGGGCATCTCAGAACCCAGAGTTGCGAGGGTCTCAGGCGAAAAAGGCCGAGACACTATGGAGCAGGGCATCATTGAGGTCAGAGTTGCGAGGATGTCTCAGGCAAAAGTGGCCTGAACAGCTCAACTCAGGGCATCTCGGGCGAGGATGTCTAAAGCGAAAGTGGTCTAACCACCTCAGCTCAGGGCGTCTCGGAACCCAGAGTTCCGAGGATGTCTCAGGCGAAAGGGGCCGAGACACTATCGAGCAGGGCATCATTGAGATCAGGGTTGCGAGGATGTCTCAGGCGACAGTGGCTGACCACCTCAGCTCGGGGCATATCGGAATCGAGACTTGCGAGGATGTCTCAGGCGACCGTGGCCTGACCAGCATGGGGCAGGAGATCTCTGAGGTCAGAGTTGCGAGGATGTCTCATGCGAAAGTGGTCTAACCACCTCAGCTCAGGGCGTCTCGAAACCCAGAGTCCCGAGGATGTCTCAAGCGAAAGTGGCCGGGCCACCATGGGGCAGGGCATCTCCGAGACCAGAGTTGCGAGGATGTCTCAGGCGAAGGTGGCCAGATCACTTCATGTCAAAGCACGTCGGCCTCCAGATTGCCGACGACGTCTCACGCGGAACTGGCCGGACGCGAACGCGCCGGCGTCCGGAGACGAACGCCGGCCCCGGCATTCGTGCACGTCCCGCACATGCACTGCACAGGTACGCACAGTATTCGCACAGGCCGAGCTCGCCGGTGGCCGAGCAGCAAAAATAGCGCCGAGGCCGTCCAAGAAGCCGCCAAGACGGCCCCAGATGCCACGAGTGCAGCATTTGACGTAGAAGATCAAAAATACGCCAAGGCCGTCCAAGAAGCCGCCAAGACGGCCCCAGATGCCACGATTTTTCTACTACCGGCCGGGGCCGGTGCTGTAGTAGAAAAGTGGTTGGCTATTTGACGTAGAAGATAATCGAAAAGGCCCGGCAGAAGGGCCCGAACAAGCCCCGAGGCAGCCAAAAATAACGCCAAGGCCGTCCAAGAAGCCGTCCAGACGGCCCCAGATGCCACGATTTTTCTACTACCGGCCGGGGCCGGTGCTGTAGTAGAAAAGTGGTTGGCTATTGACGTCGAAGATAGCCGAAAAGGCCCGGCAGAAGGGCCCGAACAAAAGGCGCCAAGGGCAAGAAGGGCCCGAACGATTTTTCTACTACCGGCCGGGGCCGGTGCTGTAGTAGAGTGGTTGGCTATTTGACGTAGCCGAAAAAAATACAAAGCCCCGAGGCGCCAAAAATAACGCCGAGGCCGTCCAAGAAGCCGCCAAGACGGGCCGTCAAACCACTTTCGCCTGAGACATCCTCGCAACTCTCACCTCCTCCTCCTCCTCCTCTTCCTCCTCCTCCTCCTCCTCCTCCTCCTCCTCCTCCTCCTCCTCTGGCCGAGCCGAACAGGCAGGCGGGCCAGCCGAGCCGGGGGCGCCCGCCTTCTCCGCCCCCCCCTCCTCCCCCTCCCCTCCACCTCCCCCCCCCATCCCTGCTTCTCCGGCCGAGCTGAGAAGGCGCGCGGGAGAGTATTTTATTAGGCGGGCGCGCCACCGCCAGCTCACGAACCGGGCGAAGAACCGCCCCCGCCAGCAGCGGGCGAGTCTAAACGCACAACAAACTCTTTCAGGAAACCATGGCACGCCCCAGGTTAGCTCTGCGAAGGCCAGGAGGCATTGGAGGCACAGGGGTCCCAGACAGCTCCTAGGGCATGAGCGTGCATGTGCATTGGGATGTGCACGCATGTGCGCCCGCGCGCTTCACCGCATGTGCGTGCATGTGCGGGCCCGCGCGGCCTCCCGAAGAGAGGTTGCACAGGCATGTGCGTGCATGTGCCGATGACAGATCTGCGATTCTCGAACACCTCCCGCATGTGCAGGCATGTGCGCGCATGTGCGTCGGACTGTGCGTGCATGTGCGTATGATGGATACATCAAAACACAGCGCACATGCCCCCGCACATGCCCGGGCACGACGTGCACAGTAGGAAGTCCATCCAAGAAGGACCGCACAGGCCTGGCACATGACTGGCACATGCCGCGCACATGCGCGCACATGACAGCGCAAAAGCGGCCGCACATACACCCACCCAGGGGTATAGATGTGATACACCCACCCAGGGGTATAGATGTGAGTGCGGTGTACCCTCCTCGCTCAGGCGGGGCCTCCCTGGAGAGGTGGGAGGGGCACGAAACCATGTAAATAGTATGATTTTCGGATACCCTCCTCGCTCAGGCGGGGCCTCCCTGGAGGTGTGGGAGGGGCACGAAACCATGTAAATAGTATGGTGTTGCCTCCCTGGAGAGGTGGGGTGGGGCACGAAACCATGTAAATAGTATGGTTTTCGGATACCCTCCTCGCTCAGGCGGGGCCTCCCTGCAGGGGTGGGAGGGGCACGAAACCATGTAAATAGTATGGTTTTCGGATACCCTCCTCGCTCAGGCGGGGCCTCCCTGGAAGGGTGGGAGGGGCACGAAACCATGTAAATAGTATGGTATTCCGATACCCTCCTCGCTCAGGCGGGGCCTCCCTGGAGGGGTGGGAGGGGCACGAAACCATGTAAATAGTATGGTATTCCGATACCCTCCTCGCTCAGGCGGGGCCTCCCTGGAGGGGTGGGAGGGGCACGAAACCATGTAAATAGTATGGTATTCCGATACCCTCCTCGCTCAGGCGGGGCCTCCCTGGAGGGGTGGGAGGGGCACGAAACCATGTAAATAGTATGGTATTCCGATACCCTCCTCGCTCAGGCGGGGCCTCCCTGGAGGGGTGGGAGGGGCACGAAACCATGTAAATAGTATGGTATTCCGATACCCTCCTCGCTCAGGCGGGGCCTCCCTGGAGGGGTGGGAGGGGCACGAAACCATGTAAGTAGTATGGTTTTCGGTATGGAGTGGTATGGAATGGTATGGTAGGTATGGTATGGTACGGTATGGTATGATATGGTATGGTATGGTACTGGAGGTATGGTATGGTATGGTACGGTGTGGCATTGGTGTGATATGGTATGGTATGCTATGGTACGCCATGGTATGGTATGGTACGGTATGGTACGTATGGTGTGGTATGGTATGGTATGGTATGGTATGGTATGGTACGTATGGTGTGGTATGGTATGGTATGGTATGGTATGGTATGTGTGGTAGGAACTATGGTATGGTATGGTGCGTGTGGTAGGAATAATATTGTGCTGTATGGAAGATGGAGCGGGAGGTGGGTGGGAAGGAGAGGGTGTTCTGGGAAAACAAGAACCCCACTCAGGATGTGGGGAAAAAAAGAGAGGCAGGCTGACAGACAGACAGACAGATAGACCGACGGAGAGCCAAGGGTCTCAGCTGGCAACGGTGCGGAGCACGGTGCCCGAAGACAAGGCGGGGGGAGAGCAGAACGCAGGACAGGGTCAGCCCATGAGCGCGAGCAAGACAGAGACAGGACACGTGAAGGAAGCGCTGGAAAACGGGATCGCACGACCGCCGAGACCACAGCAAGGTCAGACTATTGGCGGAGCCGCCCGCCACCTCAAAGGTGGCCTCCTGGCCACGCGGGGTCCCTGCCTGCTCCTGTGACCCTATCGTCCGTAAAGGGGCGCCTTCACATGCAGCGTGCGCACCCCTCGACCCGAGAGATCCAGTGATCCCATCTAATTCTCCGCGTCGGCTCTTTTCGCAGAGGCGAAGGCAGGAAACACGAGGGTTTGGGGAACATCCAGGGCCTCAAATCTGGACAGAATCGGCGCGTTACCTCGGACCGCCAACCACGGAACCCCTGACAATGTGGAAGTCGACTGACATTTCGGCCAGCGCCCATCTGTTCCTGTATGTAGCCTCGCCTGCGTCTGTATTTCGGCGTCTCTCCAAACGCGTAAGCCTGCATCTGCCTCAAGGCAGGGGAGGGAGCGGGGGGGATGGGGGTGGGACATCTGGTAAGTTCATGCATTGACAGCGGTGGCCCTGGTCTCTGACACAGCCTGGGCACTGCTAACCTTCGAGCGATCACTGGTATCGAAGATCAAAGGAGACCAATGACACCACCTCTGTCATGGGTATCGCGTTGTGGGTTGTTCCAGTCGGTCCTGGGGCCCGAAATTGTCCCCAACTACAACGACGATGTAGGAGACCTATATCGCCATCAATGGACAACGAGGTGATCGCAGTGGAACAGCGGGACGATGAGTCCTTCTAAACACATTTCTGAAGTATTAGAGCGAGTACTAGCAGCCACCTTTTGCACATGTACAAACTATCTTTCATACCGAAGAGCTCATCTCTGTTCTGAACACGCTGGACTCCCACGGAGAGGCACGATGGGCATCACGCATGCGGACATCTAATTTGGCGGGGTCTGACGGAAGGAGCCGGAGGCTTGATGGAGCAAGTGGTACAGGCAGCCACCACTGCTCCGAAATCACACTCCGCCCCCTATATGTCCCCTGCCCTCTCCCCCGACGCACACTCGCATGCATCAGCCTGCACACAGTAAATGCCAGCCCCACGCGGCCGCGAACTTGGCAACATGCGCGAAATACCAACATCTCGCTTTCGCACCGCCTTCTGCGAACGACAACACCTCTCACGCCACACGCGATCCGCCAGCGTGCCCCCCTGGCACGCTGAGGAGGAGGAGGAGGAGGAGGAGGAGGAGGAGGAGGAGGAGGAGGCAGGAGGTGGAAGGAGGAGGGAGGAGGGAGGAGGAGAAGGGGCAGGAGGAGGCAGGAGGAGGGGAGGAGGGGCAGGAGGAGGGGCAGGAGGAGGGGCAGGAGGAGGAGGAGGGGAGGAGGAGGAGGAGGGCAGGAGGAAAGGGGAGGAGGCAGGAGGAGGAGGAGGAGGAGGAGGAGAGGAGGGAGGAGAGGAGGAAAGGGGGAGGAGGAGGAGGAGGAGGAGGAAAGGGGGAGGAGGAGGAGGAGGAGGAGGAGGAGGAGGAGGAGGAGGAGGCGGAGGCGTGGTGTCGTGCCGAGAAATGCCTGGTCCAGAGCTGCTGCAGGTGTTCCAGACGGGCCGCGCGCCCCTCGCGCGCCGTGCTCCCCCCTCTCGTGCAGCGGCGCCCCCTTCCGAGGCTGCCTGGGTGGTCCGACGCCTGCCCCTGGGCTCTCCGGAACTCTCCAGGACCTCCCGGGCCGCCCTGGCAGGCCACAACGGCCGCCAGGGTGGCCCCCCAAAACTGCCTCGCGACGTGCCCGACACACCCCTCGAGGGAAGGCCCGCACGAGGCGCCAGCTGACCACCAGGGCTTCGGGAGCACCAGAGAGAAAGACAACGCGGCCCACCCCACCCCGGAGAAACCACACGGACACCTCACGAGATCTGGAGGATGGCTTTCGGAGTCTGGCGCTCGGCTCGAGATTGCTGCGAGAAGGTGTCGGATGAGCCAAGGAGGTCACGAAGAGCGGCACAGGGGCCCCGAACGGGCCTCCCTGAGTCTCTCCTGACGGCCAACAGGGCCCAAGAAGACCCCAGGACGGCCCGGAGGTGGCCCACGGGAGCCCGAGACGGCCCGAGACGGCTCACATAGACTTCATGAGAAACCCCTCGAGGGATCAGCCACCGTGGCGCAGAGCGATTTGGCACACTCGTTGCTTCGGCCGTGGGAGCGCCCAAGACGGAACGAGAGGCACCCATCGTCGCCCCACGGCGGCCCCCGAGGCTGTTACGAAGCCCCCAAGACAACCCCACGATGAACACAAGAGGGGAAGATCGAACTGACATTCCGAGCCTTTCCTCTAGGATCGCCTCCGAGACCGCCAAGAGGCCCCCCGATGACCCCAACGAACTCCCAACAACGCCCCAAAAGGCCTCAAGGAGGCCCCCAAGAGGTGTCCAGGAGGCTTCCAAGAGGCCGAGACCCTGAGAGGCCTGTCAGAGATCCCTTTGCCGACGACTCATGCACGGTGGCGGGATGGGTCGAGAGCCACCAGCTAGAGACGGGAGGGGTCACATGTTACGGCCTTCTGGGCGTCGCCCCAGAATGCTGCGCTGGCTCAGTGCGCACTTGCCCCAGGCACCTGGACAGGGCACATGGAACGTGAACACCGCATGACGTGAGGTCGCCGCATGGGGAGCAGCGCAGAGATCCAACCATCGAAATCTGGCGGAGGAGGACGGCCACTGCCCCCGAGGCCTCCAGAAGCTTTTGGAGGCCTCTGGAGGCTCCAACGGCGACGGCGACGCACGGCATGATGCAGCTGCGTGAAAGAACAGCGGGCTGGCTGGATTGCCCTAGCTAGGGCATCCAGGGGCCCCGCCTGGCTCGAGCCTCCGAAGGCCTGGACTGGACGAGATTTTTGGGGCAACGTGGGGCCCTGGACCTCCTCCCCGGGATCGGCTTCCATGCCGAGCCGCGCTGTTTGGACGGCCTGGGGGCTGGCATCAGGTCGGGCGTGTCCTCTACAGGCGGATTTTGGACGAAAAACTTGCAAATAGTCTTAGACATAATCAGAAATGCCCAAAAATTGTAGAACAAATATATTTGTTCTACCATTTTTGGGCATTTCTTTCTGTGGACTATAGTCCCCAGAAAGAAATGACGAAAAACTTGAAACTGGTCTGGGGACTATTGTCCCCAGACTAGTTTTCCACTATTCTTGAATCTCCCCCCTGCTGAGGCACAGGCCCGGCGTAAGGCCGGCGGAGGCCCGCCGAGGGCCGACGTCATCATCGCCAAGATCGGGCCGGGCGAAAGCGGGGGGGATAGCAACGGGGGGGCTCTGAAGGGGCCCACGACACACAAATAAATACACACGAATGAGAAGATTCCCCATATTTTCTTTCCCTCCT
Source organism: Prorocentrum cordatum (assembly GCA_963575745.1). NCBI lineage: Eukaryota > Dinophyceae > Prorocentrales > Prorocentraceae > Prorocentrum > Prorocentrum cordatum. Next base: position 418,831 of record CAUYUJ010009902.1, read on the forward strand.
GAGGCTTGAGGCACCAGCTCACGTCGCTGATGTTGTGCCCGGCGCCGCCCGGCGCCAGGGGGCGCCCATGCGTCGAGGAATGGGCCCGGCGGCGGGGCCGAAACCCGCCGCACGCAGCAGATTTCGCCACCCCTCCTTTCCCTATCGCCCCCTCTCGTCCGGCCCGGAGAAGGAACCCGTGGACAAGGTATATCCGGCGCCTCGAGGCCAATGGAGCTTCGATCGTGGTTTGGCCATGGATATCACCGCCGCCCTTACTAGATAAGGAACCCCCCAAGTTCCGAGAGATCCGATGTCGTGATATTTTCAATAAGGGGTCCCCAGAAGTCTCGACCCATTCCCCAGGACCGGTTTTTCATCCTGAGTCGCGTTTTGGCGGTCCCGGGGCCCGGCGAGGGCCGCCAGGGGCCGAAACTCGAGGAAAACCTCCGTCTTGACTTTTTCCATGCGTTGGAGGTCTGGGCTCTCGCTCCCCCCCCTGTTGTGCGGCCCGACGGAGGGCCCTCCGCCCTGGTCTGTTTTTTTTTTTAGGGGCGGGGGGCGCCGCGAGGAGGACCTCGGCGCCTGCCCCCCCCCCCCGCGTCCGCTCCAGCCCCGGGCCCCGCTCGGCCTGCGCTCCTGTCGAGATGCGCCCCGCCGTGGCGACGGCGAGAGCCCTCGGTCGGAGCGCCCATCGGCTACACGCAGGAGCGACCTTTGGGGCCTGGATAATCCGAGAGGGATGAGGAGGAGGACGAGGAGGGGGAGGGGGAGGGGAGGAGGAGGAGGAGGAGGAGGAGGAGGAGGAGGAGGAGGAGGAGGAGGAGGAGGAAGAGTGGCCTCTGGTGCGCGGCGTTTTGGGAGCCGCGGGGGGACCAAACGCAGGCGCGCAAGACGCTACTCTCGCGCCGCGTGCGGCGATCGGGGGGGGCCCCACTGGGCCCGCACCGGAGGTCACGTCGGCGAAAGGTCACTCTTACGGTCTGGTCGAACCCAGCGCGACGGACAGGCCCTGCACGCGAGCCCCTCAGAGACGCCCCGACCCTCGATCCTCCTTCTGCTCTTCGAGGCGGCCGGGGGGCCCTGCGCCGGAGGGACCCCGGGGGGATCTGTCGAGAGATGGAGGCGGAGGCCGATCTGCTCGAAATCGGTGCCTGGACGGCCCTGCGACATCACCATCAGAAACAGAAAGCAAGCGGGGGGAACACCCTTGACGGATTTTACATGGGGGCCGAGGCGCAAAGCTTTGTCACGTAAGTAGCATGTTGTTCAGACTTCTTCAGTGGTCCCGTGTCCATCCCTATCCCCTTGGGGGGTAATCTCGTAGGAGAACGGCGAGTAAGAGCTAAGCCCGATTCAGAAACCATTGAGCCAAACGAGGCCAGATCCAACAGAGGATTAAAGCCGGATAAGAGCGAAATTGGGCCAACTTCCGACCAGGGATGTACATAAGCGCCGATTCGGGGGAAACTGAAAGGTACCGATACCGCTGCCCCCTGGAACTCTCCCGGAGTGCGTTGTGACCAGAACTTCGAGGCGAATCCAGCGGTGGCGACGAGGCCCTCCCAGGAGGACCCCCAAAAATGGAAAACGAGGGAAAGGTAGCGATATGGGGGGCCTCTCCCTCTTCTGAAAAGCGGACTGGGCCGACTGCGCGAAACTGCGCGAAAGTGGGCCAGTTCCCGACCAGGGATGCACATGAGCGAGAGTGAGGGCCCAAGGACACACACACATAGATACACACAGATGACAGGATTCGCCATATTTTCCCATGTTTTAGGGTTTCTTGTCTTCCCCCGCCCCTCCCCTTCCCATCTTTTCCTATCTTCCCCCCCCCCCTTCCCATCTTTCCCCATCTTTGCCTGGGAGTCGACGATGCATTGTGTCCGTGTGTTTTTCCCGGAAGAGAGAGCTGCATTCGGGTCGGGCGAAAGCGGGGGATAGCAAAGGGGGAGCTTGAGAATCAGCTCGCGCAGCGGATCTTCCCGGCGCCCCCCGGCGCCGGAGGCGGCCATGTATCGAGGAAGGGGCTCCTCGGTGGGGTCGAAACCGGCTGCATGCAGCAGATCTCGTACCCCCCCCCTCTCCCAATCCCCCCCCTGTTCGTCCGGCCCGATGCATGCCCGGCACTCCCCCCGTCGGCTCTCCGCGCGGGGTCGGCGGGCGCAGGCCCGGGGGCGGCCCGCGTGGGCGAGTCGCCCCCCGGGGGGGGGCGGGGGGCACTGCACGCCTTCGCCCGGGGAGTCTTTGGCCGAAGGCATGGCGCGCACCAGCGGCGCCCACCCCCCCGTGGGCTGTTCGACCTCCCCCCCCTCCTCCTCCTCCTCCTCCTCCTCTTCTTCCTGACTCATCGAGGCGCGCGTCTGGGCGCCTCTCACCACTGAGCTATCTACGCATCTGTAATGATAGCAGCCACACGTGCTCCCTCTGGGAGCAGCCCAGCCTCGAGCCGCCTGAGGGCTCTCTGCCCATGCGCCCCAGCTCTCTTGCACGGGGCAAGCAAACTCTTCAGCTGCCTGGCAGAGAAAGAACCACACACCATGCACGCAACAGACGGATTATTCTGTGCCCACAGAGAGGGCACCGTATCAAGAGCAACCAACTTATGCGGTCGCTCTCCACACTCCTCAAGTTTCTTCGAAGCGCACACAGCTCTTGAGACAATTGAGCCAGGACACGCAGGTTGCCCTGGCTCAGAAACACGACAGCGACGGCACCAGCGGCTACCGTCAAGACCATACCAATCGTGCTCGGAAATCGGTCGCTCGGGCCGAATCGGGCCGATCGCACGCGGCCGAATCGGTCGAGCCAACGGACGACTGGCCACGCAGTCACGACTATTCACCTCGGTCCCGACAGTGCCAAGCCAGTGAGCAACACGCTCCACCATCGCACACGACTTCTGCCGCTTCTTGCGAACCTCGGCAGGAACACGAAACCTGGAAGCAGCGTGCTTGGCCCAAACATCGGCCTGATGATTCCCGAAGCGGTCGCGCCTTGAGACCAACCCCGACTCGACGGCCTGGATGGGCAGATGCGCTTTTATCTTCCGCACCACCAAGCCGTTTTCGCCGAGACCTCCGAATTCCTCGAGAAGCGCCCAAAACTGCTCCAAAGACAGGCCCAAGCGCAGCAATACGCGGTGGTCCTCACAGGACCACGCTCATACACTCCTTCGAAAACAAAGTTACTATCGGTCACCGCCTCAATAGGAGGCACGGCAACTCTCAAAAGCTGAACGAGGGCGCACAACTCGGCGCCGTCAATGTCACGGACTGGGCCCACGCAAGCTCCATACACGACATCCAGAACTCCGAGCGGATCCGACACGAGGGTGACGATGGCCCAACCAGCCACAGTACCCGCGGCCCAGTCCCCTTCAAACACAGAACCATCAAGAAACGCCTCACGCGCCTGAATCACTCCTGGCCCGTCATGACGATGCCACACAATCTGAGACTCACTAGGCGGCCTCCAGTCAGTAGGTACCTTAGTGACTTCCCACAATCCACGTTCCAGTAGCTCACTGCAGGTTCGTCAGCACGGTCAGTGAGTACACGAAACTCAGACGGCATCGGTACACGATCAGCTCCCTCGCAGAAGAAATGACGGTGAAGAAGCGTCCCCACGCCGTCGCACAGCAAACATAGCTCATCTGACACGTATCCTGCCTCATGCTTCCTTGCCATCGGCCACTGACCATTGACAATCACAGATCGCAAGTAACCTCTTTGCAAGCAGTCCAAACGTGGCAGGTGCTTGCACTCGTCCGAAATACATCGGCCCGTGGACAGAAGAGAATTGAGCGGCTCCCACACAGCACCTTTCGAGAGATGAGCAAGAGCCTCGTCCATGGAGACATACATCCACTGCCATGCCAAGACCGCCCTCTCCAGCAACTGCTTTACATACCACGGGCTCACATCCTGCACATCAATCACATCACCTTCATGAGTTACCCAACGAAACGGCGTAAGCACAGTCCATCCCACCCGTTCTAAAGAAAGCCTGACGGCCCCACAGGGACCTTGAACCTGTGTCCAGTGCAGAAGACCTTGACATCCCAACATAGAGGCTTCCAGAACACGGGCGGGCACCCAAGACTCCCATAATGCACGCACAAACGAGACCACAGGTAAAAGAGTAGCCCTATACAGAGGATCCAACTTGCCATGGCACAGGAACGTCAACGTTCGACTCTTGCCTGCCGTGCGTGGTTCGATCGCCGAGAAAGCCAGCGCCCTAGCAGATTCCAGCTCACCAGCGTTGCATCCAGTCACTGCCATGCCATATGAATAGCAAGACTCAATACCAGCACGAGCAATACGCGCCGCCACAAGGCGCTTCTTGGATCCAGTCCAAAACTTCCTCATGCGTCGAACCTTGAGCCGAGCCTGAAGCACCTTCGACTTGCGAACCGTTCGAGCGATACGTCGCCCAGCAGTGCAATCCACTCCCAAGTTCCTCTCATGCGACACAGCAACCGCGCCAATGGTTCGAGCCAGTTGAGCCGCAATCTCCGACCGCGCCGACGAGTCATTCGAAAGCACCCTTGTTTTGTCTGTGTGTACCAGCAGACCAAACTCGGCCAGAACCCGCTGCAAATCTTTGGTGGCCTGCACCAGCTCACGACACACACGATCACGACCGCCAACACGTTGCATCAACAAGTCATCGACCACAACCATGGGCATGACTGTACGGTGACGCGCATACACCTGATCCAGGGGAAGGATGAGCGCTAACTTGAGCATCGTTGTCGCCCAACCGTCCCCTGGCAGGATAGTTTGCTCAGTGACAATCCCCTCGGACACCACCGATCCCAAAGCCAGAAACCGCTGCATGCGATAAAGCTCAACCTGGAGCTTCAACCGCCACAGAGGGAACCCAGTACGTACCGCCGCCTGGAGAAGAACATGATGCTGGACTTGTTCAAAAGCCTTCAGGAGATCCAGGAGAACCTGAGCCGAACACCAGAGGCCCGAGCGAGACCCAGCCTCCCGAGACTTACACGTGGCCCACTCAGACCAGGCCGTTTGCTGCCAGACCGCTCTCTCACAGGATCTCCCCGCGCAGGCCCAGAAGTACGAACGCTGATTGTTCTTCTCCCAAGACAGCGCCAGGGGACGACGGAGTCGAGCCTGAATGCGAGCCAGAACATGAATGAGTGCAATCGGTCGAACTCCGCCAAGCCTCTTCTGTAAAAAAGCTATTTTGGTACAGAAAAGCGGCCACTGCGCCGACACCTCAACGGCCATGAGAAGGTCCAACAGACACTCCAGAGCCGAGTCGTTTAACTCCAGAAGCTGGCGCGGCCTGATGGAATCAAACCCAACACCTGACGCTGTCTTGAAAGTCCGCAGCACCTTCTTCAAGTATTCAACACTTGGCCTGTCAGGCCTGTCCCACAACTGCTCTGGCCACTGCACACATTGATGCCATTGCCCCACCTTCCACCAGCGGGACCACTCGGCCTGGAGTAAGGACATCTCACGTTGCTTGTGTACAGGGAGATGAGCTCGTTCCTTATCGGGCGCACATGGAGACCAAGGAACTTTCTCACGTGTGATAGCGTACAAACCACCAGCACCACTGCCCGCCTGAGACGTGACCCACTTTCGAAATTCACTGGCACGATGCTTCAAGTCCTTCTCCGCCAGCTGGGCAGCGGTCAACTTGACGGCACTCGCTAAGATCTGCACAGCCCAGATTGCGACATCGCACAAAGGAAGCAACGATATCAGGCACCACCAACGTCCAACAGGACTGTCGGGAACAGACATCACCGCCGCGGGCGCCTTGAGAAGCAACTTCCTTGCAGACGTGAGAGCCCGCAATCGAGTCGTAGGTTGTTGCCAGCACGCCACGAACTGTAGAGCCGCTCCCAGACTACGAAGCCACAAAACAGCTGGTGATACACGAGGAAACTTGGGCGGCATGGGGGGAATGGAGTCGACCCATTTAGGCTGCACGGGCCGATCCCTTCCACACATCTTCCGCGCATCATCTGAAGACACCTGATACACATCAACCCACTGCCGCTCGGCTGCTGCAACAAAGGTCTCCCGGCCCCGAGATAGCTGCTCCTGTGATACCTGTCCTCGCGGCATGAGCTGACGCACAGTGTCCCACATACCCTCAGCGTCGAAGGAAGCACAACCAGCGGGCCGCACGTCAGGAAAAAGACGAGGCACAGGCATCACTCGCATCTTGGGTCTGCCAACCGAAGAAGCCAACTGCAAACTGACCGTCACGTGCGGGCTCAGGGGGACCTCGGGATGCAAGGAGACCGAAGACACCTCGAACCCCTCAGACACAATGAAGAAGTCGATCTTACGCCCTGCTGGTGCACATGTCCCCGACAATCCTCCTCCTCCTCCTCCTCCTCCTCCTCCTTTTTTTCTTCTTCTTCTGATTATTCTCATTGTTCGGATACGTCTTCTGATTATGCTTGTCAATCTGATTTTTCTGCTGATCGGTCTTGTGAGTCTTACTCGTCTTCTTCGTCTTCATTATATTGCGATCCGATTCCTCCTCCTCCTCCTCCTCCTCCCACCCTCCCTCCCTCCCTCCCTCCCTCCCTCCCTCCCTCCCTTTCCTCCTCCCTCCCTCCCTCCTCTCTCCCTTCCCCCCCCCTCTCCTCCCTCCCTCCTCCTCCCTCCCTCCCCTCCCTCCCTCCCTCCCCTCCCTCCCCCCTCCCTCCTCCTCCCTCCCTTTCCTCCTCCCTCCCCCCCTCCCTCCCCTCCCTCCCTCCCTCCCTCCCTCCTCCCTCCCTCCCTCCCTCCCTCCCTCCCGTCCCTCCCTCCCTCCCCCCGTGGGCCAGCTGTCGACTATTCGCCCCTGCCGCCGCCGCCGAGCACGCCGCGGCAGCGCGGGGCGCCCCGCGCCGGCCGGGCGCCGCCGCGTCAGGCGCCGTGGCGGCAGAGGGCGGCGATGGAGGCGGCGAGGCGGGCGCCCAGGCCCTCGGGGGGAGCGCGCGGCAGGGGGGGCGGGGCGGGGCCGCGCTCTCGCCGCCCGCCGGCCCCCCCAGGCCTCCGAGGACGAGCGGGGAGGAAGCGGGGCCTGTGGTTCTTACTAGGGGGGCCACGTGCGAGCCCTGCCCCTGCCCCCCACGATTTTTCTGAGGGGGAGGGTGGGGTTCACGTCGTGGGGGCCAGGGGCAGGGTGCGCATGTGGCCCCCTACCCAGGCCTCCGAGGACGAGCGGGGAGGAAGCGGGGCCTGTGGTTCTTGCTAGGGGGACAAAAAGTGGCATAAACATAAAAGCTCGGAGGTCCGCGCGGATTCTCGGATCCGCGCTGGACCCCCCTCCCTGGCGCGCGGAAAGTACAAAAACCACAAAAAGACGCGCTCGGTGTCGGCGCCTCCGGCGCCGCCAAGGGGGTCCAGCGCCGATCCGAGAAGTCCGCGCGGACCTCCGAGTTTTTATGTTTATGCAACTTTTTTTCCCCTATGTTGTTCTTGCGGCTCGGGCAAGTTTACTTGCATGCATGGCGTTCGCCCCACCCCCCCACCCTCCCACCCTCCCCCGCCCCGCCACCGCTTCTTTTTCAGGCGAGGGCTGCACCAGCGTGCAGGTGTCTTTCGACCTGCGTGGTTGCCGCACGGGCAAGTCGCCTGCGGCTTACTTCAGGTTCCCCCCCCCCGTCCATGCAAGTAAACTTGCCGGAAGCCAAAAAAGAACAGGCTCACGGTGCCGATGCTCGTCCTGAAGAGCCCTCGTCGCTACGGCCAGATGCTCCTCGAGATTGTCTGGTCCGAGCGCGCCCCAGGAGAGGTCCGGGGAGTAGCGATGTATCTCTTGGTTGCACCAAGACTGCGAGGCAAGGAATTATCCATATGCACCGCCTGGGAACCGACGCCCTGGTGCCCCAGCGGGCAGTGGATATAGATATGATTCGGCTCCTGGGGGGCCGAAAATATCCACCGCCTGTGGAGGGCCGCGGAGATCGAATCCCCAGGCGGTGGCTGTGGCTAGATCCCCGCCGCAGAAGGACGTCCCCGCGCCACGGAACACAACTCACGGCGGAGGGCCTCTGGCAGGACTCGTGCGCGCGCCCGGGGCCCTGGGCCCTGGCCCGCGGACCCTGCACAGCAAAAGCGACGCGGGATGGGGAGCCGGTCCCGGAGATGTGGTCTGGATTTCGGGGGGGACAGGTTCACTGCCTGCTCTCTACTCGGGCGTTGGTAGAACTGGGTTTAGTGGAGCCTGGTTTAGTGATCTGCACCGGGGGCGCCCCCCCGTCCCATTTCCACTGACCGGAACTGTCGTCACCCGAAAAAACACCAGCTATGGCAGACCTGGTGTAGTGATTCTGGCCAACTCACACGCTCCGGGGCCCTACCACTAACCGGGTCCCCTTACCTGGGGTCCTGGCCATACCCGATCTACACCCACCCGCCCCCCCTGTGCGGCCGAAGCCTTTCTGGTGCGCCGACGGAGACGCTGGTCAGGCGGTTCTCGACACGTCAACCGCGCCGGCGCCTAGAAGACAGGGCGGGTCGGGATGGGGAGCCGATGCCGAATACGTGCCGGTTTGGCGCTCGACCCCACAAGGCCACGAGCGGCACGGCGAGCGAAGCACGGGCTCACCCCGCCCTCCCACGCATCGCGATGCAGGACACATCATGTGTTCTGCATCGCGATGCGTTACACATGTTACCTTCGACTTTTAGCCGATCCCTGCACGTCGTGAACAAGAACGACGTCGGGGGTCAGGGCTCCCAGCGGGCGATGGGCAGTGTCACATAATGGCACCCCCCCCCCTCCGTCGGGAACGCCCGCCCCAGGGCAACGGAGCAGTTTGTACCCCAGCTTGCCACCGCAGGGGAATGCATTACTTCCAGGCCGCTCTCGGGCAGGCGATCCGATGGCGGAGACGTCTGTTCTGTACCGCTGCAATTCGTCCCCGAGTTCTGCCCTCCTCTTGTCCCGTGTGCCTGCTACCGCGGGCAAGGGCATTACGACGAGACTACACGTCTGCAACCGCAGCAGACCCGCGCAGCATGGTGGACGCTCTTCCGGTCAGGCTTGCGAACGTGACGCACAGGTTGTGTCCACCATGACTCGGGCGACGGCCTCTGGGAGCGCGAGCGCGAGGCCGCTTTCGACGTCCCTTCTCGCCCTATGCTGTCCGATTCCTGCCACCGCGCCTGCAACGAGCGGTGTGTGTATGTGTGTGTGTGTGTGCGTGTGCGTGTGCGTGTGCACTTGTGTGTGCGTCTGTGCGTGTGCGTGTGCACTTGTGTGCGTGTCCGTGTGCACTTGCGTGCGTGTGCGTGTGCACTTGTGCGCGTGTGTGTGTGTGTGTGTGTGTGTGTGTGTGTGTGTGTGTGTGTGTGTGTGTGTGTGTGTGTTTGCGTGTGTGTGCGTGCGTGTGTGTGTGTGCGTGTGTGTGTGTGTGCGCGCGTTCGCGTGCGCGTGCGCGTGCGCGTGCGCGTGCGCGTGTGCGTGCGTGCGTGCGCGTCGGGCCCTTGCTTTTTGATCCGTCACTTCGGCCTCCCGCGAAGTGCTCCGTAGACACGCCCCCCGACGCATCGAGCCCAACATGCGAGCCACGTCGCCCGACAAGTTCCACGCTCTCGGTTGATCCCTGGACACGATTGAAGGGGACCTAGGACACACAAATAAATCGGCACAAATAACAGGATTCCCCACGTTTTCGCATATGTTCTAGGTTTTTGTCTGCCCCCACTTCCCATATTTTCCCATCTTTTCTGGGGAATCGACGATTTATGGTGTCTGTGTGTGTGTTTCCCTCCTGAGCGATATTGCTCCAACATCCTACAACTCACCAGGTTTGAAATCTGGTGAAAAACCTGCCCTGGCAATTACCCCCCCCCCCGGCACACACTAGAGGCCTCCTAGATGGGGTCCGAAAAGATCGGGTCGGAGGATCGCGCCGCATCGGCGATGCATCGGCAACGTCGGCGAGGCATCGGCGGGGTCCGAAAAGATCGGGTCGGAGGATCGCGCCGCATCGGCGATGCATCGGCAACGTCGGCGAGGCATCGGCGCCATGGGCGTGAGGAAACATGGGCTCCACATCGAGCCGCACCGCCGATGCATCGGCGATGTGGCGCGATCCTCCGACCTCATCTGCTCGGACACCATCTGGCAGCCCTAGAGCCCTGGCACTTAAACCCCGCGGGCACACACACACACACAGACAAAACAACACTTTTTGCGTCGGCGGCGAGGCAGAGGGGGACTGCGCTGGCGATGAGTGGCATGAACGGGGGTACCGTTGGACCGAATTGTGCCACCATGCAGGAGGAGGAGGAGGAAGAGGAGGAGGGAGGAGGAGGAGGAGGAAGAGGATGAGGAGGGAGGAGGGGCGCGACCGAACAACAATCAAACGCGGCACAGACAAACCAACACGCGCGACGAACCTCAGGTCGGGCATGTCCAAATCCCCCATAGTAAAAATGATCGACAATGCTCAAAACAAACATTTGACAACACAAATCGTCCCCGCACTCATTTCTGGACCGCGTTTGGATACCCCTCCCTGTGTAGAGGAACGGGCCCGACCTCAGACAAACCACACCATCGCGCCCGCGGAGGCGGCGGCGGCGGCGCCTCGGCCTCGGTGCCTCCCGCCGCCGCCTCCGCGCCGGGCGGCGCCGCCGCCGCGCAACAGTCCGCCGCGGCGGCCCACGCCGCCGCTCTCTGGGCGCGGGCAGGGCGGCGCCGCCGCGTCGGGCGGTCGGCTCCGCGCGGCATCAGGCGGGACGGCGGCGGACCCCGAGATCTTTCTCTCTCTCTCTCTCGCTCTCTCCCTCTTGCTCTTGCTCTGTCTCTCTCTCTCTCTCTCTCTCTGTCTCTCTCTCTCTCCCTCTCCCTGTCTCTCTCTCTCTCTCCCTCTCTCTCTCTGTCTCTGTCTCCCTCTCTCTCTCTGCCTCTCTCTGTCTCTCTCTCTCTCTCTCTCGCTATGTCTCTCTCGGACCCCGAGATCTCTCTCTTTCTCTCTCTCTCTCTCTCTCTCTCCCTCTCTCTCTCTCTCTCTCTTTGCAGTTGATCCTCACATGTGGAGGCAACTGCTGGGAGGCCTTCGTCGGAAGGACTAGAAGGAGGATGAAGCCCCCCTTGGGGGCTGTCACGCCAGAATGGGCCTCGGATTTAAGCGGGAGTGAGCCGGATTGAGCGGGCTTCGGGGTTAAGCCAGATTGAGCGGGATTCAGCCAGATTAAGCTGGATTTCGGACCAGGGCAAAATCAGAATTTGACCTCCCAGAAGATGCATCCGAACGTAAGGCATGCAGTAGTATTCCACACATAATGCCGTAACATGTGTGTAATGGTGTCTGCCCGTAGCTTTTGGCTCACAATTTGGAGAGAGCTCAACGACCAGGCCACTATCCCGGGAGGTGGGGGAGCCAGAACAATCTAGCACAGTGCAAATCGACCGCGAGGCCAAAAAAGAGAGGCCGCGCAATCCTTTCATCACGGGCACCTCCGTATGGGCGATTCCGAAGACCCTGAAGCCAGAAACGTTTTCGTCTCTTGGAGGCGCATTTTCTAGTTACTTCGGCCGCCTTCCGCCGAACTTCCGCCGACTTCCGCCGAGGAAGAAATGACAGCTCCTTCTATCCTCGAAGGCATGGCTCTTTTTGGAACGCCCCGTGTGGTCTCGGGCTCTGACTCGACAACTGAAGCAGAACGA